>ML685808.1:1752374-2051266 GCA_007922175.1 Pelusios castaneus
GGGGGGGGGGGGGAACTGGATGTTGTCCTGTACCGGGGGGAAGGGTGGCCTTCAAAGAAATGCTTTGAGGGACTGTGGAGAGTGGGAGGCAGACATGGCTGAACTGTCTGGAGTGGAGCCCGGACATTTATCGCCTGGGATTGCAAAGCAATCATGCTCTTGAGCAGTTCTGTTTGCTCCTTCATGACGCTTATCAGTTCGTCCCTGTGTTTCTGCCTCCTCTGCTGGGATTCCTCTTTCCAGGCTCGATTCTCCCTTGAGGATTCCTGTGTTGCTTACAGCAGCTCGTGAAACATATCCTCCCTTTTTCTACGAGCACGCCGCCGAATGTTTCTCATTCGGTCAGCTGGGGTAGACACCGGCCTTGTGAAGCTCAATTCTAATACAAAAATAACAATAAAGACATTGTTAGCACATAGCATAGATAACCAATGTAACCTTCCAGTAGCACATTCCACTGGAAGGTACAGGGCGGTCAACACACTACGCTTCGCTGAAGCAGACAAGGTACGTTCTAATAGTCTGCTTACCAGGGGCTAAGAATCTGCAGAGGGCACACAGATGGAACCAGATATCTTTCTCCTCAGAGTGCCCCTGCCATCTCGAATACATCTCCTACATGCCGCCGGTAGCAAGCCAGGACCGTATGCTGCTGCACTGTGTGCTGCCATGGTTCCCAGGGCTGTGCTTTGCAGCTGGAGAGGCAGAGTGTCCGTCTTTGGGAGCGCAGACACAAACGCTCTCCCATCTAACCTGAGTATTAGGCTCTGGAGGTACATCGAGGAAACCTTTACCGACCTAAATGCAGATGATTGTTTTACAATCACTGCTTGTATTGATGCCCTGCTAATGAATGCAGAGTAAATAGCGTGCACAGCGGGGACCCGCAAGCACCCACACCCCAGACAATGATATTTTAGCAGGAGCAGAGCTGAACGAAGGAGAAACTTACCTGAACCCCCCTCTGCCACCTCAGAGAACACACTGCAGTTCAAGCCTTGGGTAGACGTCTCAGCGGGGCTGCTGAAGAGCTCCTGGCTACACGCCATTGCGCTTTCCTCCATGTCATCCTCCATCTCCTCCTCCTCCACCTCAACAACGTCCTCATCCTGCTTGGCTCTGGCAATCACCGGACGAGGAGGGGCTGAAGTGTCCACGGGACTTTTGGCAGTGGTTGTTGGGCTCCCACTGAGGATGGCTTCTATTTCCTTATAGTACCTGCATGTAGCAGGCGCTGATCCGGAACGGCGGTTTCCCTCCTTCGCTCGGTGATAGGTAATTCTGAGCTCCTTCACCTTTGATATGCACTGCACTGTGTCTCTATCATGCCCTCTCTCTGACATGGCCCGAGAAATTATGCCAAATGTATCATAATTTCTCCTGCTGCCACGTAGCTGCGCCTGCACAGCGGACTCTCCCCAGATGCTGATCAGGTCCAGCACCTCTGCCGTGCTCCAAAGGGGTGCGCGTCTTCCACGGCGGGCCGCCATTGCTAATGATGATCGGAGCCCAAACACACTCCACAAGGAAGAGAGCAGGAAGTGAAACAGACTAGAAATTTGAAAATCCCGGGAATAAGTTCGGGGCAGGGTGGGGACAGTTTCGTCACGGCCACAGAGCGGGTGGGGGGAAGACCAGAGAGGACGACTTTGGAATGCTGGGACACTTCCGGAGGCCAGTCAATGCGCGGTAAGCGTACACACGAGCGCAAAAGCGCAACAGCTGTTCCGCGTTAGCTGTTACCACCCTCGTCGAGGTGGTTTTTGTATTGTGCTACAAAAAGGCAGTTAACGCGCAACAGCCCTGTTGCACGTGTGAACGCCGTTGTTGCTATCGCGCGGTAATGAGTTTTAATGCGCGATAAAATGCTCGTGTGTACAAGGCCTGAGCAGGGGCACATTGTTTGTGATGAAGACGCTTGTCAGTTGAGAACTAATCAAAGGCCCAACTCAGTGATTCTGGATGGATCACTAAACAGCAACCAAACTGTAATGCGTTTTCTGTCACTGTTGAGCTGCTCCAGGGATGAAGGCTGCATATCCCATTTAACAATCACTTAAACCATCTTCTAGTCTTCCTGATAACTTATTTTCCTACCTATCTATTAGATGATCAGAACACCACCATTATCCCTACAGCCTCCTTACACTATTCCAGAGATGGATCTAATCACCCAATCTTGGGAGAAGTTCAAGCTGACTGTGAACCTCCCTGTTCAGGACCATCTCCATGACTGGCCGTCCAGGACCCTGACTCTGTATTCCCCTGACCAGAAGTGAAGTTCAGATCTGGATCCAAATCTCGATTTGAACTTCCTAGTTTACGTGCATTTCTGATACGTACACATGGACGCCAGCCTCATACATCCCTTTCCCCCACCGCCTTCCAATATTGCAACCCCGCTCATTCAAATATCATGAGTCAACCTCCCCAAATCATGAGATTTTTCAAAGTAATAATATTGTGGAGCGTCACAAGCTGCATATTTGTGACTCAGGTCACATCTTCCAGTTTCCCTCTGCAGCCACTTGGGCTGGAAAATTTTAAGTGAAAGCAGAGTGTCTCTCAAGATCACTTTCACTTCAGGAGCTGGGGCTTGAGGAAAAACA
This sequence comes from Pelusios castaneus, assembly GCA_007922175.1. Lineage (NCBI taxonomy): Eukaryota > Metazoa > Chordata > Testudines > Pelomedusidae > Pelusios > Pelusios castaneus. The sequence continues at coordinate 1,754,984 of ML685808.1, forward strand.
AGTATTGAGAGACTCACCCTGGCTTGGGATTGCTCATGAGTCTTATTCTTGCTGGGCAAGGCTGGTGTTTTGCTGCAGGTATTTCTCGGCAGAGCAGTCAGACCCTTTCTGGGAGAATTTGTTTGAGTTTACAAAGAATAATTTTAGCATTTCCTTAATGCCAGTCTAGTGGGGAAACCCCTGCAGCTCCATTCCAATGGGCCAGGCAGGGCTATGAATGCCAGACTTCCTACCAGGTTTATAAGACAAGTGAAAAAGAGACACACAGGGTCACAAACAGATCCTGGAAGATACTGAAAGGCAGAAAAGGACATCTGGACACATCCAGACAGGCGGCCAGAGGAAGAGCAGTAACACCACAGATCCCTGTAGAATACCAATGGGAAACTGGGTCGTGAACCACTGGTTTTCAGCCTTGGTCATCGTAAGTGACTCTTTAGTCATATTTAGACAGAGATTCTTTTTAAACCATGAGGGACACGTTGGGCGGGGGGGGGGGAGTGGAGGGGGGAAAGAGATATCTAGACTAGATGGTCAGAGAGAAACAGAAAATGCTGCTGATTTTCTATAACTACTAATAGATTTACTGAATGAAACAGATTTATGAACTTAAAGATTTAGGCCCCAATTCAGGACACCATTTCAGCACATTGTTACCTTTAAGTACTGGGATTTTACCAAACATTAAGAATGTGATGAAATGCTGTCATGAATCAGGTCCTTACAAAACTCCACCTCTGGAACTTGCTGAAAATATATAGATTGGTAATTAGACAAGGTATATCCACTGAAACAAGAATGAAAAAGGAAAAATTAATTTATAGCATGATGCAAATAGCTTGGAATGAATCACACTAAGAACAAATTTGGCCTGAGATTATTTTGGAAACCTGTATTTAAAAAAATCCACACATCTTTATGTTCAAACTAACTGATTAAAATCTACAATATTTATTACTCAAATATATTATTCCTTGATTTTTGCATTTCCATTAAAGAAAGCTTAATGATTAGATTGTGAAATTCTCAAAATATTTTTTTCCAAAATGATTAGTGAATTTCTTCATAGAATGTTTCCCCCCAATGTGAATAGTTCATATAAGAATGTAACATAAGACTGGCCATGATGGGTCAGACCAATGGCATCTAACCCCGTATCCTGTCTTCTGATTGTGGTCAGTGCCAGACACTTCAGAGGAAATGAACAGAACAGGTAACCATCAAGTTATCCATTCCCCATCATCTATTCTCAGCTTCTGGCAAACAGAGGCTAAGGACACTTCTCGTGGTTTTCCATCCCTGCCCATCCTGGCTAAGACAACAGAGTCCTGTGGCACTTTTACAGGACTCTTGTCTTTCTACAACAGACTAACACGGCTACCCCTTTGGAATTTGACTACATGGAGGGCACTGAATACAGCAGTTTGAAGTGGAAATCCATCAACTTCATGAAACAACTTGCACACAAATCTGTTAGTCTTTAAAAGTGCCACAGGACTCTGTTGTCTTTCTACAATAGACTAACACGGCTACCCCTTTGGAATTTGACATCCTGGCTAATGATAGCCATTGATGAAACCCATCTTCCATGAGCTTATCTATTTCTTTTTTTGAATCCCCTTATAGTCTTGATCTTCACAACATCCTCTGGCAAAGAGTTCCACATGCTGACTGTGTGTTGTGTGAAGAAATACTTCCTTTTGTTTCAAACCTGCTGCCTATTAATTTCATTTGTTGACTCCAGTCCTTGTGTTGAGACATAAATAACACTTCCTTATTTACTTTTTTCCACGCCCTTCATGATTTTATAGATCTCTATTATATCCCCTCTCATTTGTCTCTTTTTCCAAGATGAGAAGTCCCTTATTAAACTTTCCTCAGATTAAAGCTATTCCCATACCCCTAATCATTTTTGCTCCCCTTCTCTATATCTTCTCCAATTCCAATCTATCTTTTTTTGAGATGAGGCAAGCAGATCTGCGCATGGTATGCAAGAGGTGGGCATACCCTTGATTTATATAGAGGCAACATGATATTTTCTGTCTCATTATATCCCTTTCCAAATGATTCCCAACCTTCTGTTAGCCTTTTTGACTGTCATTGCACATTGAGTGGATGTTTTCAGAGAATTATCCATAATGACTCCAAGATCTCTTTTTTGAGTGGTAACAGCTAATTTAAATCCCATCACTTTATATGTATAGCTGGGATTATGTTTTCCAATGTGAACTGGATCGCCTCTGAAATCATTTTTAAAAATTGGCATCAAATTAGCAGTCCTCACATCTGCTACAGAAGCTGATTTAAATGATGGGTTACCTACAAGTAGAGCTTAGCAAAACCTGGAATTTCCACTGCATGAGAAACTCCAGTGTTTTGACATTTGTTGTTTCATTGGGACAGAATGTTGAAAAACTGAAATTTCTCACAGAATGAGAATGCTGATAAATTCTGATTCAGAAATGAAACATTTCATTTTGTTTTTATCTAAAACATTTATCTAAAACATTGTTTTTATCTAAAACATTTTATCTAAAACATCTAAAACAAAATTTCATTTTGATGTGTTAAACCTAATTAAAAACTTTATATGAACCAGTTTAATATAATAAATCAATCATAAAGCATCATTCATGTACTCTGGTCAGGGGAAGAGATGTGCTCAGGACAAAGACAGTTCATAGAACGGAGTGGGGGACATGAAACATCCAAACCACCATTCCATTGACGGCATGATGGCACCTTAATGTCGAACTGACATGAAATAAAAATGTTCCAACTCTTTAATAAGCCTAGATGTTTCAAATTGGGTCAAACTGCCTCAAAACAAAATATTTCATTTTGATTTTCCTGACAGAAATGTATAATTTCCTATGGAAATTTCAGATAATGTGGAAAATACTTTTTCCATTGAAAAAAAATCATTTTGCAAGAAAATTCCTGACCAGCTCTACTCACAACCTGTGTGCGGCAAATATTTTAAATCTGAAATGTAAAACTCACTCTGTGTTGGTGAGTCACTTAAACTCACTCTGTGTTGGTGAGTCACTTAAATCACCTGGTATTGTTTCTGGATCCTGACTGGACAACTGATGCAAACAGCGGACACAAACACATCACACGTTTAGAATGCCGAATATTGTAATTGAATATACAATCTGAAGTGTTGCTTTTGGGAAACATTCAGGCTTCATATGTGCTTTTTGGGAGTATTTGTGACTGTTAGAACTAGACTGCTCAAGTATTTGTGAACAGCAAAAGCAACAAAGAGGGGGCCAATATACTTATATCAAAATATGGTTTTCAGTTCAAATGAATATTCACAGCTTTTTCCCTCACTGTTCTGTCAGCTCAACTTTTATTATATTTGATGATTTCTTCAGAAAAAACTACAAAACCCTGATGCCATGTCCAATATTTTCCTCTGTTTCCCTTTCCTCATTCTTTACATAGCATAAATTGGTTAAGAATTTCTCTTCCCCCTGCTTAGTCCCAACCCAGGGTCATGACTTCCCTTTACAAAACCCATGCTGACTCTTCCCCAACACATTGTGTTCATCCATGTGCCTGATAATTCTGTACTTTACTGTAGTTTCAACCAATTTGTCCAGTACCTAAATGAAGTCTAGCAGCTATAATTGCCAAGAAAGCCCCTGGAGCCTTTTAAAAAAAGAATGGCTTCATATTAACTATCCACCAGTCAGCTGGTACAAAGACTGATTTAAACAATAGGGTACATACATACTAAGTTAAGTTATGCACATGTTTATCGTACCTTCTTGAGCTCTACCCAAAGTGATCAAGTTACCTCCTAATAGAGTTCATGGGACAGGTGCTCAATAAGGTCTGCTGAATTTGTTTCAAAACATTATAAAATAAAATAATTGCAAAGAAAAAAAGACATTCTAAAATAATAAATACATGTTCTTTCAGTGTTTCCCATTAGGGTTCTGGCTGGCTGACACCATCGTAGCATCTATCTAATAGTAAATACTTTGGGTGCTCTGCTAAGAATTTCCTATATTATGTAAATGCCTCCTTCTGCTTCCCCTTGAGCTTGAAGCTTCCCACACGCTGACTTCATAGGAACACTTTAAATTCCATGGACACTTTTAAAGGGGTAGTGGTGTTAGTCTAGTTCAGGGGTCTGCAACCTGTGGCTCTGGAGCCACATGCAGCTCTTTGGCTGCCCCCTTGCGGCTCTGGGCTCCCCCAACCACCGGGGTACCCTGCAGGAGGCCCATGCCTGGCTCTGGGCTTCCCCCAGCCACCAGGGACTCCACGGGCAGCCCATGACAAGTTCCAGGCTTCCACCCCCTGCATAAGGGGACCCTGCAGCAGAAATCCTGGCTCACCTCCCTGCACCTCCCACCAGGAGGCTACACCCATTGTGGCTCTCAAAACACTTTGTTATTGAAGGAATTTTCAAAAATGGCTCTTCTTATCTTTTGGGTTGCAGACCCCTGGTCTAGTTCAGCAAAAACAAACAAGGAGTCCTATGGCACTTTTAAAGACTAACAAATTTATTTATCACATGAGCTTTTCTGGGAGAAAATCCCACTTCGTCAGATGCTTTGAAGATGGGGAACTTACAGAATGGAAGGAAAATAAATGCAGGGAAATGTTTTGTTTGATGGACAATTTTGTTTGCAGTAGCGTTGAAGCTCTGTTCGTTCCAGGATTCCTGTGTGACTACATGTATTAAATTACATGTATTAAATTACAAAGCAAGCTAAACTCTGGTGTAAGATGAAAGAAGTGATCTAAGCAGTGTTTCTCAACCTTCCTGATACCACAGTCTGGTTCTTGTACTAGGTCAGGGAGATCTCAGGGACTGGTGCCACTCCAGGGACCGGTTGTTGAGAAATACGGATCTACAGGACCTGATGAAAATGGGGTCAGATTCCTATCTCAGTTATGGGCTGTAAAGCCAGTCACTGCACTAAAACGAGCAGTTACTCTAGATTTACACCTGTATCCGTCAAAGTAGAATTAGGCCCAGATCCTCAAAGAGGGTTAGATGCCTAAACACCTTGAAAGATCTGCCATGCCTGGCCTTGATCCTGCAACTGGCCCTCTGTAGGCAAACTCTTCATCTTGCTAAGCTGTTTTGCCAGCACTGAACTCCACAGAGGCACAGGGCCTGTTCTGCATGGAGCCAGCTGCAGGATCAGGATCCAATTCAGTGGCCAGTAGTTACCATAGACACTCAGAGATCTGAGGTGGGATTTTGGGGGAAATCCTCTAGGGATTTTGGCTCCCTTGACATTTGAAAAGTGCTGTTAGTGGTGGGGAAAGGTGCTGGTCGGATTGCCCTCGAGATAGTAGTCCTCTGCTATCCACAGAGCACAGCCAGTGTAGGCATTCGCAAGACTGGCTTCCTCCCAACAGCTGCAGCTGCCCTGGAAGGTGAGGTTTGAGTGGGAAATTGTCTCCATGGCTGTTCAGTCAGTGCTCCTAGTGTGTGGATGCTGGGTGGAGACGGAGGCTGAGTTTGCCAGAAGTCAGAGACCCAGCCAATTAAGTAAATCTACAAACACTGAGCCAGGTTGCTGGGGGGTACACTTTAAATATGGCCTTACCAAAGCTGATGCTCCCAGAACATGATAGACGCACCACTTTTTTCAGACCACTTTAAGCACTGAGACTGAGGGTGAGTGCCAGCTATGCTGAGAGATTGTGGTACCAACACTTCTGCTCCGGGAGCTAGGCGGAGAACTGGCATTTCCTTTCACCTAGGCCGGGAAACAGCCTGCAGAGACCCATGGAGTGCCTACCACTGACTGTGTCGTTGAATGGAGACACTCTGGGAACAGCATTGCACTCTGGTTGGCAGGAGTGAGGGAAGGGAGATACCCCTCTCACTCTGAGATGCTGGGCAACACTATCACGTTCTTCTCTGGAGCTGTGAACAGCTGCCCAAAGCCTAGGCCCCACAGGGAACAGTGATACAAAGAGAAGCAGCAGATGGATTTTCTCTTGGCCCTGCCCCAGCCCATTGTCTACAGGGCAAATAGCCACAGGTAACAAACAGGCAGAAACAGGGAAATGCTCCCTTCATTTCCTCCATGGCTCCCTTGGACTCACCTGAGGACTTGTCTGCACTCCCAAGGTTTGCCAATACAAAAAGCAACTAGAAATGGAAATTCCTGCAGCCTGGCAATTCTGCATCCTCCTCAGCATCCAGCTCCTCGTCATTTCAACTGGATTGTGGGTGCTCTCACCAGCAGAGAATACTACAGGGCCAACTCCTGCTCTCAGTAACACCAGCCCAGCACTGAACTCTCCCAGCTTCCACTCAGGGAGTGCTGCTCCGCCTCCGAACACGAGGCACCAAAATCAATGAGCAATAGCTCCACTTGTAATTAGAGGCAGTGTTTGCAGCTCATGGGCCACAGCCTCAGCTGGACTAAATTAGCATTGCTCTACTGACTTCAATGGAGTTAAGGTTTATGCCAGTTTAGGAGCTGGCCCTCTGGCATTTCTGTTCCTCTTGCTTTTCCCATAAAGTTTCACTGAAATAGACTGTTCTTTTGTTGCCACTCCCCCTAGACATCTCCTCTTCCATTTGTTGTGGGGTCATTAAATTGCCATTTAATTGTCTTTTCTCCTCCCCCACATTCTAGGCAGCTTGGCTGGGCCTGAATGTTTTCCTCTTTGTATATTATTTCCTGCTGTTTGACAAGGATAAGAAGTTCTACTATACCAGAGTGGTGCTTGGGGTAAGGACGTTCTTCCTCACCCCTCTTACTGCCAGGCACTGAGCTTACCAATGGAGACTACATGTCCCAGCTCAGAAATAGGAAGCCTTCCCATTGCAGCCTCACTTCAGGCTGGAGATGAGCCGAGGTGACGATTCCCCACCCCATTTCTTGCTGATACTGTTCCAAATGGGGCCTACAGCGAGACCATTCAGAGCTCTGGCCCTCTGGGATTTCATTCGCCTGTCTGGTGCCGTCAGCCCATCCCTGGGCGTACTGCTGCCTGTGGCAGGGTGCTGGCCAGTAGTGGCTGACATACAGTGGTACCTGCTGCTAGGGTGTGTGAAGGGCCACAGGCCCCCATGTTGTAAGCCAAATGCAGTGTGGTGGGCACACAACCAGTAAGACTAATCCTGTCTTTGCACATCCCCATTGCCTGTTCTTGCTGCTTCCCCAGTCTGCTCTGGCATGGGCCCGGGCATCTGCAAAATGCCTGAACTTTAACAGCATGCTGATCCTGTTACCAGTGTGTCGCAACCTGCTCTCCTTCCTAAGGGGCACCTGCTCGGTAAGTGACCTGCCGGGCCTCCCCCTTGCTCCCCGCCCCACCACTCAAATGCTCACCCATGACTGGGGAGTGACTCTGGCATCAGTGAGCCCTCCTGGCCAGTCACTCGCAGCACCAGCAGTCAGACTGCAGAAAGTCAGGTGCTCGGCCCCAAAATAACTTACAGATATCACCATGCGTTTGTTGGTTGGATGCAGCCAGGAAACTCTCCCTGCCTGCTGGGATGCATGTGTGCAAGGGAGAAATAGTGCTGCCAATGTGCCCATGTTGACAGGATGAGGAGGCTTTCCTGCTGCTGCTACCAGATACAATTCTCATTAATTATTTCCGATCTCCTCGCACAGCCCTCCCCCATCTCAGCAATTAATTCAGCACCTCCTGCATTTGTTCATTGCACTCCTGCTCCTCCAGCAGCTCCAGTTCTTCAGCCTCCACTCCTGGACCTGGGGTAGGGGGTCTGTAGCAGCCAGGCCCCCTTCTCCCATTTCCCAGGCCAGAAGGGCTTGTTCCAGAAGCTCTTCATTCACTCCCTCTGTGTCCTCTCACACTAGTGTTGCGGAGAGAGGGGTGTATGGAGTGAACTGACCAATAGCTCATGGAGGGAGGGAACCCCCCCCACACACACACACTGTGAGAATGGTGCCGTCTGCTCCCGCTCTCCCCTACCCAAATGGTTTTCTGGCTCCTGAGGGCACAAGGGGCTCCATGGGCTTCTTTCACCAGCTCTGATTGGCTGCTTTTCCTCAGGAGCTGGGGCGGTGGGGGAAGGCAGCCAATCAGAGTGGGTGGAGTGCTAGGTCTTAGCACTGATGCTACACTGGCTTCAGAAGCATGGGCCAAGGTGAGCGCCTTGATTGGCAGCAACTGGATGTGCTATGCACCTGGCCCCATGTGTTCCTGAGCATTCCCACCCTCCTTGAAGGGTCTCCTGATCCCACATGGCCCCCCTGCCATCACACGGGGAACGGGCTGGCCCCATTGCCCCCCGCCCGCACCATAGCCTGTTCTCTTGAAGCACTCGCACGTTTGATGACTGTTTCCTCTCCTCCCTGCAGTGCTGCAGGCGCACAATGAGGAAGCAGCTGGATCACAACCTCACCTTCCACAAGCTGGTGGCCTATTCGATTGCCCTGTTCACAGGTAACTCAGGGACCCGCACCACTGTGAACGGTCGCTCAGCATAGGAAAGTTGCTGCACCAACCAGCTATGGCTGCCCCCTTACCTGGGAGCAGGGTGTGTGGATACCTGGCCCCCCCAGGGGAGGCTCATCAGAGTCTGAGCTCCATCTCCACCTGGCGAGCACAGATTTTACATCCCAGAGGGTGATAGAGTGGGGTGCCGACTCTTTCCCTGCAGGCTTACTGCCTTAGCTTGCAGCTAGTCTCTGGAATTATGTCTACACCGCAATTAAACACCTGCACCTGGCTGTATCTGGTGGCTTGGGCATCCAGGACTTGGACTGTGGACTGTAAAACTGCTGCTTACACATTCGGGCTGGAGCCCAGGCTCTGAGACCACATGATGAGGGAGGGTCAGCATCAGCCCAAACATCTATCAAGCCATTTTTACCCTCACAGCCCAAGTCAGCTGAGCCAGGCCAGCTATGGCTGCATTGCAGGTCTTTTATACCAGGGTAGACATGCCCTGGGTGGTGGACTCCCAGGTGCGTCTACACTGGCAACTTAGGTCAACTTAAGGACACTTAAGTCGACCGACACAAAGCTGCGTCCACACTGGGCTTTTATTAAGTCGACTTAAGCACTTCCTTATGTCAACTTAATAACATCACCTCTGAAGGTCGACTTATGCCTTAAGTCGACTTCTTAAGTTGACTTAAAGCCAGTGTGGACAGGGAATAGCGCTAAGTCAACCTCATTAAGTCAACTTAAAGCCAGTGTGGATGACTATGTCTACTATTAAGTCGACTTAACAAGGTCGGCTTAAATGTAGACCATGCTGTTAAGTTGACTTAAAGACGACCTTGTTAAGTCGACTTAACATAGTTGATGTAACTTTACAAATGTAGACAGATCCCCAGTGTCTAGGTTCCAGCCTCTCTCTGTTTGTGATATTCAGCTGTTCACATCATCGCCCACCTGTGTAACTTTGAGTGGTACAACGACAGCCAGCAAGCTGCGGATGGGAGCCTCTCCTCCATCCTCTCCGACCTGCACCAAGATGAGGAGAGTAACAAGTGGCTAAACCCCATCCGCTCCAACAACACGGTGAGTGACCTTGGGGATGCGAGACCCAGAGTGACTGCCACAGGGCACCATGGCTTCATTCTGTGCTACCTGCTGACTTTATGTGACCATCCTCGTCTCGTTGCATGGCCTTGCAGACTCCAGCGTATGTGACATTCACTACCATCCCTGGCCTGACAGGCGTGATTATCACCGTGGCGCTGATCCTCATGGTCACCTCCTCCATGGAGTTCATCCGCCGGAGCTATTTCGAGGTCTTCTGGTACATGCACCATCTCTTCGTCATCTACTTCGCTGGCCTGGTCATCCACGGCATCGCGTAAGGCACCGCACAGCAGCCACACATCACACCCCAATGGCATCTTGCTGGCAGTCTGTCACCTCTCCATCTGTCCTGCAGTCTCCACTTCCCACCCTGGCGTGCAGCTCTCACACCACATCCCTGCTGCAGCTGATCATCTGTCAGCTTCCTAGCACAGCATCCATCACCCTCACTCCCCGCTGACCCACTTCTGACTGTCCTACCCTCCTGTTTTCCGGCAGAACAGCCTGCTGCCCTGTGCTCCCCCATCTCTAGCCGAGCGACTCCCCTTCCTCGTCGGCTGAGCAGTTCTGAAGCTGAAGCAGGGAGGTAGGCTTGGAGCAGCAGAGCCATGGTGACATTTCTCTCCTCCACCAGCGGTCTTGTTCGTGGGCAGACAGCAGAGAGCTTGAAGGAGCACAACCCTGAGCTCTGTGCACAGGATCCCAAACAGTGGGACAGAAAAAACAAACACTCCCAGTGCGAAGAGCCCGAGTTTGGGAGCATCCCAGCTGAGGTAAGAGTCCTTCCAGACCAGCACAGACATTAGGTGGCAGGAGGCCACTGCAGCTAACTGGCAGAACTCTCCCTTGTCACATGGGGCAGGTGCAATGTGGCCACTGACCGTCTCATTTCCATGGGTGATGGGAGAAGAGTTCTCTGGCTCTCCTAATTGCCTCCCTTTCCTGCCACTCACCCCTGCCCATAGAATCAGCTCCTTCCCACCTCTCTAAAGCCTTTCCTATCCCATGAGGCCCTTTGCTGCCTGGCTGCCTCAGCCCTGCTCCACTTTCCAAGTGTTTCTTGCCAAGAGACGTGCACTGCTGGCCAACCCACCTCTTCCTTACTGGTTGTACAGCATGACAAAGGGGTAAGAAATGGCAGCAGCACAGACTGGATCAGCAGCAAGGACACAGGGTGAGGCTCCTACCAGGCAAGAGCTCTGATCTGCTAGGTTGGGAGGAGCCTCGGTGTTGTTCAGCTGGGAAGTAGCCAGTTCTCAAAAGGCATAAGAAGCGGGGACAACATTACCAGTATACGCAGCGCCCTGTAGAGGGTCTCAGAAACCCAGCTTCTCTCCTCCTCTCTGCACTGAAAGAGCAGACAGAAATACTCTCCCCGCTCCGTGTGACCCGCACTCCACCAGAAAGCGTTGCTGAAGGGAACTCTGTGCCAAGCTGGCATAGATTGCATAGACAATTCCTGTGCAATGGCTCTCACTCTCTGTCCCATCCTGTCGCTTTCTGACTGCTTGGACTAAGCCTTGAAAATGCCCCAAACTCCTCCTCCACAGCAGTGATGGTGGGAGAGGGAGAAATTACCATATCCTAAGACTAATAAGGCCTCCTGTCCCAAAAGTACAAGAACCAGACAGAGTGAACATGATTCACTAGTTAGTGCAGCAAAAGGGAGTCCGAATACCTGGGTTTTGTTCCTGTCTTGGCCATGGTGTGGTCTTAGGAACGACACTTCACCCCTCCGTGCCTCAGTTTCTGCCTCTTGAAAAGGGTGAAGGTAGAAGTGAAGTGTTTTTCCCCAGGCCACACAGGCAAAGACAGGAACAAAACCCAGATGTTCGAACTCCCTTTTGTCTGCAAAGTGCACTGGGGTCCCAAAGGGGATAGGAGCAGGGCGAGAACCTGAATGAGTGAGTATTACTGAGCACTGAATTAATGCTCAGTAGGGCTGGTACCACTGCCAACCCTGGTGTGCACATGGCACACTGTGCCAACATGGAGCCACGTCTCCTGTGTCAAAAAGCCATTTTTCAAAATATTAGGTGGGAGCATTTGAGCTGGGAATCTCCCTGAAGGGACACCAACCCTCCCATATGTGACTCACTTCTGTCCCCACAGTCCTGGCAGTGGGTGTTGGCCCCGATCCTTCTCTATGTCTTTGAGCGGGTCTTGCGCTTTTGGCGTTCTCAACAGAGGGTCGTTGTTGTGAAGGTAAGGGATGCCTCGGCACAACCACTTCCCCTCCTCCAATGGCAGCCTTTCCCTGGAGGGAATGGTGGAGACGCATTGCCTATGGGAGCTCCTACCACTTCAATCCCAGTCTTTCCCAGCCAGGAGTCCCTGGCAGTGTGGGATGCTCCGGGCTCAGCCCAACGCTGTAAGCAGTGGTGTACATGTGGCGGCAGCTGGGTGGGACATACTCATGACTGGCTGATGTGCCTTTCCCACAGGCTGTCATGCACCCATCGAAAGTGTTAGAACTACAGATGCACAAGAAAGGCTTCAGCATGGAAGTGGGCCAGTACATTTTCATCAACTGCCCCTCTGTCTCGTGCCTGGAGTGGCATCCTTTCACCCTGACCTCTGCGCCTGAAGAAGATTTCTTCTCTGTCCACATCCGGGCAGCAGGGGACTGGACTGAGAAGCTAAATGATACCTTTCAGCAGCAGAAACCAAAGACACCCAGGTAGGCCAGGGCAGCATTAGAGTCAGGAAGCCAACAGAACTCAAGTCCGGGGAAGAGTTTTGTGATACAAGGGGATGCAGGAAGGCAGCGTCTTCCTCTGATGTGGGACCCGCCTTGTTTACAGGATAGAGGTGGATGGCCCCTTTGGCACAGCCAGTGAAGATGTGTTCCAGTATGAAGCTGCCATGCTAGTGGGAGCAGGGATCGGGGTCACGCCCTTTGCCTCTGTGCTGAAATCAATCTGGTACAAGTTCCAGCATGCAGACCAGAGGCTCAAAACCAAAAAGGTAACCAAAGCAAGGGGAGAAAGGGTGGCCCTCCACTGCTTGTCTGACCTTCAGTCCCAGCAGCCTCTTGCACATCCTAAAAATCAATTTCCCACCTTCCTCTGCATTGTCCCAGAGGGTGAAGCTACAGCCTTTCTGGTGATCAGTTCTTGTGGTACAGTAATGGATTCTCCCCTCTGCTCCACCACAGTGCACAGCACTCCTGTTCTCAGTAACGTTTCTCGTTCTCTTTGTGCTGCTGGACCCCAGATCTATTTCTACTGGCTCTGCCGGGACACGGGTGCCTTTGCCTGGTTCAAGGACCTGCTCGCCTCCCTGGAGCAAGAGATGGAGGAATCTGGCAAAGCAGGTTTCCTGAACTACAGACTGTTCCTCACCGGCTGGGACAACAGCCTTGTGAGTCACAAACACCGTAGGGTCCTGATGGCAGGAGGAGATGTCACAGTCTAGGAGGTGCAGAACACTGTGGCCCAGAAGGGAACAAGGAGAATGGCATGTAGCTAGGGGTGGGGAGAAGGTGAGAACACCGTATTAAGCCTAGACAAGATGAACACGGGAACCAGAGTGGGGATTCTGCCTTTTAACCCATCAGAGAGGGTAGCAGCAATTGAGGCCAGGCCTCATGAACAAGGGCTCCTGCAACTGGTCGTTTGGGTCCCTGGCGCTGGCAGGAGATCTTCCGGTTCTCATTCCTCATCTCCTGTAACACTAGGCTGGCCACGCAGCTTTCAACTTGGATAATGATACAGATGTGGTGACCGGTCTCAGACAGAAAACCTCCTTTGGGAGACCCATGTGGAACAGTGAGTTTTCTGCAGTGGCAACTGCCCACCCCAGGTGAGTGTCTAGTGCCCTGAAGACCAGCTTTGCTAAAGCTGGAAACGTCTCTTCAAGCTACCTGGCCTCTTCCTTAGACTGCCTGTCAAGCAAGTCTAGTGCAGCTTCTTAAGCACAGGTGCCAAGTAGGGACACTGAGAATGAGCTGCGTATGCTACAGCACCAGAACCATTGGATTCATAGGTTAGGGATCACTGAGGGATCACAGGCCCTAGGACTTCGGGCAGATCTTTAGAAAAACAGCCAATCTTGATTTTAAAATTGCCAGTCATGAAGAATCCCCCACACCCGTTAGTAAATTGTTCCCACAGTTAATTATTGAAGAGCTCTCAGATTATTGGTTTTTAATGTTGTGGTGAGCTCCAGCTCCCACTGAATTCCAGTGAAGTCACAGGTGCTCAGTGTCTCTGCAAGGCTGGATTAGGGCCCCCCTGACCACAGTAGCAGCCAGCCTGGGAGCGGGGCATGGTAGCACTTGGGTACGCCAGCCCTGGGGCCCAGCAGACCCACCAGCTGCATGGGGCAGGCCAGCACGTGGCACCAGGGCCTGGCTGGCATTGGGGGAGGGGCAGAGGGTGCCAGGGGCCAGCCATGGGGATGGGATAGGGTGGGATGGTGCGGAGCACCTGCTTGGGTAGAGGCTATGGCCCACAGCGCTCCCACCCTGTCCCCAGGCTGCTAGTCTACCCCAACTAGCTCCAGGACCTGAGGCAGGGACTCAGGGGAAGTGGGCAGGCCGGCAGTATGCCAGGGCTTGGGACACTGTGCTGGAGCTCCTGGGGACCTGTCAGAAGTGACCAGCTCAGGGGGCCTGGCCAGTGCTGTGCAGCTGGCACAGCAGTGCTCAGGCCAGGGTGGCAGGGCCCCCCTTTAGCTCAGAGCTGCATTCCCGAAAGCCCTGGAGTTAATCTGGCCCTGCATCTCTAAGGGTGCAGACCCTTTTGGGAACCTTAGACAGTCTGCAGCCCCCCACGGGTCTGTAGAGCACAGGTTGAAAACTACATTTCTGTGGTACCGACCACCTTTCACAGTCTTAGACATAGTTTATGGACCCTCGGGGATCCATGGACCACAGGTCGAAAACCAATCTTCTGTAGCATGATGGCAAATAGTCTCCTTGAGGAAGGACTGGGAAGAACTGAGGGTTTCCTGCACTGATCACAGATGCCCTGCACAGCAAAAATCCTTCTCCATAGCTCCTTCACACACGGCTGTCATTCTGAACGCTGTAAGAGGACTGGGTCTCCTCTGAAGTGGTGGTGATGGGCGGAAAGGATGTGAGGGGTTAAAAGTGCACCAGGCCTCAGAGTTCCCGAGAGCTATGAGCTAATACGTTAATGTAATTCATTTGGTACACGGCCCCATCAGCAGAGCCAACCAGTGACTAGGTTGGGGACATGTTCCAAAGTTGAAAGGCTCTGTGCAGAAACCTGTGGGGGCAGATTATTTCTCCCCAGCACTAACAGCTCCTTTCTGGTTCTGTGCAGGTCTGTGGTGGGGGTGTTCCTCTGTGGGCCCGAAGCTTTGGCAACGAGCCTGCAGAAGTGCTGCCATCAGTACTCCAGCCTGGACCCCAGGAAGGTCAAATTCTACTTCAATAAGGAGAATTTCTAAGAATAGGTTGATGACACGTATGAAACCACAACCTGCTAAAGCAATTCCCTGTTCACTACAGTGCCGTATAACACTGAATTAATATGGCTCCACTGAGGATGGGTTGACTGATGGTTCTGGGAAATGCTGCCATTCAAACCATGTCTTTCCTACTTACTAAACTTAGGAAAGTAAGTGACCTTCCAAAACACCACCACATTTCTCCAGTGGAAGTGTTTTCCACCTTCCATGTCCTTCGGAGGTTAGGGGAATGGTCTTCTTTCAACACAGGTCAGCATTTGTCTCATGTGCAGATGGAGTTGAAATAGGCTTTCTGGTGCAATCAGTACTACGTTCTAAAATTTGACTGTGGCCCTTGAACAAGGGGCTGACAAAAGGGCAGACTGATGATTAACCTTGATTTTGTGTATGGACAGTGAGGAATTCCAGGATGATGGACTGAGGGGAAATCTGCTAAGGAGGAGGACAGAGGTCATTTGTAGTTGATCCATCACAATGGGGAAAATATGCTCCAATAAATGTTTCAGTAAAAAAAAAAAATTAAAGTAAATAAAATCTGCCTCCCTTGTAAATAGCTTGGGATAAAACCCAAGCCCAGTGAACCACTCTCAGGTCTATAAATGCACTGTTTACCTGCTGCCGAAGTCTGCTGCACCTATGCTGTCTGCAATCAGTGTCAGAAACAAAGGGTAATAAAGTTAAATTGCCACCTACCTTCCCATCGCAGTTCTGTTGGGTGACAGCTGTGAGTGGAATCCTTTAATATTCTGTCACCCAGTAGCCATAGCAGAAAGGTTTAATGACCCTATTCAGAGTGGCTCACAAGAAAGAAAAGCTGTACTTGAATGTGTCCAGAAAAGATGAAAAACTACCACCAGGAACAGGTGCCACCTTAAATGACACAGTTGCTAGCCAGGAGGCTTAGCAATCCACAATGGAAAGGGCTGGGGAGAGAACAGTTACCAAAGTTCCTGTGGCCCATATGTTCTCACCTGCCTGCCTATCACGAAAGACCTTGCTGCTTAAATGGGGGGTAGCTATGAACTGTTTGAAAGGGTTCGGTCTTGCTCATGGAGTGAACTGAGTTTCAATGAAAGAAAAATCACAGACATTTAGTGGGACTGGTTGGTGCCTGACAAGCTTTCTAGATCAACTGGGACATTCTTGCTAAGAGGACATCTTCAGCTCACGCTCCTTTCACTCCTCAGAGCCAATCTTTGAAACTCAGTAGAGCAGATATAATACAGACCTGTCTCTTTATCTCACTGCGGCGGTCATGTTACCCTAATTGTACCATGTCACACTCCCCAAATAACAATTTCAGAGCATCAGCCTCCTTCAGACACACCAGTTTACTGAATATGTGCTGCCAGAGACGTCAAGTTATGACACCATCATCTCATCTGCTTGACAAATAGCAGCAGGCTGCCTGGAGGGGCCATCTTTTTCTCCCTCTCTCCTCTTTAGGAAAGAGGCATTTGAGCATACATCAGCCTGTAAGAAACCTTTAAGGGAGCAATGCTGGGAAACTTGGAGCTCTGTGTCTGCAGGACCTAAATGACGATGATCCATCCTGGAGCCAGAACATGCTGTAGCAGATGAAAAAATTCCCTGACTATAATGGAGAGAAGCCACCATGCCCTGGTCAGGTGAAGGGCTGACACAAATGACCCAGAGGTGTTTGCCATCTCTGGAGCTTCCAAGTCAGGCACAGAGAGAAGTGCCCGTTGGCGGCAGTCTCAGGATGAGCCGTGGCCTTTACTCAAATCCTCCAAGTTTATTTCAAATACCATAAGATACATACACAAAACACATAGAATGAACAGTACAGGGGTCACACTTGGTGGGAAGAAGGGAGAGCCCCTCCTGAGGGCTGTGCCAGGTCAGATGGTAATAAGGTGAAGCTTTCTGCCGTGGGTGCCTCTTCCATTCCAGAGGTCTGGATCTTCTGCTGCCAAGGCCACCAAGTGTCTTCTAAACCCTGCAGAAATAAAGAGAGGTGCTCGACGGGAGTGAAACTCTGCTTTGAGTGACAAGGGCAGGTGAGGCCAATGGGAACTCATCACCCCCACTCCACTCCAGGGGGGCGGCAGTTGAGCCAAGGACATGGAGCTTTGCGTGAGAACCTCGGCCTCTATCTAGCTCAGAGCAGCACAGTCCATGAATGGTGCCCATGCCATGCCCATCTGGAATCTCAGGGGACATCCTGGAGTGTGTCCTTTCAGACCCCGGCCCAGCCCATGGGAGCTTCCCACAGCACAAAGGGCAGCTCCTCAAGGTGCAGCCCTCCTGCATCTCCACCTTGTGAAAGCAGACACTCTCTTTAGAGAGATTTAGTGCAGTGGCTGCAGATGCTGAGTGCCACTGTTGCTGCTCTCTCGTGGCAGCTGAACACACCTCAGCAATCCACGTACGTGTCCCGTCTTGCCCCTCAGCCTCCCATGCGACATACAATTCAGAAGCGTGCCACCACCCAACAGCTCCAGGAGCTTTGAGAGCCTCCCCTCCTGCCCCAAGCAGGGGGTGAAGCTGCATTAACTGGGGCCCATCCCCGAGAGCTGCCAAACCGAGGCTGGCTGGCTGGCCCAAAGAACACAGGGAGAGCGAGGGGCCGCTCGACAGTCAGCATGCCCAATATGCCGGCAGCAACTTCCAACATCCGCTGCCACCAACATTCACTGTGTGACATGGGGGGAAATGGGGTGGTGGAAGCAGCACCCCACTTCACAGATGAGGAAGATAAGGCACAAAGCATGATGTGACTGGCCCCAGGTCACGCAGCGAGTCCGTGGCAGAGGCAGAGCGAGGTCAGGCCCCTCTCTTGCTTACAGGAGTGTGTTGTGGAAACTTTAGTGCCCTAAGGACGGCCATGCTGGAACAGACAAGCCCATGGGCTTGACTCAGATATCACTGGGGATGCAGCAGAGAGAGAAGTGACCTTTCCTACAACACACCACACTAGGCAACCCTACAAGGTGTGGAAGAATGTATGCCAGCCAGCCAGACCCACCAGGGCAGGACATACAGCATCAAATTCAGTGGGAGGGTCAGGTGTCTTCTCCATTTAACTCTGCCCTTCAAGCCACCCCCATCCCGAGTTCATTCAAGCTTGCTGTTAGAGCCTGGCCAGAGTAACACAGTCTCCATCCCCTCTCACCTCTCACGGGGCCCCGGTGGATTTCTGGATCTGCTCCTTTAGAATAAGGATGCTTTGCCTTTGCTCTGGGGGCAGCATGGCGATCTGGTCGGCAGTCAGCTGGAGAACCTGCATGATCAGGGCAGCCTGTGGAGAGAGAGGGGATCTGCAAATCCAAGGCAAGGCAATTTCCCGGAGGGAAGGAGGTGGCAAAGGCTCACAGTAAAGGGAAAGATACCCGCAGACCAGGCTGCTGGAGGGAGGAAAGGAGATAGGAGGAAGGCATGTAGGTAACAACAAAGAGCGGGAACAGGCTTAACTCCCATTAACTGAAAGGACTTGGCTCCCTGGCCACAGGAAAAGTTTCAAACCCGCCCCGCTGCTGCTACTTAGGAATGTGCTCCATGCGCAGGGGTGTCCACTCCCTGGGCTGACTGGCCCCAGTCCAGAAACTACCAGACACTGGAGACGCTTGCTGTGCCAGAGAGTAGGAGCCATCACAACAGGGTATCCAGCCTACGCCTCCTGCTCCCTGAGTTGCCCTTTTTTTTTTTTTACACTCACCTTCTCATGATCTTGGGGTGTGACCTGGTTCTGTCCAGGGCTGAAGCCTCCTGGCTGGCCAGCTCCCTGTACCACTGCCCCTGGCATGCCTCCTCCTTGGATGCCTGCGCCTGGCATACCACCTCCTTGGATGCCTGCGCCTGGCATATTGGGAACCTACGGGCATCAAGAGATGGGATGAGATGGGCCTCTCTGCCCTTGTAGAAGAACTGAGCACAGTCTGGATTCAGCACAATCCACCTGCTAGAACATAAGGCAGATAACAAATCTGGGCATCACAAAAGACTGATACCTATGCCACGTTGGCAACTGAGAAGGGGTGACATAAGGAACAAGGGAATAGGACCTCCAAGTCAACGTAACTCTGGGCAATAACAGCAGAAGGCTGGAGGAAAGCCAGCCCTGTGGCTAAGACACTGGATTGGATTTCGGATGGCTGGGTTCAGTTCGCAGTTCCGTCACCAACGCCCGTGGTGACTAGGCAAGTCACTTAGGGCCAAACTTTTAGAGGTCTTTAGGCACCGAACTTCCACTGAACTCAACAGGAGTTATGCACCTAAATACCCCTAAAAATCTGGCCTTTAATCTCCCTGTGCCTCCATTCCTTCTATGAACTGGGACGCCATTCCCTGCCTCACAGTGGGGCTGTGAGGAGAAACCTGCCAATGCCTGAGGAGTATACGTGAGCTGGCCTGCCTGCCATCCAGAGGTGCTGCTCCCTGCAGACACGTCCTGGGCCCAGCACCTGGCTCTCTGAAGATAGCGAGAGGTGGAAGTATGGCAGAGGCAGAACATGGAGAGCAAGAGGGAAAGCATGACTCCCCCCACTGCACTGTGGCCAGGGGGATTATGTGGGATTATGGAGGGCAGAGGTGGCCTCGGGGATCCCTACACTTCTTCCAAACCTCACTTAAATGGATTTGGAGTCCCACACCAGAGGGGTCAAGAGAACAATGCACACTTTGCATGTGTCATAGCCAAGAACAGAGCCAGCAGCCCCAGGTCATGGCAGAAAACAGTCCACACTGGTGTTAGCTGGCAGAGAACGCCCTGACCGAGGATGGGGAATGTTAACAGCTCCCTGAGGTTCCTTGGCAGGCCTGGGAAGCCGGTTACCATTACAAGTAGGAGGCAGGCTTTTAAAGAACTGAAATCACCTGGAACCAAGTATATGTCGTTATCCACCAGATTAAAAATAGAGCAGAAGATATAGTGTGTACCTGTCTTGGTCCTTGAGGGCCACTTGCTCCCAAGTTAAGTGGCCCGGGCCCTTGAATTCCGCCAGGCATTGGGCCCCTTGTGTTAGGGCCAGGACCTCTAGGTTCCATCCCTCTGGGCTCCATTCCTCTGGCATCCATGCCCCTGGGCTCCATGCCTCTTGGCTCCATGCCTCTGGCATCCAAGCCCCTGGGCTCCATTCCTCTAGCATCCATACCCCTGGGCTCCATGCCCCTGGGCTCCATCCCTCGGGGTTCCATGCCCCTGGGCTCCATCCCTCGGGGCTCCATCCCTCGGGGCTCCATGCCCCTGGGCTCCATCCCTCGGGGCTCCATGCCTCGAGGATCTCTTCCACCTGGAGAAAAAAACAAGCTGTGAGCAAGCCACTGGAAAGGAACTCTATTTGGGAGAACATCGGGGGCATGAATCAATTTTGAAAGCTAAGCCTCCTTTGATTTAATGACTGGCAGAAAAACCAGAATGGTCAAGGATGGCGTGTGAATGGCACCTGCTTTTGGAAAATGACAAATTTGAACATCTCCTCCCCTTGCCCTGTGTAAATGAACCCCCTCCCATGGTGCCTCCTGCCTCTCTTTGTAACTCCCTGCATCTCACTTCACTGTTGAACTGTCCCACCTTCCCATTTTCTTCACATCCCTGTGCAACTGGCTCCTCTCTTGGTCATTTCATGCTTACCTCGAGCATCCATCAAAGGCCCTCTAGGTTCTCCCATCAACGGCCTAGGTTCTCCCATTGGTCCACCCCTCAGTTCATGTGGGGGTGGGCCACGACTGTCATGGCCAGGCATGTGGTGCATGGGTGGACCCTGGTGGGGTGGCCCAAGGTAACTTCTGCAGAAAGAGAGAGAAATGGGGGAACCACAGCAGAAGAAGAGAAGTGAGTGTGATTTAGACACGAGCTTGGTACCGAACAGGTACAGTATTTTGACCGAAGCAAAGTCAGCCATGCAGAAAGTGGGGGAGTTTGTCACACAGGGAGAGATGCTGATGTTTCCAGTTCACTGGGTCAGTCGACTGGCCACCCTCCCTTCCCATAGCACAGCTGTGTCCATGGGTCACCAGCACACATCACTCAAGCAGCCAGTTTGTGACAGTCCACCGGCAGGCAGTGATGTTTAACCATCCTCCTGCCACCCAACCTCAGCAAGAGGCTGAGCCACAAGCAGGGGAGTGACAGACTCAAAGGATCAGACTGGTACCGATTCATCCTCTGGTCCACTCACCTGGGCTCCACTTCTCCAGTGACTGAGAGCAAGGTTCCTCCACGTGGGTCATTGGGGGCATCTCCCAGAAGGCCCCGGGGCGGTGGGCCACTAGCAGGTAATGGCCCACGCTGCATAGGGGCCCTTGGGTCCGGCATGGGCACTGCCAGGGAGGCAAGCAAGGGAAATTACTGATGTCAAGCACTGGCGAGAACAATCACACCAAAGTCATCCTGTGAGACAGCATCACTGCTGTTCCCTGTAACTCACAGACACACACTAGCTTTGGACAGACTCCACGTCGCTGTCCATGTGGCTGGAATTGATGCACAGCAAATAGGAAGGAAATATTCCTACAGACAACATTGTAGCTCACAGAAGCGGGGGCCCTCAGTGCAAAGTTCAGCCCCTGCAGTCCCCCCCGTAGCCCATGGACAAAAGTTGAGAACCAAGACCATAACAATAGCCACCAAGTCTGGTCACACCCAGCACGTGTCACTAGGTCAGGTGTGAGCTAAGACACCCAGATCCGTGAGACTAAATCTGGATGCCCCAAGTCCATGAGGTCCAAAAGTCGAGCGTGAGCCTGGATGGCCTCCACTCTCCAGTCTGTTTCCTCATTTACTCCTCCCAAGAGGAAGGACCCCTCTGTGCAGAACCTGAGTCTAGTTTCTCCTCCTAAAGTGCTCATGTCCAGACTGGGCAAGCTACACAGAACTGCCCCAGCCCACAGCCCCAAGTGAAGAAAACCCTAGTGTTGAAGTCCAGGCTTTTTCCATGCATTCCACACTGAGCCCCATGAGCAAAGGGAGCTGTCAGTTGTCATGGATACCTTGAACTCGCTCGATAGATGCAGGCCTGGCAGGTCCCACGGGCGAGAGCTGCAGGTTTCCTGGGTGAGCAGCAGGAAAAGAGGGAAAAGAGCAGACACATAAATAGCGTGCGCACACACAGACTCACAGAAAGGCCTGCCTACACCACAGACCCAAGAGTGCCTGCACGGACTCCTTTCTCTCGGTGGAGTGAGTTCGTTCTTTATGTGTGACAGCCACAGAATTGGACTGCATATTTTAAAGAGACACTGCCAATCATGCAGGCCTGGCTATATTAGACCTTTCCAGTAATGCTATTGGACAGAGACCCTCCAACACCAGCTATGTGAGGAGGCTAGCCTCCACATGGTTTGAAAAGCCCACTCACCTAGGCACTACTTTCTCTGGTAATTGGGGGCTGGGGCACATACCTGTACCATGAATTTCTGCACCATTTACACATTCATTTAACATATATTTGCTGCAGAATAGCCTCCTGGAAGTGGAAGGCAACATGAGATCACTTAACTGAGTGTGCAGCGAGACAGATCCCCTGCTTGGGTTCAGAGCTTCCCCAAGCAGACACAGAAATTAACAAAAGTCTGGCTCAGTTTCATCACTGCTATTCAAAACCCTGCAGACAGCAGGAAAGCGGCTCAGAACGGTATCTATTTCATGTGCTGCTTCTTGATGAAGCTCTGAGCAGCAAAGGGAGGCACGGGGCTGTTCCTGAGAGAGGAAGCCCGAAAGGTGAAATCACAACAGATTCAGCTGCTTTTAAGGTATGTAAAAATAGGGGAACCCAAGAGGAATTTACCATGTTCTGCTAGAAGGGCTGAGAGAAAATATTCGCTTCCGCATGTCCACAACGTGAAAGAACCGGGATGCCTTTGTTGTGATAAACTGGGCCAAATGGATACTAAGATGCCCCCACTTTAACTGTCTAACTGCATTAAGTCTCAGTCCAAGACAGGTCTGCAGTGTTCCACATGTGGAGAGAGGACTATGCAACCATGACCATAGAAACTCTCTCTGTTTTGATCATCAAGCCACACACAGCCCCAGCCTGTGCAAAAGAAAAGCTATGGCTCCCTCTCCTGGACAAACAAAAGAAAGCACAACAAACAAGGTGTCTTGTCAAACAGAGTCCTGTGGCACTTTTAAAGACTAACAGATTTATTTATCACATGAGCTTTCATCGGAGGAAATCCCACTTCATCAGAGACTTACGAAGTGGAATTTTCTTCCCCGAAAGCTGATGAGATAAATAAATGTGTTAGTCTTTAAAAGTGCCACAGGATTCCTTCTCTGTTTTGCTGAACTAGACTAACACGGCCACCCCTTTGGAACGTGTAAACAAAAGAAAGCACAGAAAACTCAATAACAAAAAGCAGGCAACAGGCTGGCTCCCTGCCAACCTGCACATGCAAAGTACCAGGAGGAGAGTTACTGGAGAAAGCTTCGCTCTTCCTGCTCACTATACACACACTCAGACAGAGGCACAGGTGCAGACAGCATCACAGACAGGCTGGAAAAGCTTTTACACCTTCAGTCAGCTCGGGAGGTCGGTTCTACAGGGGGATTCCCTGTTCCATCAACAACTCTCCTGGCCCACGGCCTTTAACATCTCACTGTGCCAGCCTGGAAGTAGGAAGCAATGCCACCCTGTGTTAAACATGGATTAACTGACATCTGGTTTACCTTGTCCACGTTCCAAGGGTACTGGTCCACCTCCTGGCATCCCAACCTGAGGCTGCATTCCACCTGGGAGAGAAGGGCAGAGAACTCACAACCCCTCTCAGGTTATCTGTCTCCACAGCCCTCACTATTCTGTTCCTATTAACACACCCCACCCTGCTACTAACAGAAACATTTCCACCTGGCCTGACAGGCTGTAGAGACAGTGACTCCCTCCAGCCAGCTGAATCAAGAGTTACGCCATAGGCCTCAAATCTTCCATGGGTATAACTGCCTCTCTTAAAAGCCAACAAAGCCCCTGCACTCAGGGGACATGTTGTCTCTGCAGAAGATTTGGACAACTTTTACAGTTCAGATATTCAGAACGTAAAGGAACATCCAAGGAGCTCACCTCCAGGAGCCAAGGGGCCAGGGCCTGGGCCGGGTACTGAGGCTGGGATCTGTCCTGGGGCTGGTACTCCAGCCTGCATAGGGGGCTGCATCAGAGGAGGTGCTCCATTGACATGCATGCCACCCTGTAAAGAAAGAAAATCACATTGAGAACTTCTTCTCACCAACAGACATGAGCATCACCTCCTGCTCCAGGGTTTATTCCTGAGAACCCTTCTCAACAACACACCTACACCCATCTCTCATATGAGGACTTCACACCCTCAAACTCCAGCTCAATAATGTGGATTGAACAAACAGATTCTTACTATGGGCTGTGGCTGGGACGCTGGGGGATTCTGCTGGGTCATCTGTGCATTAGGACCTGGCCCAGGCCCAGGCCCGGGAACTGGCTGTGCGTTGCCTGGAATCAGAGGTGGAACACTGGTCTGACGATGCAGAATTTTCTAATGGCAGAAGATGGAGAAGAAAGAAGTTGTGAGTGCACCAACTAGACATGGCCGTTCTGGAATCTGCCCACAGCTTCTCTTCTCTGGAGAAGTGTCCCCTGTCGATCCCAACCTGAAGAGTGGGATCATACGCACCAAAGCGATCTCCGGATCGACGATCCTCATCACCACTTGGGCCTGGAGCAGGGCATATGCCAGCTGAGGGTTCTGGAGCAGCATGTTCCGTGCCTCTTGAGGGCTGTTCTGCACACACAACTGAAGAGAAACACACAGACCAGAGCTTTCAATGGGCCGTGCTGCTGCTGCTCCAGATTAAATCTTTCACTGCTAACTTTTGCTGCAACCCCACAGGGGCAGCGATGTTCCTGGAATTACAGGACTGGCAACATCTCAAAGGGCTACAAGGCAGGAAGGTTTTGCTCCACGTGCTGGTACCTGACATGGTGCTGGTCTGGTTAATGCAACGACCAATAATGCACCTGAGAGTCACAGGCTTTGTTCTGTGGACTGTCTGAAACACACCGACAGTCAATAATGAAATCACAAAGGTCAGGCTGCATCCCTCTGTTCATGATCATCTCCTCTTCTTCCCAGTCCACAGCATTAGCCAAATTATAAGAGTGCTAACAGGACACTAGACAGTCCACCACCTTGCCCCATGGCAGCTGTGATTTCCCCAAATCCCTGCTTGCCCGTCACTCTGCACAACAGTAAGACCCGCCATTAAACCAGCTCTCTTCCTTCTCCAATCTGCTTATAGTCTCCATGGTAGCACCCCAGATGCTGATTAAACCTCCAGACCATCCTACCCTGCAGCAGCAGTGACTCAGGAGAGGCCTTAAGAGGAATGACAATGGCACAGAGTTGTGAGCAAGGAGCTGCTGCTGTCTGGCTTCTTGTGTGATAGGGGTGGGGTTAGACTGCACTTTAAGACCACAGCTGCGAGTTCATGACATGGTTCCCGGCACATTGCTCCCACTCACCTTCATCTGCTTCATCAACTCAAACATCTGCTCAGGTGGCAGGCTGGCAACTGCCCTGCTGATGGACTCAGGGGCATCTTCAGGACTTATAGGGTCTCCATAGGGTGATTCTATGATGGGGGCACCTGTGCCCAAGCCTGGTGGGGACAGGGAAGGGAAGACAAGGAGGAAAGATTAAACATACAGGTGTCTTGGGAACGCAAAGTGGCTGGTCAGAATCTTGTTGTACATCACAGGAGACACCAGCACAATTACTGGTGCTTTCTCATGCTGATCTGTTTGTTCGAAAGGCCAATGGTCCAAGGCTGATGGGCTCATGGCTGCAGCTTCATGACCAGGAAGGAGGGGAATGTACTTTCAAAACTTATGTTCAGGAGCACCGTTCTGCAGTGGGAAAGTACAAGGGGCACTGACAATAAGTCTCGGCTCCCAACATGTATGGGATGCCTATAAAGTCTACTAGATGAGGGCCGTGCCATTGGACACTAGAAAGGCTGTTTCACACAGACCTATAATAGTCTCCTACAGGAGCTATGAGGACCTTGGATGTCACAATAAGGTGGCCATTCTTCGTACACTATTTTGTCAAATGTGGAGCTCCACTAGACATAAATATAAATGAGGAAAAGCAGGTAAGGTCAGGAGTTTGTCTGGCCATAGCAATTTCAAATCCTGAAAACACTACCTGATAACTTACCTGGAGCACATCAGCTTTTGTGGGCTTTTCACTGTTAACTTCCTCTTGATATAGATGGGGTACTAGATTTCATGCTTTGGCTAGTAGATTTTTGTAACAGGTTTGTGAGGTTGGTTTATACCAAACTTTATGGTAGCATCCTTATGGTAGCACCCCTCAGCCCAAAGTTCAGACTTACTCTTCAGTTCCTCCTTGTTCTTCTCGCTGGCTGCATTGTCCACGCGCAATGCCCTCCCACTGAACTCACGCCCATTCAGGTTCCGCATGGCGCTGAGCGCTGTCTCCTGATCTTGGTACTCACAAAAGCCATATCCCTTTGGTTTGCCTGTCTCCCTGTCATACACCAACCTGGATGGCAGAACCAAAAATAATACAGTATCTATTATTATAGATGCCGTACAGCATTGGGGGGGGGGTGGGGAGTATTACATAACAACATAACATCTTTCAGATTGCTAACACCAGCTCCATGACCCCTGTTGAGTCCCCAAAGCTCGAGTTTATCTAGTCTGCCTGAGACCCATCTGCTTGTGGCTGGAGGGGAGAAGTGGCTGTAGCTATCACCTGTCTGTTTATGTGAGATGCCAAAAAGAGAAACAGTTCTCACCTGAAACTGACGACAGGTCCGACCTCTGAGAAAATGTCCTTTAACTGCTCCTCTGTGGCTTCGTATGGGATATTCCCCACTATGGGAGAGGGGGACAGAGTATCAGTACAGACACTGAATTCCAGGAAATACAACAGAAAAGAAAATCTCTCCACATGAAGACAGGAAGAGAACAGAAGTGAGCCCAGAAACAGCTGTATGAACACACACACAACCAGGCTTCCGGTAATTGACTGCAGGATTACCGACTGCTGTGTATGCGTCATTGATCCTAATGCTTATCTTGGTGCAGAATCCACTTTGGGGCAAGTTATAGCACTCTGGTAATATCCCTCAACCCAGATACAGGTCAGAAAAAAATTGCAAGAAATTGGTTAATTCTAATAGAGTGAATATTTCTTAGACTAATGGTTCTCTGTTATTGGCTGGATACCATGACTTATGTTTCAGGATTTTGTGGACCGTTCCACCAGGCTCTCTCCCTCTCCCCAGGTAATGATGAGCCTTTAATCTCCAGAATGCCAAAACTGCCTGCCTCCTGTTCAGCTGTGCTGCCCTAATCCACCATGGAGTGCAG
Source organism: Pelusios castaneus (assembly GCA_007922175.1). Classification (NCBI taxonomy): domain Eukaryota; kingdom Metazoa; phylum Chordata; order Testudines; family Pelomedusidae; genus Pelusios; species Pelusios castaneus. The sequence continues at coordinate 1,782,274 of ML685808.1, forward strand.
AGTGCTCATGAGAATAGATCTGAAGCAGTCCCAGCTCCATGAACGTTGATGGTGTGCGTATTCCAATGGGAAATAGCAGGCATTGGCAGGCACAGCTGAAGTCCAGACTGGAAGAGTTGCTTAAAAAGGTTAAGAATTGATCTGAGAAGACAGGACCTCAAATGAGTGGGTCACACATTGGGTCAATGACTCACAAATCACAATAACAATTCTGGTTAAAGTTCCTTCTTTCCCCTCACTTTTAGCACAGTACTGCCCGGAATCACAGCAAGCCCAGGACACCTGCCCAACCCTTCATTAGAGGGATGGCAGATCTCATTTCACATTTTTTCTGCCACTTATTTCCTAGAAGTTTTAGTGAAAATATTGGTGGAATATTTAGTTTAATCAGGTTAGGTGGTTCCTTAGCTCCATTTCCACTTGCTTGAGGAGTATGAAGGGCCTATGGTGATGAAAGTGAGGAGCGCAATGCTTTGATTTTCACACAGCACACCAAAACACCTCTGCATCTAGGGCCTGATCTGAAGTCTACTGATGTCTATGGACTTTGGCCCAGGCTCTTAATCCGTGCAGAATGATAAAAAATTATTTGTATATTTTTAAACTTCACTCATCACATGAACACCAAAAGACTGAGAAAGCAGAGGGGCTCTGAGGAGGATGACATGGCAGAGGTTCAGAGACAGCCTGCACCCCAGACAGTGGAGGCAAATTGGATTTTTTATAGAAGGGCAGATCACTGGTCCATCACCGCTACTATCACAGGCCAGTACCCGATGCTTCAGAGGAAGGCAACTCCTAAACCCTCTTACACATCAGGCAGATTCCACACTTCTGCATATCACTTCGCCTGTGAACTTAAGTGTGTGATATGATTATTTCATCTTAGCCAGTGTAACAACAAACGTGTCCTACAATTTTTATCCAGACCCCTTTAAAACACCTCTGCAGTGTGACTCCAGTCTGCAGCAGCAAATCCCAGAAGGTGACTACACACAGCAGGAAGACATTTCCTTTAGTTTGTTCTGAGAAGTACTCGCTATGACTCTGAGTGACCCATTCTTTTATAATGGGAAAGGCAAATAAGGTACTGCATTTTTCACTAACATGCTCTAGTCACTTCTAATTCTTCCTTGCCCCAACATAGCTTTTAAAAACTTTCCATATGCATAAAACACTTATATAATACCAACTAATCAACATCCTTGCCTTGCTTTGTCCATACAAACTGGATACACAACACCCAACAAACATTTGACCCAACATCCACAGACACTCTGTCCATACCCGACAGCAGAGGATGCTCATGATGCATCACCATGTAGGCATCACGCATTAGAACAGAACAGTCTTGAAAACAGAAATTCCATCCCACAAAAATACTTAAAGAGTTTTCGATTGTTTTCCATTGCAATTCAGAACAAAAAGTCACAATCTTGAAGTTTTTCACAAAACTTCCAAAACTATTGATTGCTGGCTTCCTAGTGCAGCCCACTTGGCAAGATGCTAGGTTGCCTGGCTCAACAGGGGATCCCAAGCTCCCTGCCAGGCAGATAGCCTGGGAACCCAGTAGGCAGACTAGCATGTTTCATTAGAATATTTTTACCAGCTCTACATAGGAGGTAGTACAGAGGGGATGATAGCAGAAAAGAGCTTTCAAACAGAAAGCAAAAGATGTGCATATATACATAAAGTATGCACCATAGACTCTTTGGCATTTCTATGGACATGTAATATTTTAATCAACACTAGCTCAGGGTGATTAAAGCATTTCTAGCTTAAATCAGTTTTACAGTATGTAGTGTCTGAGCCAACAGACTTTCTTCATGATGACAATTTCCAGAAGGGTAGCCGTGTTAGTTTGTGTACAGCAAAAACAACGAGAGTCCTGTGGCACCTTAAAGAGTAACAAATTTCTTCAGGCATAAGCTTTCATGGGCTCCAACCCACTTTGTCAGATGCAACTGATGAAGTGGGTTGGAGCCCATGAAAGCTTATGCCCAAAGAAATTTGTTACTCTTTAAAGTGCCACAGGACTCTTGTTTAGACTTTCTTCATTTCAGTTTTGCAAGGCTGCACTGTGTGCTTCATTTCACTATTTTCACCTGCTTTAGGTTTTCATGGGATGCTTAAGGCAGGGATGTTTTCTGTGCTGATACCCTCTCTCTTCCCACTGCAACCTCCCCCAGGAAAGGCTTTGGAGCAGGAGATCACATTGCTCTGGGTACTTTTTCCAGCCTGTACGTGGTGAGTGACAGATAGCAGGAACACAGTTTTGAGAAGTGTTTTATTGAAAACCCAGCTCAGAGACATGGGGCTTTTCCCTTTTGTTATTTATATTTAGGGGTTCAATTCCACACCACCGTCTCCCCATTTCCTACAGGCTCGCCCCTTCCCCTTGAAGATGCAAACTTCTGCTTGTGACATCACCGAGATCACCGCAGCAACCTCCTGGGATGCCGGGAGAAGAGAGCGGGGTCCTGGGCAGCACCCCGGCTGTGGGGCGAGGACTCTGCCCGCGGGGAGAGGGGGTTACTCTGTGGGTCTGCCCCAGAGGAGCGGATCTGGCCGGGGCGGCGGGGCCCCAGGGAAGGGGGACCTGACAGAGCCGGCGGTCCAGCGCTGGGGGAGGGTCCCCACGGCAGAGCCGGGGGCCGGCGATGGGGAGCCGGAACGAGGGGTTGGGGGTCCCGGCGCTGCCCCGTCGCTGGGGTCTCCTCCGCCTCACCGAACACGGAGCGCAGCGAGCGATCCACCGCGGGGTCCCGCACCGCCAGCCCCGCCATCCTCCACAGCCGCGCGGCCGCCGGTCCCTCCGCCCCGCTTCCCGTCCCCTCGTGCTCCGGCCGGGAACAAGCGCCGCCACTTCCGTTCCGCTCCAGGCTCTTGCTGCGGGAAGCGAGCGGCGTCGGCGTCGTGACGGACGACACTAGGCGACGCACAGGCCCAGGCCGGCCGCCCACAGCAAAGATGGCGGCATCGGGCACCCAATGGCAGCCGCGGCTCCGCTCCGCTGGGAAACACTAACCCCGCCTGGTCCTCCGCGCACGCCTGGCCTCGGGGCCTCCCATGCGGGACAGGCACCGGCGCAGCCAAGCCCCGAGGAAGGGGCAGGACCGGCCCCCGGAACGGGGGAGGGCAGATGATTGACGGCAGCGGCACCCACGGCTCTCAGCGTAGGGACCTCGAGTTTGTGGGGGGGCGTGGCTGCTGGGAGGGGGGCGTGGCTGCTGGGAGGGGGGCGACAAGTGGGAGGCGGGGGACATGTGGCAGTGGGGCGAGGTGGGGGGAGCGGATGAGGGGTGGAAAGCAAGGGTGTGTGACAGTGGGGCGGGGCATAGGAGGCAAGGAGTGCCTGGCAGTGGGGCGTGTGGCAGTGAGGCGAGGAGTGGGAAGTGGGGGGCGTGTGGCAGTGGGGTGGGGGCTGGGAGCCGGGGTTGTGGGGTGAGGCGGGGAGGCATGTGGCAGTGGGGAAGGGGTGGCAGGTGGGGGGCGAGGGGTGGGAGGCGGGGGCACTTGGCAGTGGGGATGGTAGAAGGTTGTGCTGGGGCAGACATGGGATATTGTGATGTGGTGTGGAGCAGAGAATGGTGAATTCACTGTCATTTTAACTGATCCGAGTGTCTGCCCCTGGCTGCACTGTCACTCTCAATAACCCTTGCACAGGAAAGCCAATCTGCAGATTGGGCCACTTACTGGGTGGCCATTCTCTGGTCTGTGAAGCACTTCCAGGGCCTTGAAGCATCTTCATGTTGCTCTTCAAGCACACTCACAGAGGTGGCAGCCTCACTGCCCACATGTCTGTCAAAGCTCAGGCCACATGCCAAATGGGGCTGGGCTGTGGAATCCAAACAGGAGATGCTTCTAGTTCTCACAGGGAGCATTTCTCTCTGCCACCTCCCCTTTTCCAAAGGGAGACTTCAGAAGGGGCATTTCTGGCACAAGTAATGTTAATAAAGCTGCACTCACAGCACTGACTGTGTTGCTGTTGTATGGTGCTCTGCAACTCAGTTTTGAGGTGCACACCTAAAACATGCATGGTTTTAGCTTTGGTAATGGGCTACATAGACTTCTGCCTAAATAAAGGAAAAAAAATCCAGCCCAGGTCAATAATAAACAAATGTCACTGTGATCTGCTGGCTGTTCGGAGGCCTGTGTTAAATGAGTTTGTTGTTTTTCTATCTATCTTCTAGTGTATAAGTGTCCACATCACAGTAAGTCCTGTTGTTGGCATCCTTAGCAGAGAGATCAGGGTTCCAGGCTGCAGCAGTTTGCGTCCGTAGTGACTTTTCCGTGGAAAGGTTTTTGGGTGCAAAGAGACATTCAGGTTGCAGCGCCCTGAATTGCAACCATGGCAAAACACCTACCACCAAGCCAGACATCAGGATGATGCTATTTTCTTCTCTTCCAGGTTCTGGCAAAATGGATGCAAAGAATTTGAATTCTGGTCCCGTCTCTGCACTTATTACTGAGTCACAGTTTGCCCAGCGATTCAGGTGCAGTATAAAGACAGAGATGGAGGGAGAGAGCTGAAAGACGCTGTTGTACTTGTATTAAGCTGAACATATGGTCATTAACGTGGCAAAATAAAGTAAACAAAACCTGTCCTGCAAAACAAACAAGGAGTCTTGTGGCACTCTTAAAGACTAACAAATTTAACTGGTCCTGTTGATCTGGGCTTGCTTGGGTTTATTAGAACATGGGGGCAGAACTCAGAGTTCCAGATTAGTGCATCACAACTAGTAATAATAATCTCATATCAACACACAACCCTGCTTCAGAGCATTAGAGGCTGCAGTGGAATTCTCACTTTCACAAGTGATGGATCATTTGGTGAATCTCAGCCCAGTCCCTAATGAGCATTGATCCACTTCCCAAGACCAGTGTGTGATTTGGAATGATTCCCGGAACCCACTCATTGGAAGGGCGGGGCTGCAAGAGCAGGGGATAAGAGGTCACAAATGAGATACAGAGCTCACATGGACAGCACTTACCTGTACTACGCTTGGCTCAGGCCAGCACTGTCCTCTCAAAGCCTTTACAAAAGTGAGTGGGTATCATCCCTGTTTTACAGAGGGGACACTGAGGCACTGAGTGATGCAGTGACTGGCCTGAGGTCACGCATGTAGTGAGTCATTCACAGAGCTGGGAATAGATTCAACTTTTCTACACTAGACCATGCAGTTTGTTTCTCGTGGAGATGGTTCAGACCAGGACTGAACAATGTGTATCTAGAACATTGCTCTGCCTGGATTTATTTGAGAAGTTTTACAGAAAGCCTAGAGGACATGATGTCAGGTGAATGAATATGTCTTTGGATTCACAGGGAGTATTTGGAGAGAGAGAAGATTCTGGATGTTGATCATCGTGTGCAGAAGCTGTTGGATGGCACCGTGGTGCTACCTGTGCTGGAAGAGAAACTCACTGAGCAGCACCTGAAGGAGCTGAGGGAGAGTCTTCCCCCTGAGGTGACATTCACACTGACGTGTGTCCAGGTCAGCAAAGCACTGGCACAAAGCACTCAATTGAATCAAGGATGGAATTTACCATACCTGGCTCTTGTACCCCATATCCTGTCTCTGCTATTGGCCGCTTCCTCAGGGGGCTTTGGCATGCCGACCCCCTGTCCCCCATAATGCATCTTACCATTTGTACAAAACAGATGGTGAAATTCTTTCCTGCCTTCTTCTGCCATCAGCTGAAGGGGAATTTGACTGGAATTCCCTGGGACCATCTTGGCACTGCCAGGGTGTGGGAGCTAGGTAGAAGAGGAAGCTAGCATCATTTTATAGTCTGATTTAGTTCCTATATGTTTTCTTTAGAGCCTTGTCCTGCCAGGTGCTGAGCGTGCTCCATCCCTGATGAAGCTAGTGAGAGATGAGGATGTTTAGTAGCTTGCAAGAGGCACCTGGAACCTCAGGATCAGGTCCCTTTCTCCTGTGAGGTCAGGAGCACGTGCTCAGATTGTTTGAGTTCAGCAGTGGCAGGGCTGCCTGAAGTCAGTCAATTCTGCCCCCTCCCACTCCCCAGCAGGGTTTGATTGAATTCTTTAGTCTCAGTTGAGAGGGGTCTCTTGGCAGGAACCTCAGAGGGTGCTGTGGAGCAGAGACTTTTGCTCTAGTGCAGTGGGAGATGGGATTGCAGGGAGCAGTAAGATTCCGTTTATCTACTCTCCCATGCCAGCATGCACAGGGCTTGCTAGGTCCCTCCCTGGCAGCCAGCTAGGAAAACGCCAGGGACCAAAAGGGCTAAATTCCTGCAGTGTTAAACAAGTAGACAAACCTTGCTGCTTTAAAAGGAGGAGTTTGTGTCCTCCGTGCAGGGTCTCCAGGAGCTGCCTCTGCGATAGACATCGTATTGCCTTTATTTGGAGAGTGGTGGCTGCTTCCCCTGGGGGACTTTATCTGGAGATGCGAGATATGTCCTATGGGTCCTGAAGCCCTTCAGTCTGTTGTGGGTTAGTGCAGGCAGTGTTATGGAAGAGTACACCCAGGGAGCTGGCTTTCCAGTCCCAGTGGAGGTAAAGGGGAATGACCCAGCGCAGCAGCTGTGGGAGGGGTTTCCCCCTACACATATCCATCTCACAGCCCAGAGTGCCGGGAAGGAGGGAACCTATCTAAGTGTTTATCTTTGTGTTTCTTTCCCAGAACCCTGTTCCCTCAAAGGCAGCACAGGTCCAATCACCTGCCCAGAAGCTCTGCCACAAGCTGCAGCATTTAGTATCGGGCTCTGGGGGCAGGTGGTCAGATGAGCTGGTGGATGATCTCCCTCGGTCCTGGCAGCGGCATGGTGACCTCATCCTGCTGAGCGAGAACAGCTTCAGGGCTGCATTATGGAAAGCGTTCGGTAAGAGGAACCTGTTGCTATGTTTTCCAAGATGCACTGAATGAGCCTCCTCTTATCCACTTGCTTGGGGCTCTCTTCCAGGACCAGCGGTCTGGGAAGCAGTTGCTTCTGCTCTGGGTGCCCGGCGCATTGCCAGACATGGGCGAGTATCACCGGATGGGGTACGATCCCCGACAGTGACTCTGTTGCTGGGGCAGGATGGCTGGGTGGAGCATGTGGACAATGGAATCAGGTAAAGGGGAGGAAAGGGGCAGGGACAGGGCAGAAGTAGCAGAAAGGTGCTGTTGAGCCAAGATGCCCCTGGGAAGGGGTAGCTGGTCAGCCCCACATTGGCAGCTCTCACTGGCCTACGGTGTTTTCCCAGATACACGTTTGATGTGACCAGGTGCATGTTCTCTCCTGGAAACATCACAGAGAAGCTGCGGCTAGCATCACTGTCTTGTGCCGGGGAAGTGCTGGTGGATCTCTATGCAGGTAACTATCCCTGAGGGCATGGGAAAGGGCCTCCACTGCATGCCACCCTGCTTTGGGAATAATGCTCTGCTCTGTCTCTGATGAGTTTGCTGGGAGCGGAGCCTGTGAGCCCTGTATTTCTACTCTCCATCCTCTGCTATGTTGATCCCTCCCCATGTCACTGTACTCCCCTCCAGTTACTTTCAGGCACCTTGGATCACCCCTGGCCCCAGATAACATAGACTGTCCTGTTGACCGCAAGAATTCAGTTCCTTCCCATTGTTCACATTTTGTTCAGCACTATCCATTCAGTGGCTCCTTCCACCCCTGCTGTAGTATCCATCCAGTAACCAAACAGTGGAATCTTCTTGTCCCTGCAAGACTCTACCAACAGCTTCAATCCAGTAGTTCTCTGCTGCTGAGACTGAGAGCTTTGTTCCCGCACTGGGGCTGCCTCAGCACAGTACCGTCAGCTGCATCTGTCTCTTGTGCTCACAGGGATTGGCTATTTCACGCTGCCGTACCTGGTTCATGCTGGTGCTGCCTTTGTCCATGCCTGTGAGTGGAACCCCCATGCTGTGGAGGCCCTGAGAAAGAACCTGGAGCTGAACAGTGTGCAGGATCAGTGTCAGATTCACCAAGGGGATAACAGGCAGGTGAGCAGGGAGCCACTCTTCTGCAGCTGAGGGGCTGCAGTGGGGTCTCAGTGGAGGGGAATTCCAAGGGTATGGAACTATGCATCTGAGTGTGCATCTGAACTCTAACCTTGGCTTGAGCTTCACAGGAACTCTTACCCAGGAAAATGCTCCTCTTCCCTGCCTTTCTTTAATGTGGCAGAGCTTCTTTCCCCATGGTACCGGGGATGAGAGCAAAGGTCCAGAGAGCCTTGCTGGGAAAGCAAGCTCTGTTACATTTGCAAACTCTCAGAAATGGATCAGGTACATTGAGGTTTGGTCAGACTGAGCCCATGGTTCTAGAGCGCAGAAATGAAGAAGACCTAATAGGTCTGATCTCCTGGAGGGCTTGGAGAGTGTGTTCCAGGCAGTGTGCTGTGTACCGTTACATGCCCCAAGCAATGGGGCTGCACACCAGTGTTCTCTCTAAGCTGCGCGGGTGTGCGGCCGTGCAGCGGCCGTCGCACCCCCCGCGCAACAGTGATGGACCCCCGCGCAGCCCATCAGTCCCTGCCGTTCCCTCCAGACCCCCGGGGCTGGGGCTTGGCCGCAGCAGACCCGGCCTGCGCCCGGCCTCTGGGCTGGCCCTCTCCGCCCCCAGGGTGGGACAGGCAGGCTCAGGCTAGGCTCAGGTGCGCGGGCCTGCCTGCCTGCCCCACGCGGCCGGGGCAGCGGGGTGGCTGCAGCCGCGGCGGGCTCCCACCCGCCGACCGCCTCGACTTCCCGGCCCGGGCCCGGGGCCGGGGCTGGGGCCGGGCTCATCCGACGGCCTCGGCCTCCCAGCACGGGGCCGGGATCAGCCTCCGGGGCTGGGGTCTGCTCCGCCCCACCGGCGACTTCCCAGGGCCGTGGTAGGGTCTTGCCCCGCCAGCGGCCTTGGCTTCTCTCTTTCTTTCTCTTCCTTCTTTCTCTTCTTTGCCTGCCTTCTTTTTTCTTTCTTCCTCTTTTTCTCTTCCTTCTTTCTCTTTTTTCCTTATTTGTCTTCCTTTTTCTTTCCTTTTTTTCTCTCTTCTTTCCTTCCTCTTTCTTCTCTTCCTTCTTTTTTCTTTCTTTCTTTCCTCTTCCTTCCTTCCTCCTCCTTTCTCTTCCTGTTTCATCTTCTTTCCTTCTTTCTCTCTCTCTTTCTTTGCTTCCTTCCTTTCTCTTCCTTCTCTTCTTTCCTTCCTCTTTCTTCTTTCTCTTCCTTCCTTCTTTCTTTCTTTTCTTCTTTCTCTTCCTTCTTTCCTTCTCTTTCTTTTTCTCTTCCTTCCTTCCTTCCTTCCTTCCTTCCTTCCTTCCTTCCTTCCTTTTTTAAAAAAAACTTATAAAAAATTAATTTTAACTAAAACCTTTCTAAAAATTAAATTTCAATTCAAAATTCATTCAAATTCAATTAAACACAATTAATTAATTCTATTTACAATTACTTTAACTTCAGTTAATGCCTATAATTTCTGTCGTGTGAGTTTACACAAAAATTTTATTCAGAAAAAGTTTTGCACACAGCTTGAAAATTTTGCACACAAGCCACCAAACCTTAGAGGGAACATTGCTGCACACCCTTCCCTTAGGAGACCATTACGCAGTCTAGTAGGTCTTTTTCCCTTTTAGGACTCCTGTCTGGCTAGCCAGCAGGCCCAGCTCATCCTGTAGAGACGTCCCCCTATGCCATTCTCAATAATTCTCACATGTCAAACACGTGTTCTTGATTATCAGACCCATGGTACGTCCTTAGTGGTTGTTCCAGCCGAGTTGTTTATATCTGACTGAACAGAGTTAGGCCCGATGCTCATTGTTTATTGTTTGTATTACTTTAGCACCTAGCAGCCTAGGTGGGGACCCTGCTGCAACATGCTAACTGCTGTACAAACACAGCTGGTCCCTAAAACAAAGAGCCTTCAGTCCTATTGGATGGCCTTTCTCTGTCTGTCTGTAACACGGTAACTTCTGAACGCTGCAGTGTCAGTCAGTCAGTCCAAATTTCAGGGAAAGTTCTAGGCCTCAGTGGGTAGAACCCTCTTGGTTTTAATGAAAATTGGAAAACCAGAAGAGGGATATTCAGAGCCCTGTCGTCTGGCTGGCAGACCCAGCAACTTCAGCTGCCTCTGCAATTGTCTGTAGCTCAAAAAGCATTTGATGGCAGCCAGTAGCCTCAGCTCACCTCTCTGCATCCTCCCAGTGTATCTTAAAATGTGTCAGAATGACTTCTCTCCCAGATAGGATGAAATGAGAACACTGGGGAGATGGAGGGCATGGGGGGGAGAGGGGTTGTGCACACAGAGCCCCCTGACATGAGGGAGGAGTTGGGGGTGAGTGGCCGGGAGGCCCTGAAATAGAAGGGAGTGGGAAGGTGGCACACAGGGAACTTGTCGGGGGGAATGGAGGGATGCAAGGAGCATGTGCAACGAATTCGGCCTATAGATGTTAACTGTCAAGTGGGGTGGGGACAGGATGTGAAGAGCAGTGGTGGGGGTTCATCATTCTGGAGGCCTTTCTATTGCTCCCATCTCAGAGCCAGAGTGTGAGAGCAGAGCTTACTTACACCCACTCTCCTAAGGTAGATGGTGAGAGACCAAGCTGTGGTCACCTTTATATGCTATACCCCTGTGGGGAGAGAAGGACCCCTCTGTGCCCTGTATATTCTCCTTGACAGAGGGTCCTTTCACCATGCCTTCCTCCTCCTCCTCTTGTTTCCAGCTGGAGCTGCAGGATGTGGCTGACAGGGTGAATCTGGGACTGCTCCCCAGCTCGGAGGAGGGCTGGCCTATCGCCTGCCAGCTTTTGCGGAAAGACACAGGGGGTATTCTTCACATCCACCAGAATGTGGAGTCCTTTCCAGCAAAGGCTCTTCATTTGCACAGTGGCCACCTGGAGGAGCAGCAGCTGCAGCAATGTCCAGAGCAAGCCCTCCCCAACGGGCAGGGGAACAGTCTGACCCAAGGGAACCACAGGAGCCCAAAGGACGCTGACATCATCGGTTCTGGAAGGGAGAGCCAGGCAGCTGTGGCCAGGTCCGAATGGCAGAAGTGGGCAGAGACCACAGGAGTGCGGATCAGGACTCTGCTTCAGCAACTGCATGGGAAGCCATGGAGGACAAACATTCTGCACATTCAGCCAGTGAAATCCTATGCACCTCATGTGTATCACATAGTCCTAGATCTGGAGTGCCGCCCCCTCTCTTAGTGCACAGGGAGAGTGGACTGTGCCCTTGGGCTCGCCAGGAATGTCACTCTCCGTATTAGCGAACATGCTGGGGGGAAGGCATGGTGGAAATAGCACCCGAATCTGAGAAGTGCAGCAAGCCTATGGAGAGTTGAACTCTTCCAGCTGGCACCATGTGAACTGGTTCAGTCTGACACTGGTCTTTTTGCCTTCTGCTTTCCGGGTAGCCCTCTTCTCTCTAGATTGATATGTAACAGCTGGACCTGCCCATCCTGGTGCTCCCTGAAGCTGGGGCATTCCCTGCTCTTTCTGGTCTTCATTCTAGTTCCATGTCCTGCAACCAGATAAAACATTTGTTGTAAGGCCTGGTTGTACTGGGGGGCTAAGTCGATGGGAGATATGCAATCTGCATGCCGCAGAATGCATATCTCCCGTCAACTTAGTTACTCTTTACCGCACTGTCTTCACTCTGCTGCTTCTCTCACGTTGATGCAGCATTACTCCACTTGGAGGGGTGGAGTTATTGCATCACCACAATAGCGCTTCCAGGATCGATTGAGCAGGTCTAGACTGGCTGCTCAATCGATCCTGCCAATGCAGCATTTTGAGTGTAGATATGGTGTAAGTTTCATCTGCTTGGGTTGTGTCTTGCTGTTTTTCCCAGAAAAATGGCAGAGTTATCCAGCACTCAGTTCCAAACTCTCTTCTCCCCGCTGATGTGAACAGGGCTATGTCTACACTGGCAAGTTAGTTCGAATTAAGGAGGCTTAATTCGAACTAACTAAAGCCGTGGCTACACTAGGCTTTAGTTACTAATTTCTTAGTTCGAACTAACTGGCCATTGAAATCAATGGAGATCGCTAATTCGAACTAAGCAAGTACTGTGAATGGCACTTGCTTAGTTTGAACTAAGTTTTCCTAGTTCGAATTAAGCTAATTCGAACTAACTAAAATTAGTTTGAATTAGTTAGTTCGAACTAACTAATTCAAACTAATTTTAGCAAATGTAGACGTAGCCCAGGAGACTTGGGCATGTACAGTTAGCAGAATGTCCAAGAGAAGATTCACCAGTCGAGCCCGTGGGCATCTCAGCCCTCCACAGAGACTGCCAGTGGTGCCCGGCTTTGGGCTGATTGTGGCTCTGTGACCACCAGGGACTAGGCTGAGACGCACCAGACTTACTACCCTTGTGAGTTAAATTAGCAAAGGCCCAGAGCTTTGCGCGTGACATTCATTTGCTGCGGACATGTGAAGAACTCCAAAATATAATGTAGTCCTTGTGAGCTGGCCATGATTTCTCCATTTCTATTCTGGTCTATTCCTAATGACTGCACTGATCTTACAGGGCACCCCTACAGGCAGATTCCCATTGTGTAAATGGGGCTCAGTGTGGAGCCAGTCATGGGATCAGGGCCTATGTACTTTATCACAATTGATAAGAAACGTCCAATCTCTTAGTATCAACCGGGATCTGAAGTTGCTATGACGTTTGCTCACAAGTTTCAGGAAGTCTGTCCAAGCAGTTCCTCTGCTGCTACTTGGAATTTTTCCCTATGTGACATTGACCTCTAGGGGAGCAGTACTAAGATAGCTTAAACGGCAAAACTACAAAGAATGAGGCAGGCAGACCCCTAAATACTGGTGGTTTTTCTTCCGTAAGATGTATAAAACCAGCAACAAAGAGCCAATCACCTTACTAGTTATTCAGAAAATAAAATAACTTTCAAATTATCCAGCCCTTTGCCTAATACCCAGACAACTGAGTCAAATATGTTAGAGATGTCTCTCATATGTAAAAATGTTCTTCTGATCCTAAAGGATCAGCCACATTACCAACTAGGTCCATTAATATTTCAGATCTTACCCAAATGCACGCTTAAAGCCAATGCTTATTAACTAAACTAATGTTTATTTTTTTAAAAAAAGAAAGAAAAGCAAGAATATTGGTTAAAAAGGTGTACATACAGATGAGACTAAAATTCATAGGTCAGATTCAAAATAGAGATAACTGAGTTGCAAAGTTCTTAATTTGCAAAGTCTTTAGAAATTACCCAAAAAACTTGGGAGTAATCAGTGCTTGTTTAGAGCTTCTTTGTTAGAAATCCTATCCAGAGAAATGAAGCAGGAAATGAAGACTAACTAGTCCAGGTACAGAGTTTATTTAAATTCTTGCATGAGAATTAGCAGGACCTTACGAGGCTGGTCTCTGGGATCCTAGTCCTGTGATCCAAACTTCCTCTGACAGAGTGTGGACAGGTTTGAGATAACAAGGATCAGGCCCGAGACTTTGTAGACTTTTAGCTGGCTGTGACAGTCAGACAGCAGACATCACAGCAGCAATCCTGGAGTGCATAATAGGTAATTACTTGTGGCTTTGAAGTAACATCTCCCCCTATTTTCTGTGCACTCCAGTAACTAGCTACATTTGTATAAGGCAAACAGTCTCCAGCCATTCACAGGTATTTGCTATTTCAACTCCAAAGACAAAAATAATAATGTTTATTACAGTTAAGTCCCATCTAAATGTTAGTATCTTCCTTTGATTTTAGACTAACAGAATATAGTGACAAGCAGGAACTATTTGGTTACATTGGTAATATAAAGACATACGTTTTATACTCTTAACAAGACAAAATTTAACCTCAAAGTCTTAGCTGTTTCCTATGAATGGTTCTAATTACCATTTTAATGCCTTTAAACATGTCCTGAAAGGTTGATATTTGGGTTATTTCAGGCTGCTAGGCTCAACTCTTCCTGGCCCAGTGTCCTGGCCTGTCTCTGTTTAAAATGGTGAGAAATGAGTGAATATAAGCACTGCTGAACAGTGCCAAACTGAGATTCCTGGAGATTCCCCTCCCCACAGAACAGGTGCAAAGTCAGCATGAGATTTCCCCACCCAGCAATTCTACCTCACTCCTGGCCTGGTTGGAACATAGGAACTGCCAAACTGGATCACACCGGTGGTCTAGCTAGTTTCCCTTCTCCAGCAGTGGCCAGGGCAAGCTGCTTCGGAGGAGAGCACAAGAAACCCTGCAGAAAGGGAAATATCCTGCCCACAATAATCATTTCTTCCTAATCCTTGTTTGTAAGAGGCTGGTTCGGGCCCTGAAGCAGGAGAGCTTAAACCCTTTCTAAACCTCTGCATTATTTGTAACCCTCATTATTCACAAATTCAGGATAGTCTTGTGATGCCAGTCCTGAGGCCAGTGATATCTTATGGCAGAGAGTTCCACAGGTGAGTTGTGTACTGTGTGAAAATATATTTCTTTTTGTCAATTTTGAATTCACCTTTTGCTTTTATTTTGTGTCCCCTTGTTCTTCTGTAGCAGAAGAGGGTGAAGAAAAGTTTCTGATCTGCCTTCTAGTGATTAATAGCAAGAGGGTAGCTACCCATTTCATCGCTGGTCTTGATTTTGAAACTGCCAAATAAGAAGCCATTTGTGAAGTTGAGCTTTTCAAAGGGGCCACCTGTTCGCTAACAACCTGAACTGGAACCATCACGTCGATTTCGCATAACCTACTCAGCAGCCATGCAGTGGTTGTGACTTCCAGTTGCTACTGATCTGGGCTGTATTCAAGCCTGTGACAGAGTGAAGGGGTCTGGATCTCTCTTCCAGTTGCTTGTCTATTTTGTGACAATTGCTGTCCAGCCAGGGCGCAGTCTGAGCCAAGGGCTCCTTCAGCAGACCACTCAGGTGCTTGCTGGGAGGAGCCTGTGTAGTGGTGCTGTGGTTCTCCTGGCCCCTCCCCACCAGCCTTGAAATCTTATGCCATACAAGGACAGATTGTGGGGCTAAGTGTTAAAGTAGGGCAGGGGTAGGCGACCCCTGGCACGTGTGTCAACAGTGGCACACAAGCCCATTTGGAGCGGCACTCGGCATCCTCTTTGGCACCACAGAAATTGCCCCTCCTGCCACCAAACGACACTCCAAGTGGCTTCTTTCAGGGGTGGCTGCAATGCAGAGGTCCCTGCCATGTCCATGCCCCAGGCATACCATGTTAAGAAGCCACGCAGAGCGTCTGATCTCTCTGTGTGCCACCACCAAAGGGAGTGACTCCAGGTAACTGGGGATAGGGGTCCCCAGGCACACTGCTGAGAGGAGCTCCAGGTCGCTTCTTTCCATGAATGGGCTGTCGGCACCAGCTGAGGGTTGAGGAGGAGGGGCCGGCTTAGGGGTTGGCAAAAGTTGCCAGCCCCTGAAGTAGGGTCTTAAAAGTGTATTGGGCTCTGAATGGGCTAATGGACTGATCAGAGCTCAGTTGCTGTTTGTTAATGCACTGTTTTAAATAACAAATACAGATACGATTAAGTGGTAGATTAGGGTGGCTTTTTCCCTTCCTGATTCATCTGAGTTGTGGTTGCCCAAATCAAAGATGGTTGCTATGTGTGCTGAGTCCTGGCACAAAGGTAGAGTGGCAGTGAGAATCAGCTACCCTAGCTGCTACAGATCAGCCCTCTGTTGTCTTCCAAATGTCACTTGCTGTTCCTTTGCCAAGTTCTTACTCACAAAGAGGTTGCTGCCTCTGCACTTCAGGATCCTGTTGGCCAGGCATGTGGCTTTGGGAAGGCAAGTTGGTGGGGGAGCGCAGTGGTGTGTCACAAGCTGTGTCAGCTAATAGGAGATGGACAATCAGGAGTGAAAAATATTACTGCCCTCCCTTTGAGTTCCAAAGGGGTAGCCGTGTTAGTCTATTGCAGAAAAACAACAGAGTCCTGTGGCACTTTTAAAGACTAACAGATCTATTTATTGCATGAGCTTTTGTGGGAGAAAATCCCACTTCGTCAGATGCTTTGAAGAGGTGAGTGATAGTTGCAGCTCCTCTTTGTTACATGAGGGGGACAAATAGCAAGTGTGAAAAATCAGGACACGGACGGGGGAATGGGTGCCAATATAAGAAGAAGCCCTGAATATCAGGACTGTCCCTTTAAAATCAGGACATCTGGTCACCCTTGTTACTCATTGGTGCCCATGGAAAATGCATGGAATAGAAAGATCACACGCTGCTCCCTATTCTCATCTGTTGCCTGCTACTTGTTTGTGACTGGCAGCGTAGATCAGATATTGGGTGTAGAGGTTGGCCCTTGCACAGGTGTATTTATCCTTGAATTCTGAATTCAGACCTGTAACCATGCTGCATACCTGCATGTCACTGGTAATTAGCCAGAGCCTTTCATTTCAGATAGACACAGGCAAACAAGGAAAATGATGAAACAGGTCACTGATATGCAGCTTATTCAATAAATGAGCTGCTCCCATAGTGACCAATCAAGGAACTGCCCCACCTGGTCAGTGGAAGTAGCTGCAATGTGTACAGTTGCTACAGGACCTACTTGGCGCTTAGAGCATTACATTCCTAGACCCAGCGCAACAGGTAACACCCTGCAGGTAGATACCTGTTCGCCTGTCTATGAGCTGCTGCCAGAGTGACCGCATAATAGCGGCTGTATTCAACAGTCTCCTCTGTGTGCACGCATCCTGCCGCCCAGATGTTACATACACATCCAACCACTGCCAGTCTCCAGAGGGTCTGGCTGTGCTCTTTGAAATGTTACGATCTCTCTAAAAATAACTGGAGTGAGTGAGGAGGGGCTGACAGCACAGACTATCATCAGTTACAATATATAGGACAGACAGGGTGATATGTGCTGCACAATAGACCTGAGTTCTGGCCTCACAGCATCCCTATAACTGCGGTCTTGGGCCCCAAACAGTTCTGCTAACATCTCAATCCTGAGACACAGCAGTGCATCGCTTGCCAAGCAGCTGCCAATGCAAACTCAGTGCTGGCCTTTGGTCTATTTCTGTCTTGGAAATGCATCGTGCTCAGAGCCAGTTCAAGCGTATATGTGAACTAGGCGGTCACCTAGGGTGCCAGGCTTTAAGGGGCACCAAATTAGATGGAAAAGAATTTTTTACATATGTTATAATGTGGGGAAGGAGATGCCAAAATCATTGTCTGCCTTGGGTGCCAAAAACCCTTGGGCTGGTCCTGATCCATGCTCCTCTGTTACTCCTGTCTTAGATCCTCCCAGATGTCCTCCAGCCTTGCTGTGCTGTCCCTGCAACACTAGATCCCATTCATGCTGCCCTCAGATCTGGTTGAGGGAGAAAGAGAATGTGTGGAAAAAAGTCTCTTGTGCTTTTTACTTTGACTCATTCCAGATGCAGCTTTGCCTTTACGTGCTTCCCGCCACCTTTATCTGATCTCTGGTCCCTGAAGGACAATAGCTGAGGCTAAGAACTCCCAGTAGGGCTCTCCTTTATAACACAGAGATATAGCAGTGTTGTAATAAATGATGGTGACTCATGTGTATTCTATGAGCCACCTCCCCACAGCACAGATGTCACTGAAATAATCCTAGGGTAGTGCCTTAGGTAGCATCTGGATCCATTATAGGGACCCCCAGGTAGGTAGGTGGGTGAGCAGCAGAATGGGCCAGTCACGGTGAGGGAAGGAATTTATCTGGGTGGTGCATGAATGGTTTTTGAGGGTTCAGCCTCCTAATGAGAAGTTCTGTGCATGTGTTCCTGCTGTTTCCCTCTGCAAAAAGTAAGCAGACCCCACCCAGATTAATTCCTACTGCAGCAGACTCCCTGTGTGTGCTCTCAGGGCGGAGCTGGCTTCCCCAGCTCTCCTGTTGCAAGGATCTGTCAGGCAAATAAACCGCAGCAAGCTTCACAGCAGCAAAGCAGAGAGTGACCTGAGCCAAACCTCTGGGTCCAGTTGCCTCCAAATCTTGGGGAAAAGACTGGATCTGAATAGAGGCCATATCTAATGGGCTGCACCAGCATCCTGGATCCAGACAGCCCCAAATATTGAGAATTCCAAAATCCAGAAGTGAATTGTGTTGCTCAGGCCCTTTTCCAGTGCAAAACAACCTCCAAATCTAGCACACAGCCCTTCCAGAAACCAATCGTGGGAATCCAGGATAAAGGACTTTGGGGCACGTCTGAGTAATTCAGAGGAAGGGGAAGGGGCCCAGTCAACTCTGTGTTCAGGAAACACTAGTGCTGGATGTGTTCACGCAGGAGGGGATGGAGTCTTCATGCATGTCCTTTTCATTCCCACATTTCTAGAGTAGCCTCTGAAGAACCTTCCCATGAGCAGCTGAACATTGGGAAGCAATACAAATAACAGGGATTTTATCCTCCTAAATAAGGAAAAGCAGTGATTGGTTTTCCTCAGGCTGTCCGCTGTGGCACTATAGCTTGAACAGCTTTAACCAGCAACATGGACTGTGATTACAGTGAGCATATGCAGTAATATTAGTGACCGCCATCTGTCAAAACTACATCAAGGAGTTGTAGTATGGCCTTAACATAGCTCGCCCATTAAAATCAAAACTGATGCTTCTTTCATATTGTGGGCTCAAAACGAGCCTGTGTGGCCAAGGCACCGTGAGACGTCTTTATGAGGACATGCCACTCAGAAGAGTTTGAAAAAGAACAGATCCCATTTATCCTTGGGTTGAAATGCAACCAGCAAATGCAGGTGATAAAAGAGGTGTTTAACTCAGTTACAGTATAGGAGGCAGAGGACAATCTTAAAAGCTTGGCTGAGGTATTCAGGGGGCCGAGATACATTAAGGACATAATACAACTCCTAGATACAGATCTCAGAGTGCTGTCGAAAACCACACAACTCACTGTGACCAAAGGGCATGGATAAAGTAAAACCTGAAATTGCAGAGTAAAATTCAATCTTACTGAGCAAATATAGACATTAACTGACTGGGTTTACAGTGTGGTCACTTGAATCACAACAAAGGATACACTCCCCTGCATTTAATTTCCTCCCATTCTGTAAGTTTCCCATCTTCAAAGCGTCTGATGAAGAGGGATTTTCTCCCACAAAAGCTCATGCGATAAATAAATCTGTTAGTCTTTAAAAGTGCCACAGAACTCGGTTGTTTTTCTACAATAGACTAACACCGCTATCCCTTTGGAATTCAACAAAGGATTTGTATAGCTCCCTTCCTTGTTACAGGGCTGAAATATAAGGAAGTCTTTAAGTGAACAATGGCTTTAGGTTTTGTGTTTCATCCCTCCGTCCTAGGGACAGATTCTGTTAATGTTTGTCTTCTGTTTTTCTTCCTCTTGTGTTGCTTGATGTTTTGATCTTTATGTCCTGGCTGTGATTATTTTGTTAAACTTTACTTAGTAAAAGAAGCAGTCGCAGTATTCATTAGCAAGGTGGGGCAGTGTGGCGGAGAGCCAGTTTCATCTCAGAACACCTCACTTGCACTTATCATGTGAAAATCACAGAAGCTGCCAGCCAAGGAGCTAACCTGCATAATGATTGCCAATTCATTTGCACATGGAAATGTTATTTGGCTCACAGGACTGCCACCTGAGCTGGACCTAATCCAGAGTTCTGTCCCTTCCCTCTGTAAATTTTAGGGCCAGAAGAGGTCAGTATGATCTAGTGTCTGACCTCCTTTACAGGCCATAGAATTTCACCCAGTAATTCCTTCATCTAGCTAGATTAGAGGATTAGACTATGAATTGTTCTTGCAGCCCTTTCCTAGACCCTTTCAAACTTTTCAACATCCTTTTCAAAGGGAGGTGATCAGAACTGAATGCAGTATCATCTCCCTGCTCTTACTTAATGTTCCCCCATTCAAAGATTTCACTAGTCCTCTTATCCATCACATCAGTTGGGGATATTACCCGCATTTTGTTTCCTGCCATGATCCCTAAATCCCTTAGTCTTTCCCTTTCACCCCTCCCCCCATTTACCAAGGAGGTACAGAGCAGAATTCAGGTGTGCAAGGTCCCAGGACTAGAATTGCAGGGGTGGGTGCCGGTTTGTGTGCATGCATGCTCATACTTGTGTATGTAGCTCTCAACACCGGCATATCTGAGCTGCTGCATGTTAGAATTAAAATGTGTCACGAGAGCTGGGTGTAAGTAAACCCAGTAGGACTATGAGAGCAGGATTCAAGTGCATTGTCAGCTTGCATGGTCACCCCCCCTATGCTAACAGCCCTGTCTTCATCAGCACTCAAAAGTTGCCTGTGATATTTTTGTAAAGAAAGAGCAAAAAAACATTTGAGAGAGGACAGGGCAAAGATTGAGGGCCTGGCAGTGATGTGAAGTCTGTTGTGTGGGTGGCACAGAGAGACGGACAGCCAGTGGGATGTGTACTCAGTGAGGGAGAGTGGTTAGCAAAGCCATTGTACTACAGATAAATGAGCAAGCACCTTTCTACAGGGTGTGACCTGTTAGGTTGAGGTGGTTGGGCCCATGCAGATTTAACACTCCGAATGCTAAACACATCAGCTGGATTAAGCTTCTGCTTGTGTCAGCCACTTATTGGGTCTTGTTTATGTTGCACACTGGATGTGCACTAACTTTAACTGCCTTTACTGAATAAACGACATGTCCTGTCCTAAAAAGGAAATTTCTAAATGTTCTAGATAGGATGCTCCTAAATAGGAACTAGAAGAGTGTAGTCAACGTATTGAGTCAGCATACTGCCCTTTCACCTCCCTGGGTTAGAATTCACTATGTAGATAACCAGTGCATTAAGTCTGATGGTCTCAAACTAGGATGCACATTTGAAGCATTTGCACATTTCACAACACAGAAAGTGTATCACAGCTATCAGTTCTGGCTTGTGTGTGTTATATTACCTAAGAATATAAGAAGGGCCATATTGGGCCAGACCAATGATCCATCCAGCCCAGTATCCTGTCCTCCGACAATGGCCAATGCCAGGTGCTTCAGTGGGAATGAATAGAACAGGAAATCAAGTGATCCATCCCATTGGTCATTCCCAGCCTCTGGCAAACAGCAGTCCCTGCCTATCCTAGCTAATACCCATTGATGGACATATCCTGCATGAATTTATCTAGTTCTTTTTTGAACCCTGTTATAGTCTTGGCCTTCACAACATCCTCTGGCAAGGAGTTCCACCGGTTGAATGCGCATTGTATAAAGAAATACTTCCTTTTGTTTGTTTTAAGCCTGCAGCCTATTAATTTCATTAGGTGAGCCCTCATTTTTAGAAGGAATAAATGAACCCTAGTTATGAGAAGTAAATAACACTTCCTTATTTACTTTCTCCATACTCATAGACTTTAAGGTCAGAAGGGACCAGTATGATCATCTAGTCTGACCTCCTGCAAAATGCAGGCCTCAAGACCTCCCCCACCCACTCCTGCAATAGGCCACCAACCTATGACTGAGTTATTTACCTCCTTAAATCATGATTTAAGGACTTAAGATACAGAGAATTCACCGGTAGGTGAACCATGCCCTGTGCTACAGAGGAAGGCGAAAAACCCCCAGAGCCCAGGCCAATCAGCCCTGGGGGAAAATTCCTTCCCAACCCCAAATATGGCGATCAGTTAAACCCTGAGCATGTGGGCAAGTCTCAACAGCCAGTTATCCAAGAAACAATTCTCTGTAATAACTCAGAACCCACCAAACATGATCTTACAGACCTCTGTCATATCCCCCCTTAATTGTCTCTTTTCCAAGATGAACAGTCCCAGTCTTATTAATCTTTCCTCATATGGAAGCTGTTCCATACTCCTAATCATTTTAGTTGCCCTTTTCTGTATCTTTTCCAATTCCAATATATCTTTTTTGAGATCGGTCGACCAGATCTGCACACAATATTCAAGATGTGGGTGTACCATGGATTTATATAGTGGCATTATGATTTTTTTTTAATTGTCTATCCCCTTCCTAATAATTCCCAACATTCTGTTAGGTTGGGTTTTTTGGGGTTTTTTTTTTTGAGGTTTTCAAAGAACTGTACATGACACCAAGATCTCTCTTGTGAGTGATAGCAGATATTTTAAATGTCATCATTTTATAAGTATGGTTGGGATTAGGATTATGTTTCCCAATGAGCATTAGTTTGCATTTATCAACATTGAATTTCACCTGCCATTTTGTTTCCAGTCACCCAGTTTTGTGAGATCCCATTATAACTCTTTGCAGTCTGCTTTGGACTTAACTGTCTGGACTAGTTTTGTGTCATCTGCAAATTTTGCAACCCCATTTTCCAGATCTTTATGAATATGTTGAACAGTACTGGTCCCCATATAGACCCCTGCAGGAGACCATCTCTCCTTTCTGAAAACTGATCATTTATTTCTACCCTTTGTTGTCTGTCTCTTAACCAGTTAGTGATCCCTGAGAGGACTTTCCCTCTTATCCCATGACTGCTTACTTTGCCTAAGAGGGACCTTGTCAAAGGCTTTCTAAAAATCGAAGTTCACTATATTATCCAGAGGTGGCTTGAGGTGGGAGCACACTGCAGGTTAGGATTAAGATGAATTGAGGGAGCTGAGGGAGGGTCCCAGTGTTGGATTAGCAATGATAATGGAAATCAGCTGCAAGATGCACTGTGTATGTGTCAGAACTGAGACACCTTGCTGGCTTGATTCATGTCTGGCTCCTCCAACAAAGTCTTGTCTGTCAGGCTCTTTCAACATGAAAATGTCCTACAATTCATCAAATCCAACCGCATCATGCAAGGCTGTCCTCGCAGCTGCCTCACAGCAGGGTGGGTGTTCAGGGCAAAAGGTGATAGGAAGTTCTGCTTTGTCACTTTAGCAAAGGTTTACTGAGCAGTCATGTTAGGGGTGGGCTGCTTGTGAGAAGTGCTGGGCACCCCAAATGCTATCAGTTTCAGGTGTTCTGTGCAACTCAGGATCAGGCCCTCAACACACCCCTTTTCATTACTGCTAGGATTAGGGAACATCTTGTCAGGTGCTCAACACTCAAGTCTTCGTCAGTGAATAAATTAGTGTCAGGTAATGCAATGTGTTAATGCGAGACACGTTCAGCTCTGACTTAGGGAAGACCATGAAGAAAAAATAGTTGCATGGTTTCTTGCCTGTGCTTACAAACATGTCCATATAGCAGAAATCACCACACACAATTCTGAGAAAGGCCAGACCAAATCAGTCAGGGGTCCATGGAGTCCAGTAGCCTGTCACCAATGATGGCCAGCACCAACTACTTCAGAGCATGGTGCAAAGTGGACAATTCTGGAATAGCTGTCCCAGAGGGGAAATTTCTCACCAGCAAACAAACCAAGTTAATGTTGGTTTATGACTCCAGAAACAAGAGTTTATTTCCCTTAATTTATTTAATCCATTAATCTAACAGGGTAGTCTCCTTTTCCACATTCATATCTAGTCCTTTTTAAACTCTGCTAATCACCTCTACAGTCTTGTGGCAGTGAGTTCCACCTATTATCATGCATCACTTCATATATTGCCTTTCATCGGCTTTACATTTGCTGCTTTTCAATGTAATTGACTGCCTCTTGTCCTTGCACTGTGAGCCTGGGATGCCTGAATATCTTCTCTCCACATAAACCCCTGCTAAACTGATGTCTGAGACTCCGGGGATGCCAGGGCTGGAACTCTCAGTGGATGCTGCAGGTCACGGAGGAGATACATTGGCAGAGCTGAGTATGGTGACTGGAACAGCAAGTACTGGCTCATGATGGGGGTCATGGCCAAGGCTGGGCTGGGGGGGGAGAGCTGGAACAGGATGGGTTGGCTCGGGATGGGAAGGGGGGTCATGGCCAAGGCTGGGCTGGGGGGGGGGAAGCTGGAACAGGATGGGCTGGCTCGGGAGGGGAAGGGGGGTCATGGCCAAGGCTGTGTTCTCGCAGTGGCGGGGCTGGAACAGGCTAGGTTGGCTCGGGATGGGGAGGGGTCATCGCTGGGGCCGAAACGGGGTGGGGGGGAGCCGTGCACTCCCCGGCCGGGCCCGGGCCCTAGGGCGGAGGCTCGGGGCAGGTGAGTGAGGGGGCGGCCCCTTTAAGGACCCGGCCCCGCCCCCGCGGTAAGATCCAGCCTGGTGCAGGTACCGATCCGGGCCCCGCCCCGTCGCGCTCCTTCCCGGCCGGCCCTGCCGACGGCCTCCCCTGCGGCGCTCGGAGCGGGCGGGTCCCGGCGGCGGATCGGGACGGGGTCAGCAGCCAGGTACCTGTGGCCGGGGCGGGTCCGGGTGCTGGCTGTGCCCGCAGCGGGACGGGGGTGGCGGGTGGCCAGAGGGGCCTCCCCGCCCGCCAGCTGTGGGCTGAGCCCCGAGTCCCGGCCCCGCTGACCTAGGGGCGGGGCGGGTTGGTTGGGGCGCTGGCTCCAGACCAGGCTCTTTGTGATCCTGCTTGTCGGGATCGGGGCCCGGCCCTTGGCAGACGGGGCTGCACGGCGGTAGGTGCCAGCGGGCCGGGGTGCAGGGCGTGGGTTTGTCGTGGGGAAGGGTCAGGCTGACTCTGGCACTTGGCTGCGTCAGCTGGTCGGGAACCTCCTACTCCCTTACTACTAAACCCCGGCCCCCAGCTCCCGGGGCACTTCCTGGGTGAGAGGGAAGATTGCTGCCTGCGTCCGGCTGGGAGGGAGAGTTTGTGTCCAGATCTGTTGCTCAGAAGCCCTCCCAGCCTTCCTGCCGCAGGAAAGAACTCTGCCTTAACAACTCACTTCCCTGCTTCATCGGGGTGGTGGGAGGATGCACTGACTTGTGTCCATGAGGCACACATCCTGTTGTGAAGGAAGGGGGCTGATCAGTGCCTAGATAGGGGCTGTATTTCTCTTATGCTTGGGTATTGCTCAGGCTTCATGAGGCATAACAGCTGCCACTCTGTGTTGCAGCCTTCTCCGCTTGTTAGATCCTGCTGACCTTCAGCTGGGAATCACATTCTGGATTAAAACCTCTATCCATTTGCAAATACTCTCCCGTGTGTAGAGGTGTGACTCATTTACTGGCATGCATGAGAGTGGGTGATGTTAACTTTTGTGGATGGAAGGTGTAAATTAGAGAAAGGGGTGGTAACTTCAGTTCACACCCTGCAGTCACTTTCTATGCCAACTCCTTTCTTTTGGTCTTTGTCTTTGGCATAGTAGTGTGAATTTATGGGCCAGCCTGGAAATGGAGTGAGAGCATGGCTGGGGGGAGAGGGTGAAAGGATGGATCATCTCTAGGGGATGGAACAGCTGCTGTGTCAGGAAAGATTTGGGCTGCTCAGCTTAGACAAGAGGTGACTAAGGGGGGATGTGAAAGAGGTCTGTAAGGCCAAGTCTGCACTGACAGCGGAAAATCAGTTACATTTTTCCAGATTGATTGAGCAGTCAGTGAAGACCCACTCAATTGATCTGGAATTCAACTCAGTAAGTCCACCCCCTGAAGAAGAGAAGCACTGAGTCAAAGGGATGGCATTTCCCTTCAACCCGGAGGTAAGTGGGCATTAGAAAGTTGAAGGGAGATGCATTTGTTATTTTATGTAGCTTGTGTATCTCCCTTCAATTGCTGCTGAAAATGATGCAAGTGTAGACCAGGCTTAAAATCATGAGTGGGGTGGAGAACGGGAATAAGGAAGTATTATTTACCCCTTCACATAACCCATGAATCAGGCATCCCCAAATGAAATTAATAGGGAGCAGGTTTTAAACCAGAAAGTACTATGGAAATCAATCTGTTGAACTTGTTGCTGGGGATGTTGTGAAGGCTAAAAATATAACTCGGTTCAAAAAAGAATTCGCTACGTTCATGGAGGATAAGTCTAAGGATAGGTCCATCGTTGGCCATTAGCCAAGATGGTTAGGGACACAACCCCATGCACTTCAGTGGCCCTAAACTTCTGACCGCTAGAAGCTGGGAGTGGATGACAGGGGATCGATCATTCTGTAAATTGCCCTGTTCTGTTCATTCCCTCTGAAGTGTCTGGCACTAGCCACTGTCTGAAGGCAGGACGCTGGGCTAGATGGACCGTTGGTTTGACCCAGGAAGGGTGTTCTTAGGGAAATACATTACATATTGGGAACTGAGAGAGTGTTGAATCCAGCTAGTGTGATGTGTAGGCAGAGTGGGTTAGAAGAAAGGGAAATTTAAAGAGGTGTGCGCTCACTCTGTGTTAACCAGAGCTGGCTCAGAGTATAGGCACTTCTTAAATACAGGTAGGTGATAGCTGGGTGAGGGAAGGTTCTTGCAAGGCGCCTCTTGGCAGCTTTCCTGTGTGGTTCCACATACAGGGAAGCCTGACAGCCCCTGACCTTGTATGGAAATCAGGCAATGGCAGGTACTTGGTTAGCTTTCCCTGGGTTGAAGGGAAGCCTGAAGGTAAGGTCTGGAGCTGTATAGCTACAAGAGAGTAAAGAGCGAGCAGTGACCCTCCAAGGCTTGACTGGGATCACACTGCTCTTCGGTCCAAGAAGGTGGGTGCTTGTAGCTCTGAGTCTTGCTCAAGCATGGTCCTGGAGGGTGCAATGGTCCTAGGGCAGCATTGGCTCCTTGTCTTCCGCCGCTCCCCACTTCGTCCAACAGACTGGTGAAAGGAGGAAAGGCTTGGGAGTTGGAAGTGTAGTGATCAGAGAGCATATGGCTAGGTGAGGTCCCTGGGGAAGCCACGCTCTGTCAGAAGCAAGTGCTTCCTTAGCTGGTTCAGCTTCATGGTCACTTGGGTACAAGAGGACATTGCACAGGAATGAGCAGAAGTGGTGCAGGCATGTAGCTCCTGGGTTAATCTCTCTTCCATCTGCCAACAGCCTTCATTGTCCTGGATCCTTCTCCTAGTTTTAGTGTGGCCCCTCCTTTTTCAAGTGAGATCCCTTCCTTGCTGTAGCCTCTGGTCCCCATTGTGAGGGCCTCGCAATGACTGACAGAGTGTACATGAATAGCTGCATTCAGTTGGGGTCTATGGGGCCAAAAACACCTTCTGGAGCCACTCTGCTAAAGAGAAAGTTCCTCCCCCTCCGAAGGAAAGAGATTGATCTTTTTGGATGCATTGCTGGGAAGTTTAGTCTGAGAAAAGGTCAATCCAGTCCTTCTGGGAAGTACTGAGTCCAAAATGGATCCTGTAGAACACAGAGTTAAAGTTTGTCCCTCTGCAGACCGGTGTTGCTGTGCCTAAGTGTTCATTTGACCGACAATTTAGAAAAGCCAGCTCTAAACAAACAGAATCTTATCAACTTCTATTTCTCTCTCAGCCTGGTTGGTGCTCCAGCTACTCCAGAAGCTGCTGACTGTTGGTTTTCTTCTTCAGACCTAACTAGCTCGCCATCAAAACAGAGCCATCTGTGAGGAAAAGTGCTACAATGGAGTTGAAAGGAGAGAGTAAATGAGGGCATCACCAATGCCTGCTGATAGTGGGTTAGTTGAAGATATCTCCTCCAGATGTTCACCAAGGCATAGTGAGCCCTTCAGTCGTGGAAAGGGCAGCACAGATGTGACTCTAGAGAGGTGGTAGAGGGGAATGTGTCTATTCAGCTCTCGTATCTGCTTCTTAGCTAAAATCCCTGGAAAGCTATTGCTACAGGACTGTGGTGACTGAGTAGGAAATGAATTGGGGTATAGAAGCATGTTAACCTGTTCTGGCAGAGAGAGACTATCATTAGTTCGCTTGGTTCTGGATGTCCTAAATGCCAATCATTGTGGTATTCAGGCAGATCTTGTAACTTACTGCAAGTGGTCAGGTGAGAAATGCACCTGTGGTCTCATTCCCTGATATGGGGCTGAGGGACTGTTTCAGACTTGCTGTGAATAAAGTACTGAGAGTGACTTCAGTTAACCCACTAATATTCTCCATGGCTTTTGTTTTTAGAGCTACTCTTTCCATTCCTTTGGACCCAGATTCAGGCTTCTTGTATATTTGTAGAAGGCCATTTAAAGGAACATGGGCAGTTTAAAACTCATATGTTATGTTTCTTAGCAACTTTAATAAAGAATACTTTGGGTTATTAAAAATGTAATTTTAACTATGTTTCTTGTTGTTCTGCTTGAACAGTGATGAGCAGGTTAGTGTCACTTTCCAGTTCTCTCATGCATTAGCGCAGGACTGAAACCAAACTCCTTGGCTTTTTGTTTTTAATGATCATACTGTGCCTTTAAAAATATATAGTTTAAATAGACTGAAAATGGAACTAAGGTACCAGCAAAGATGAGTTGCTTAGTAAAAGTGGCTCTTTAACTCAAGGTCAAACAAAGTCTGGAATGCTGAGTCTTCTAAGATGTGATTTACAAGATGGGGTTGCTTGTATGGAGTGGATCTTTGGTACA
The DNA here is from genome assembly GCA_007922175.1 of Pelusios castaneus. Classification (NCBI taxonomy): domain Eukaryota; kingdom Metazoa; phylum Chordata; order Testudines; family Pelomedusidae; genus Pelusios; species Pelusios castaneus. The sequence goes on from ML685808.1 coordinate 1,810,415, forward strand.
AGTTATTTTCTTTGTGTAAACAAGTTTAGAAGTTGCATTGGGCACAGTAAATTCTAATAATGGTAATATATTTGCTTTGTGCATTCATTATGAAAACAGCACCTGTCTATCTCAGGCAAGGGGTTAATGCATTGTTCTGTCTTGATCTGTGGTCTCTTGAGTTCATTCATAACCAAATCCCAATCCGCAGATTTGCTTTCTTTTATTTAAAACCCCCCAAACACATGAGCTAGAACTAAACTGCGATTCTAGACCTCCTTCCTGAAGCCCTTGCCTTTTGCTCCCAGTGACTCCCGAATTCCTGATGTCCTGGGAAGTAGCAGTGCATCTCTAGCTATAGAAATGGAATGTGATACTAAATAGGACAGTAGCTCCCAACCTTTGCAGACTTCTGTACCCCTTTCAGGAGTCTGATTTCTCTGGTGCACCCCAAGTTTCAGCTCACTTAAAAATTACTTACTTACAAAAAATCAAACAACAAAAAATGCAGACGTATCACAGCACTCCATTCCTTAAAAATTGCTGCCTTCCTCATATGATTACCATATAATTATTTAAAAAATCAATTGGACTATAAATATTGTACTTGCATTCCAGGATATGGTATATAGAGCAGGTTAAACAAGACATTGTATGAAATTTTAGTTGGTGCTGACTTTGCTGGTGTTTTTTGTGTAGCCTGTTGTAAAACTAGGCAAATACTTCGATGAGTTGATGTATCCCCCAGAAGGCCTGTGTGTACCCAGGGGAAAACGTACCTCTTGTTGAGAACCACTGATTTAGGGGACAGGAAGCTTATTTGGGGAAGCATTGTGGGAGTGTGAACTTCCTGCTGGCTACAGAGAAAATGCACCACTGGAGAAGGCAGGGACCCAGAGCAGGAAATGGCCTTTCCGAAGAGAGGCTGGGTGAATAACACACTGCCAGTGTTGTTCATAGCAGTGTATGCTTGCTGTCACCACCCATGCAGGCAATAAGTGCTTTGGTCCCCACCCCTCCCCACCCCATGGCCCATTCCTGAGATGGGAAGGGACACTTCTGAAGGCTCTTGCTGGGTACTTTCAAGCTGTGTCTGACCCCGATGTGCTGAGTTGGGACAGAAGTGACCTAGACATAGGCCAATCTTTATAGAAATACTACAGACAACTGCTTGGGCGCTGTGCAGAGCGTGCAGCTTACAGACCAGTGACTCTCAATTGCTGTGTCGGGGCACATTAGTGTGTTGCGTCATGTGACTGAGTCAGTGTGTCACCGAGAGTTGGTCTACTGCTGAAAGACATGCCCTCCCTCCCCCCGCCCCCAAAACAATCTGAACCCAGCCCCCCTGCTAGGAGCTGCTGCTGCACTCTAGCTTCTTGTGGGTTTTTCTTCTAGTGGGAGGGGACGCCGGGGGGTTTCTTGCAGCAGGTTTTTTCGTCAGCGGGGGCTTCTTCCAGTGGCGGGGGCACTATATTGTACATGGTTGCACACGCCGGGGCACACAAAAGATTGAGAACCGCTGTTACAGACAGTCCTCTTCTTTTGCTCCCCTTTCTTCTCTAGCGCCACCAGAGAGGGCTCTGAGGGGAGCCTCATAGGCCAGATCCTATAACCGCTGCTTTCAGGGTTCCTGAAGTAGCCTCATGCTCTTGGGGAATGGGGAGGCCTGCAGCTCATAAGGCCATTGCTCTGCTTGGGCATTTGGGCTGTGTCAGCAGGGGAGGGCAGAGCTATAAATCCCAGTCCCTCCTGTTCTTTCTCTGCCACCCCTTTCCTGTCTGGGTCCGGCTGCAAGTGCCGGAAATTCCAAGCGTGTTGGCCACTGGATGTTCCCACGAAGGCTCCTTAAGGCCCATGCAGGGAGCTGAAGGCTTCTGAACCACTGAACTCTCTAAATAGTGGTGCTGGGAGGGTGGCAGAGACAGCATGCTCCTAGGAAGGAGGCAGAGAAAAAGCTGATCCTCTTCAGTGACTAATGCATGTAGCAGCACCAACTCCCCATGGAGCCAGCCTCGCTGTGAGGTGGGACCAACAATCTGCAGTGAGATTCAGGGGCAGTTGATGGCCACCTGGAGGCTCAGTGAATTATTTCTTCACACACATGCACAGTGAGTTAGAAGAACCCAGGCGTGTTGTGCTTGACTACACTAACTTGCTAACTTTCTTCTAGCTCTGAGGAATCCAGCTGTATTCGGGAAGAGGCAGGCAATTCCCAGGGTGAGCCATGTCGGAGGCTGTTGACCTGTCTTTCTTATCAGAGGCAGAGAGGGATATGATCTTGCAGGTCCTACAGCGAGATGAAGAACTCCGCAAGGCCGAAGAGAGAAGGATCAGGTGAGAGCATGATTTATTTTCCTTCAGCGTCTTCCGCTCTATTCTGTGCTTCCTGGATGGTCTGTAGAGTTTTGCCTCTGAATGGCAGGGGATGGAGGCATAGAGGATGGAGATAGGTCTTGTAGAAAGATGCTGTGTTTGTGCTTTGTTCCTCCTGGATTAAATAACGGTGGCTGTCTAGGCGTCACTGCCCCGTTCCTACTTGCTCTCAGAGACAGCATCGACTCCACCCTCAGGTCTGGGTGGAGGTTTTAATTGCTCATGGGTTTTGCCTCTGAACAGACGACTGAAGAATGAGCTGCTGGAGATCCGGCGCAAAGGGGCCAAGAGGGGCAGCCAGCGCTACAGCGAGCGGACATGTGCCCGGTGCCAGCAGAGCCTGGGCAGGGTGATCCCCAAAACCAACACCTGCCGGGGCTGCAATCACCTGGTGTGCCGGGACTGCCGCTCATATAGCATCAACAGCACCTGGTGCTGCAAAGTCTGCACCAAGGAAGCGTGAGTGTTTCCCTGGGGAGAGTTCAAACTGAGTGTCTCTCTCATCCCCCTGTCACCGGGTTTGCTACCTGGATGCTCTCTTCCCCTATCCTACTCCCACACATACTAGGGCTCTTGAAAGTCCACCTGACTTCCTCTGACAACTCTTAAAACCCACCCATCCTTCTCTATTGCTACTGTTTGTTGGCATGGTTATATCCTGCTTCAACTGTTCAACTCTCCGCCTACTCTAGACTCCAACCTCTTTTCTCCCTCCCAGTCTGTCTGAAATACGGCTGCTGTGAGCTTTTCCCTCCAAGACCCCTCGTCCTGTTCTCTTTGTGCACCACGCTCACTGAATACAAGCTTTTGGGTGTGAAGAAATTGACCTTCCCTCTCCTCGCCTTCCCTTCTCGCCACACTTTTTTTCTTCCCATCAGACTGCTCCGTTCCGTCTCCCACTCAAGGCTTTGCAGCTTCTCTCCGACTGCTGCCCACACTTGGGGGAGCCTCAAGCTGCCTGTGCACCAGGCATCCGGGGTGTGTTCCTTGCTGACAGTGTACGAGGGCCTTTTGGGGCTATCCCAAGGACTACATTGTTAGGTCTTTGCAGCTGGGATCTTGTCTTTCTGTGCTTCTATGTCTAAAATTGCCATGCTCATCAGCGTTGCTGCAACAAAACAAACAAGGAGTCCTGTGGCGCTTTTAAAGACTAACACAGTTATTTAATGCATGAGCTTTTTGTGGGAGAAAATTTGTTAGTGCCGTGGGACTCCTTGTTTGTTTTGCTGAACTAGACTGACACGGCTACCCCACTGGAACTTGGCAATATTGCTCCAGCGGTGTTTCCTCTGGCAGGCAGGATAGTAGAGTAAAAGAAGCAGAGAACGCTGACTTTACATACAGGGACCTCTCACTGCCTCTTTCCCCTGCAGAGAGCTGAAGAAGACGACCGGTGACTGGTTCTATGACCAAAGAGTCAATCGCTTCGCAAACAGGCTGGGAAGCGACATCGTGAGAAAGTCACTTCGGCGCAAACCTCCAGGTATAGAATCATAGAATCATAGAATCATAGAATAATAGGGTTGGAAGGGACCTCACGAGATCATCTAGTCCAACCCCCTGCTAAAAAGCAGGACCACTCCCCCTAAATTATCCCAGCCAGAGTTTTGTCTAACCGAGCCTTAAAAATCTCCAAAGATGAAGATTCTACCACCTCCCTAGATAGCCCATTCCAATGCTTCACCACCCTCCTAGTGAGAAAGTTTTTCCTAATATCCAACCTTGACCTCCCCAGCTGTAATTTGAAACCATTGCTCCTTGTTCTGTCCTCTGTTACCCTCGAGAACAGCCTAGCTCCCTCCTCTTTGGAGCAACCCTTCAAGTAGTTGAAGGTTGCTATCAAATCTCCCCTCAGTCTTCTCTTCTGTAGACTAAATAAGCCTAGTTCCTTCAGTCTCTCCTTATAAGTCATGTGCCCCAGCCCCCTAATCATTTTTGTTGCCCTCCGCTGGACTCTTTCTAATTTGTCCACATTCTTTCTGTAGTGGGGAGCCCAAAACTGGACACAGTACTCCAGATGCGGCCTGACCAGTGTCGAATAGAGGGGAATTATCACATCCCTCGATCTGCTGGCAATACTCCTACTGATGCAGCCTAATATGCCATTGGCCTTTTTGGCAACAAGGGCACACTGTTGGCTCATATTCATCTTCCCGTCCACCATAACTCCCAGGTCCTTTTCTACAGTGCTGCTACTTAGCTGATCGGTCCCCAGCCTGTAGCAGTGCATGGGATTTTTCCGTCCTAAGTGCAGGACTTTGCACTTGTCTTTGTTGAACCTCTTGAGGTTTCTTTCGGCCCAGTGTTCCAATTTGTCCAAGTCTCTCTGGATCCTGTCCCTGCCCTCCAGAGTATCTACCATTCCCCCCAACTTGGTGTCATCCGCAAACTTACTAAGCACGCAGTCTATTCCATCATCAAGATCATTAATGAAGATGTTGAATAGAACCGGCCCCAGGACCGACCCCTGGGGCACTCCACTCGTTACCGGTTGCCAACCAGACATCGAGCCATTGATTCCTACCCGCTGAGCCCGTTGATCTAACCAGTTTTCGATCCACCTTACGGTCCACTCGTCCAACCCATACTTCCTTAACTTGCCAACGAGAATGCTGTGGGAAACCGTATCAAAAGCCTTGCTAAAGTCAAGGTATATCACGTCAACGGCTCTTCCCGCATCCACAAATCCTTCTCTCTTCGGCCTTGCGGAGTTCTTCATCTCGCTGTAGGACCTGCAAGATCATATCCCTCTCTGCCTCTGATAAGAAAGGAACAGCCAAGCTCTGGGTGGGGAGGGCTTTATCCCTGGAACACAGCCTTGTTGGCGATGGCCTGGGAGATAGGCCGGGTTTCACGCATAGGGGGCCCTCCAGGTGGACGGAGACATTTGTTTCCTTGTTTGTAGTGATGCCAGAGTTAGCACTTGGATGAGGAAAGAAGCTGCTCGAGGTGAGGGGAGTCTCCGCAGGCTGCCCCAGACGGGCTGCTCTCTTGTCACCTTGATGGCCTGCACGTTGGTTTGTTTTTTTTTTTCTTTCAGCTGGCAAAAGGGAAACAGTGGGGCAAACCCTCCTGCAAAAGGCACAGCCGAATGATCCAAAAGGCTCCACCATGGCAGGGCAGAAGAATCCTCAGGAGCAACCGAAGGGGCCCAGGTGATTTCATCCTGTCTTCTGTCAGAGCCTCAGCAGAGAGAGCAAAGGGAGTTCTTAGCCCAAGGACCTTCACGTTCTCTCCGTACCCTTCCCTTGCAGCTGGGAACTAGATCCCACCCTCTCTGCATTCACAGATCTCTCAGGGAAGCAATGACCTGAAATCCACGTGCACAGAGCAAAGCAGCGGGCTCTGAGAAGGTGCCATCTCTTAAGGGAAGAGGGCTGATAACTGCAGAGGGCATAGACTAGCATTTCTCAAATGCAGATTTGTTTTGTGTGTGTGTGTGGCCACGACAGCCTACAAAGCATGGGCAGAGACCAGGGGGCAAAGAAGCAGCCCCTCCCTGCAATGCTCAGCTCACTCCTGAACGTCTGTTACCAAGGGCAGGGAGATGCTCTGCCTTGGCCTTTGCAATGGGGTTGCCAACAGGGTTCTGCGCCCTGCACTGTGTAGCCTCCTTTGCACACATGAGGCCAGTGTGTGCAGGTCAGTGGAGTGGCTATAGCATTTGGTCACCAGGATGCTCCACTAGGCAGCTCCCAGTTGGCCAGGACACAGGGAGCCTGGGACTCCACAGACAGCCAGTGAGTTCCCAACAAACTTTCACTGGGGCGGGTTCTCATTGAAGGGCTGTGGGAAGCAGGGGCGAAGACAGGCTTGACAGAGCAGCCACCAGCAAGGGTTGGTGCCTGGACTCTGAGGTCACCAAAAATGAGTTGAGAACTCCTGATGTAGATGAGCCTTGCTGATGGATGCTTGAGTTGATGACACGGTGTCTCTAGGCCTGGCAAATAGACTGAGGCAGGGATCTTCCTCAGCTGATGAGTTGAGCTGTCCTCTCACTTGACCATCTGGCTGTGCTTGTGTCCCATGGCTGTGTGGGGCATCTCTGCCTTTTGATTCATTTCAAATGGTTACCAATGTCCTCCTCCTGGCTGCAGTGTGAAAGAGCCCAACTCCCAGTCCCAGGGTTCCAAGTGGAGCTGGAATCTGTCAACCTGAGAGATGACCCGTGGGAGACGGGTGTTAACCCAGCCCATCGTGATTCCTGGCACTCATGTGGCTCATCTGGGTGATGGCATGAAAGTGCAAATTACAATGGCAGTTGCCGCGAAGGCCCATATTGCTATGATAGCACGGTGATTAAACCCTCGTTCTCCATCCTTCCTTGTCCCTCTGGAGGGGTTTGGGTCCCCTGTGCTGCAATCTGGAACTGCCCTTTCTACCCTGGTGACCGCTCTGTTTTTTCCCAGCATGCCTCCTGAAGCCTTGGACGCACGCGATGGGAAGAGTGATACAGAGTCCATGGAGAACATGAATCTGGATGGGTACAGACCCAATTCCACCAGCACAGGAATCAGCTCCAGGTTAGAGAGAGACTGATTCCTCTGCTCAGAAAGAGTCAACAGCAGCAAAGATTTGGAGTAGGAGGAAAGGGCAAGCATAGGGTTGCTTTTGAAGGTGAGCCGGGAACCTGTCACCGCTTCCCAAGAACACTTACCTGAGACACTGATAGTGAGATGGTTCCTTAGCCTGCTCCATAGACTGCTACCCCTTTTTCCAACAAATACTTGTCTCCCAAACTTTGGTCTCTTTAGAGCAGGGGTCAGCAACAGCGGCTCCGAGAGCCGCATGCGGCTCTTTGTCTGCCCCCTTGTGGCTCCCTGGCAATCCCCTCCAGGGAGCCAGGTGTGAAGTAGCTCTGGAGTTGTGGCCACGACTCCCAGGCCCCCCTGGCTCTGAGTCAAGCCTCTCCCCGCGCCTCTTCCCTTCTCCAGCCCGACCCGCGCCTCTCTCCTTCTCCAGCCCGACCCACACCCCCACGCTATGTTCCCTGTAAGTTGCATGGGTACGCGGCCGCGCAGCTTAGAGGGATGCCCAGCAGCCCCCACCATCCCCCGAGCTGGGGCTGTCCTGTGGCTTTCTTTCTTTCTTTCTTTCTTTCTTTCTTTCTTTCTTTCTTTCTGCAGCTGGGCTCTGGGGCCATCCTGTGGCTTTCTTTCTTCTTTTTCTTCTTACTTCTACTTTTTCTTCTTCCTTTTTCTTTCTTCTTTCTTCTCTCTTTGCTTCCTTTCTCTTTTCCTTCTTTCTCCTTTCCCTCTTTTTTCTTTCTTTCTCTTCCTTCCTTCTTTTTTCTGTTTCTTTCTCTTCCTTCCTTTCTCCCTTCCTTCCTTATTTCTTTTTTCTTTCTTTCCTTCCTTCCTTTCCTTCTCTGCCTTCTTTCCTTCCTTCCTTTCTCTTTCTCTTCCTTCTTCCTTTCCTTCCACCGTTAAAATGTTTATATGTAAATTGTTTATTAACGTCATTAAACATCGTTTTTGTTGTTAAAAATCAATATGCATATCTGTTCTATTATTCAGTTTCTTAACCAGGAGGCTACCCATTGCGGCTCTCAAAACACTTGGTTATTGAAGGAATTTTTAAAAATGGCTCTTATCTTTTGGGTTGCCGACCCCTGCTTTAGAGCCTCTGGATGCTCTGATCTATGTGCAGACTTGGTTGGTGCCCAACTGCTTGTAAAGTCCGGATACCCCCAGGAGGCCCAGAGTCGTGGGAGGAGCAAAGCATTCTGGGCTGGAAGCAGTAGGTAACTCTGTGTTGCCGGTAGGACACCTGAAGACAGGCAGGGGATCCTAGCAACAGTGGTGGATTCGTTGCCCGGAGTGCGCAGCACCAATAAACACACCAGGGCGGAGAAACACACTAAGATTTATTTGAGATCTCAAGCAGGCACACGGAGACAGACACATCTCAAATCATGCGCACCCCCCTTTGGTTACAATTCCCTTTATATAGTTGAATACTAGCTGGACTTGGGCTGTCAGCATTTCCCAGTCTGTGTGTAAAAGGATTCTACCCCCCTTCTCTTCTTCCTTGGACGAAAACCAAACTTTCAAGGCTGTATTATTATTGCAAGCAGAGGCTGGCTGAGACTAGTACTGTTATTCCATTATGGGGAACAGGTTATCAGTTCCTGCAACTGGGAAACATCAAGGCTATGTTATTTGGATTGTTGGGCATCAGTTATGTCCCAGCTGTGTCTGAGTCTGGAGCAAAGGGGCTTCATCGACACTGTGGCCTTCCACCCCCTCGAGTTACCCAGTGCGCAACCCCAAACACAGCCAGGGGCATCAACATCTGGACTGCTGTGATACAGGGGGCAGGCAGAGTGGCAAGTGCATTATGCAATGCTATGGAAAAGGTTTTTTGGAGGTTTTGTTTGTTTGTTAACTGTTTTAATCTTGCAGTGGATAGGCAGGGTCCTTCACTTCTTCCTCTGCTTATTCCTTTAGCACATACTGCTCTTGAACTGTAGCATTCTAATCTCACTCAGAGGACTGTTTTGATCCTTGTGAGAAAGACCTGGTATTGGCTGATAGCTCTCCTGTCTGATTGCTGGATGGATATAAAGAGCTCTTGTGCTGGATGGATCCATTTGGCCTTTTATTCTCTATTGCCTACAGGAGAAATTCCCTGGAGAAAACGGTCACCTTCCAAGAAGGGAAGCAAAGACCTGGTCCTATGGGCTCCAGTGTATCCACTTTGCCCATCCCTACCCGTTCCAGAGATGTTCATCCCGCCAACTCAGAAAGTGTATGTGTCTGCTGTCGCGGCCATCGAGTTCTCCTGTCCTGAGGGCCAGGGGCTCCGCAAAGTCTGATTTCTTGTTTCTGAATAGCCTGGGTTTCCTTCGTAGGAGGCTCAGTTGGGGAGCCGCAGTGCAGCATCCGCAGACGAGAACGAAACTGTGTTCAAAAAGAATCCTAGGCGAATCCTGAGGCCTGCGGGTGAGTCACCTTCCAGGGATCTGGCAGCTGTGCTCTGGGACTGAGTCTGGTTATCTTGGTTCTGTTCCCATCTCTGCTGCTGGCCTTTCATGTGACCTTGGGCAAGTCACTTCACCTCTGCCTCAGTTTCTCTGCCCAGAAAAGGGGAATAATGGTGCGTGTCCACTTCCGTGACATGCCTTGATCAATGGGCAGGGCGGCATGAGATACCCTTGGAATGGTGTGCAAGCAGTCTGCACTAACAGCTGGGATAGGAGGCACCTGGGACTCTATTCTCACCTTCTTGTCTCCAATGCAGACTACACCAAGTCAGTGATTGATCTGCGCCCGGAGGAGTTGGGGAGTGAAACTGGCTTCTTGGGGGACAGAAGCAAGTCGGTTCCAGGTCTCAACACCGAAGTGGTGAGAGCCTATTGAGCTGCACTGAATCACCTTTTGGGGATGCTTCTCCTTCACCCCACCTTTCCCTGGGGATCAAAGAGGAATTGCAGCCTGCCCACTCTCCTTCCATTTCAGTTCAACTCCCAATGAAGCACAGATTATACTGCACGTCCGTGGCTCTCCGGCTTTCTAGTAACACCCTCATGTCAGTCTCTGCGTGAAGCTCTGCTCTTTCATGGGCCATGTGGGTGGAACTCTCTGTGGTCATTGCTTTCCTCTCCACTGTCCCACCTACTTGCCCTAGTGTGGAGCAAGTAGACCTGAAAGGGGAGGGAGTTGGGTAAGGAGCCTTAGTGTACATCAATGAAGCCAAAAGCCCCCTGCAGAGCCTGGGTCAACTGACTCAGCTGTGTAGATATTGAGGCTCGCTCCAGAGCCTGGGCTCTAAGACCCCCACACTTGCCAGGAATCAGAGCCCAAGCACCAGACCAAACCAAAACACCCACATGGCTGTCGTTAGCCCTGCAGCAGGAGCCTGAGTCAATTAATCAGGCCCTGGGACTTGCTGCTGTGTAGATGTACCCATAGTGCTTGGGTCTTCTTGCTGGTGCAGTTGGCCATGTCCCTTGTTGCAGGACGAGGAGGAGGAAGACATTGACAACCTGGTGGAGATCCATCGTCGGAGGACAGCCAGAAGCAGCATGCGCAGTGGCGTGTCATCAGTGAGTCTTCCCGGCTCTGCCACCTCTCCCTCTTGGGACTGCAGGAAGAAATGCTGCTGAGTGAGGGGAGGAAGCAGGGAGGCAGCGCTGTCTTATGTTTAGAGCACAGAGTTAGCAGAGCCACCTACTGAGCCAAGCTCTGCCTTGAACTTGCAGCTTGAGCTACAGGAATCACTGTGCCTCACACTCTCTCTCCACTAGCGCTTGCAAGACAGTGGAAGGTTTTCAGATCTTTGGAGGAAAGATGCTGAGTACTTAATGGCATCCTGATTGGGGAAGGGGACTGCAGTCCAGCTGTCATGGGGGCAGATGTGGGGGGAGGAACTGAGTGCACACTAGAAGCATAAATCTTCCCGGTGTAGGACCCAGCACACAGGAAGGTTGCAAGGTGGTTGGCAGCAGATAGGAGGGGGAATTGAGGGGATGCTGGTTGAAGTGGTCCTGGGCAGCTCCTTGGGACAGCTGTGTCTTTCAGAGCACACTGGGGAGCACAGTCAGCATTTACAGCGAAGCTGGTGACTTCGGCAATGTCTGTGTCACGGGAGAGATCGCCTTCTCTCTGAGCTACGAGGACAAGACTCAGACCCTGCTCATCCACGTGAAGGAGTGTCGCCAGTTGGCCTATGCCGATGAGGCCAAGAAGCGCTCCAACCCGTGAGTGCTGGGCAGGCTGCCTCTGATATGGGCAGGGAGCTGGGTGAATGGGGGGCACTGGACTTAGCCATACTGAGTGGCAGGGAAGCATCTTGCTGGGAGTCTAAGATGAGCAGCTGCCATCTATAATGGGGTTGCAGCTGTCAGGGGAGAGCAGAAGTACATGCCAGGTCTCGGGAGATGCCTGTGGGACCGGTGACACTGCCTGCTTGCCTCTTTCAGGTACGTGAAGACGTACCTCCTGCCTGAAAAATCACGGCAAGGCAAACGCAAGACAACCATCAAACGTAACAGTGTCAACCCCCTCTACAATGAGCTTCTCAAGGTGAGCCTCTGGGGTGGTGGTTATTGGCTGTCTCCTGTGGAGAGAGCACCATCACACACTGAGTTGGTGAGCAGATGCCCAGCCCAAATCGTAAGACCCAGAGCAGGGCAGTTTCTCCCCCTGATGCTCCTCGCTTCACTGATGGAGTGAAAAGAGCCCCTTTCTGCTGGGACTGCCAGTAGGGAGAGGGATGCTGTCCTCCCACATAGAGTCAGAAACCCTGCTGGCAGATGCAGCGTCTCTGAGGCTCCGAACACTGGGGCGGGGACCAGGACGACTGAAAACGTCCCCGTGCGGGGCTGTCTTGCTGACCTCACTGCATTTTTGCAGCCTGTTGCTGTGGTGACTTGGCTGTACATAGCTAAAGCCCTGAACTGTGCTGAGCTGCCGTGACCTCTCTGCAGACGCATTGTTCTCATGCTCCTAGCATCCTGCTGCTATCACCGGAGGGTGGGCGTTTCCCTGTTCAGGACACCCTTCCCATCTCGGAAAAATTGCTTTCCGTGGCCCCTCTCTGCCCGGCCATGGTGATGTCACCAGAGGGCAGTGCAGTCACATGAGGAGGGAGCCACTAAATCAGAGCACTGTGGGTCCGGCAGAAGGAATGCTGCCAAGTGCGTGCTTCCCTTATTGGCTTCTGCTGCAGAGTCGTGCTGCAGCTGATATAAGTAAATGCCAGTATCAACCCCCCTCCCTGCTATAAATGCCAGGAGCACAAAGGGAGAGGATGGAAATTAAAGCTTTGGAATGCAGGAAGGGGAACCAGAAAGCTCCGGTGGTTTCTAGAGCCTCCTGTTTCAGTAACTCTTCTCCCAAATCTGTGAGCAATTCTGCCTGCCTGAGGAGACACCTGTCTGCTTGGGACTTCCAGAGCTGTATTCTACTTCTCCAAGGGGCCAGGGCTGCCCAGTGTAGTAACTCCCTCGAATCGGGGTGTGCAGGTCCAGCTCTTCTGTGGGCCTTGGACTGGTCACACAGCAAATGTACACCCATGACATTTGCCTGGGCAAAGCAGGCGGTGAGATGTCCAACCCTCTTACATATGTGCACATACCTTAGTCCCACACACTGGAGACTCACTGAAAACAGATGCATCTGGCAAAGTGGGTTGCAGCTCACAAAAGCTTATACCCAAAGAAATTTGTTAGTCTTTAAGTTGCCACAGGACTTTTGTTGTGTTTGCTATATACAGACTAACACGGTTACTCCTTTGGAACTTATCAGCCTCAATATAAAAATCCTTCAAGCTTCTGGGGCTGCACTTCTTTTTCTGTGGGCAGCTTTTGGGAGTCCCTGCTCTGGACCCAAAGCACATGCCCCCTCTGTGTGGCTGGACTCCTGGATTGCAGTTGGGCAGCCATTGCCTATTACTTTCCTCTCAGTGGGTGAAACCCTAGGGAGAAAAGGAGCAATAGTCAAACATGCCTGGTGAGCTCTCAGGAGGAGGTGAAAGGACTTCAGATTCCCTACGAGTGACTAGGAGCATCTCCTAATGAGGAGAACTTCAGGTATGGTCTTAGCTGCTCCTGGAAGCCACCAGTGGCTCACTTGGCCCTGTGGTCCTGTCTCTTCACAGTATGAGATCAACAAGTCCATCCTGCTCACAAGAACCTTGCAGTTCTCCGTCTGGCACCACGATCGCTTTGGCCGGAACACCTTCCTGGGGGAGGTGGAGATCCCGATGGATTCCTGGGACTTTGAGAACCAGCTGGAAGAGCGTCTCCCCCTGCATGGCAAGGTAAGGACCCTGCAGCACTTCAGCATGATCTACTGTAGGAATCCACCACAGCTGCTCCCAAGAAGGAAAGTGGCTCTGGAGCAGATGTGAATATCCCCCGATCAGTGCTCTCCACTAGTCTGGCTATTGCCTCATTTGTGAAAGATGCTGTCTTTCCTTTAGTGTAATGAGACCGGTATATCTGTTTGCATGGAGAGGTGATTCCCAGCTCACGTAGTTGGACCTGTGCTAGTTCTGCTTGAGCTAACACTCTAAAAAAGGAGTGGAGCTGAGCTGGCATGGATGGCAGCATGACCTGAGTATGTATGTAGTGGTCTTAGCATTCTGGGCCATCAGTCTGTATATAGAAATGAGTCTCAGCAGGCCATCTGCTTCCTAGAAGCCTGATGGACACCTGGACATTTTATGAAGTAAGACACTTGCCACATAAGCAAACCTTCAGAGATATGGGTGATATTGATGAACACGTCCATCTGTATGTCCATAGTAATATAAAGCCCTTCTGATCAAGTCTGGCTTCCTGCGTCAGCTTAATGCCTTATGGGACAATGAGTCCATGAACATTCATAAAGCGGTGTGGGTTCCTGCCACTGCAAGATGTCAACACTCTGGCATCATCTGTCCTGCTGAGGAGCTCCAAGTCTGAAGGTTTCTCCCTTTTAGAATGTCTGGACAGTAGCTAAAGGCCTGAGTCAATTCTAGTCGAAGTTGATTGAATATGCTCCCATGGATCTCCTAGGACCCAGTACAAATCCTAATGCAGGCCAGTAAGTGCCTGCATTAGAGATCAGTACAGATGCTGAGCTTCCATGAGTCTGTCTGCATGAGGCCAATTCTCCTTCGTCTCTGGGAACTTTGGGAGAGCCCCACCCTGAGAGCGTCTGTCTGAGTGCCAGCAACTTCAGGGAGGCCTTATCTACACCCCAGCTTTCACTGATTACCAATATAGGGAACACGCCTTCAGTTAAACCAAAACCAAATAAGTGTCTGTGTTTGTGGGATTTGTACCTGCTAGGGAGTCTTGCTTTGATTAAGATCAATCTGGTGAAAGTCCTATTGAGTCTATGCACACATCTAAATGGGTTTTTAAAAGACCAGACCTCTTAGATAGGCATGTTAGGGTATAAATGAGGCTGTGGTGGGAATATAACTGTTAGTGTATAAACGAGGCTGCAGTGGGAGTAATTTAAGCTTTATTAGTTAAGTATGGCCCTGATATATTTAAAACCCATTTTTTCAGGCCGGTGCTGACTCTGCTGGCTCCCAACAGTACAGAGGGGAGCTGGTTGTTTCCATGAAGTACATCCCATCTTCCAAACACCCAGGGGCAGGTAATGGGAAAAAAGGTGAGTGTCTGAGCTGCTGCAGAAACTTAGCTCAGAAGATAATGTGTAAAAACAGATTGAGATGCTAACCCATACCGACATCTAGGGTAACCTCAGTCTCCAAACATCCAGAGCTCTTCCAGGAATGGGAACTGCTCTTTGTGTTTTCAGAGGAAGTTAATCCATGAGTGGACTGAGAAGCTGTCATATCTTAACATTCAACTCTGACATGGTGCTGACCTGTGGTAATTTCAGCATGGCTACTGGCCAGGCTTTCCTTTAATACAGATTCATCTTGGATGGTAACAGGCTTCTATTAGGGAAGCTAGAGCACGGAGCTGCATTGGCGATCCACATTCAGTTTGCCTCTGGCGCAGCTCAGCTTCCTTGTCTCAAGTTGTGGGACAGTTCTGAAGTTTAGCCAGGCAGTTCAGAGACAGATCATAGAATCTTAGGGTTGGAAGGGACCTCATGAGGTCATCTAGTCCAACCCCCTGCTAAAAGCAGGACCACTCCCACTAAATCATCCCAGCCAGGGTTTTGTCTAACCGGGCCTTAAATGTTTCTGAAGATGGAGATTCCACCACCTCCCTAGGTAACCCATTCCAATGCTTCACCACCCTCCCAATGAGAGAGTTTTTCCTAATATCCAACCTCTCCAGCTGCAGCGTGAAACCATTGCTCCTTGTTCTGTCCTCTGTTACTACTGAAAACAGCCTAGCTCCCTCTCTTTGGAGAACTGCTTCAAGTAGTTGAAGGTTGCTATCAAATCCCCCCTCAGTCTTCTCTTCTGCAGACTAAATAAGCCTAGTTCCTTCAGTCTCTTCTCGTAAGTCATGTGCCTCAGCCCCCTAACCATTTATGTTGCCCTCCGCTGGACTCTTTGTAATTTGTCCACATCCTTTCTGTGGTGGGGAGCCCAAAACTGGACACACTATTCCAGATGTGGCCTTACCAGTGCTGAATAGAGGGGAATAATCACTTCCCTTGATCTGCTGGCAACACTCCTACTGATGCAGCCCAATGTGTCATTGGCCTTTTTGGCAACAAGAGCACATTGTTGACTCATATCCCGCTTCCCGTCCATCATAACTCCCAGGTCCTTTTCTACAGTGCTGCTACTTAGCTGATCGGTCCCCAGCCTGTAGCAGTACATGGGATTTTTCCGTCCTAAGTGCAGGACTTTGCACTTGTCCTTGTTGAACCTCATCCCAGTGCTCCAATATGTCTAGGTCTCCCTGAATCCTGTCCCTGCCCTCCACTGTGTCTACCATTCCCCCCAGGTTGGTGTCATCCACGAACTTACTGAATGTGCAATCTATCCCATCATCCAGACCATTAACGAAGATGTTGAACAGAACCAGCCCCAGGACCGCCCCCTGGGGCACTCCACTCATTACTGGTTGCCAACTAGACACTGAGCCATTGATTCCTACCCACTGAGCCCAATGATCTAGCCAGTTTTTCCTCCACCTTAGGGTCCATTCATCCAACCCTTACTTCCTTAACTTGCTGACAAGAGTGCTGTGGGAAACCTGTATCAAAAGCTTTGCTAAAGTCAAGTATATCACGTCGACGGCTATTCCTGTATCCACAAATCCAGTCATCTTATCATAGAAGGCAGTCAGGTTGGTCAGGCATGATTTGCCCTTGGTGAATCCAAGATAGAGCAGCACGCAGAGACCTGGATCTCTGTTACAGAGGAGGATGACTGAGCCAGCCTCTCTGACATCAGGGGAGCTGGCAGCTTGATTTATTTCTATTATCTTGCTGCTCAGAAGACCCGGTTGTGGACCAGGACCCCATTGTACTAGGTGTCGCCCAAACACAGCAAAAATTGCCCTGCCCAAGGAGTTGGCATGCAAGTATACGACAAGGGACAACAGATAGCTATAGACAGATGGAGTACCAGGAGTCAGCTTGATAGTGCACCAGCAGCCTAACCATTGTCAAGTTCTCTGCAGCATCCTGGCAAAGGAGACGTTTTTAAGGTAGGTTTGGAAAGAGTGTAACAAAGTAACATTGCAGATGTTTCCAGAGGGCACCTCCCAAGCATGAGGGGCAGCATGGGAGAAGGCACTTAAGGGCTTGTTTGCAAATTTAACAAGTGGGTGATGGAAGCTGGCAGCATGGTCTGCAGGAGGTGAGTATCGGTGGCTTGATAGCGAATGAGAGGTTGGCCATGAAGAGTCTTTCAAGCAAAGACAAGCAGCTTCTGTTCGATACAATAGAGAAGGGGGAACCAGTGGATGGATGCAAGGACGGGTCTCATCCTGTCATTGGGGAGAGTCTCTGGTTGAAAACCTGGTTGATTCAGACTTTTGTCTCTTCCAGGCAAACGGGAGGAAGGAGGTGAACTCCAGGTCTGGATCAAAGAGGCCAAGAACCTGATTGCTGCCAAATCTGGAGGGACCTCTGACAGCTTTGTCAAGGGGTGAGTGTGATGGAACCATGCCAGTTACAGGGGAAATGGAGAGCACCTATAAAACAGCCCCCCCACACCCTAACTGCACTGGCCTGGAGCAGAGTGACCCAGTGTCCCCAACCTCTCCCAGCTGCCTGATGTTTGGACAGGGGTTGTGTGTTTACTCTGATGGGCTTGTGCTCTTTGACCTCCTCCTATTGTGGAAAAAGGTCCATGCTTTCCTAAATACTGATGGGGTGGGAGGGTGTCTGAAGCTCACTCCTACATGCTTCAGAAGTGCTGAGTATCCACAACTCAGCTGAAATCTTCTGTTTGTCCTCCAGACAAGTGCAGCATCCACAGAGAGGTCCTATAAGAGACAGAGGGAGTTCCAGCTTATGGAGCTGGATGGAAGTTGCAAACTGATAGAACCACACAGAGACATCCCATAGGGGAGGAGCTGTTAATGGGGATTCTCTGTATCTAGTTACGGAGAGGAGGGATGGTGATAAAAGGCAAGTGGGAACTAACGGGAAACAGTCCCATTCAATTGCTTCACATAAAGGCAAGCAACTAAAAAGGGACACATTTTATAAGTGATTGTAGATAAATGATAATGGCTGAAGTAGAATGCCTGATAGTAAATTGATACAGGAGGCATCACAGACACTTGGTGGAATGATGACAATCAATGGGACACTAATACCAGAGTACAAAATATATAGAAATAACAGAATAAGTCATGCTGGTGGCATTATATGCGAAAGAAAGCATAGAGTCAAATATAGTGAAAATGTTAAATGAATCAAATTATACCATAGAATGTCTGTGGATAGAAATTCCACGCTTGAGTAATGAAAAGAGTAGTAGGAATGTACTAGCGGCCTGACCGGATTGGGATGGTGATTGTGAAACACTCAGGGAGCCTAGAGAGGCTATAAAAATAGATATGTCAATAATAATGGGTGAATTCAACTATCCCCATGTTAATGGGGTACGTGTTACCTCAGGATGGGATGTAGCTGTAAAGTTTCTAGACATCATTAATGTCCTCCTTGGAGCTGCTAGTTCTGAAACCCAACCAAGGAGAGAGGCAATTCTTGATTTAGTCCTAAGGAGAGCTGACGATCTGGTCCAAGAGGTGAATATAGCTGAACTACTCAAGAATAGCAAAATATAATTAAATTTAACATCGTTGGGGTGGGGGAGGAAGCCCACCACATACCGTTTACCTTTTACCATGCATTTACCTTAGGGAGAATATACAAAAATGAGGACGCTAGTCACGGGATAAGAAGGACAGTCCTCTCATGGATCAGTAACGGATTAAAAGATAGGAAACAAAAGGGTATGAATAATGGCCAATTTTCAGAATAGAGAGAGGTAAATAGCATGGTCCTCCCGAGATCTGTATTGGTGGTATAGTTGCTGTTCAAAATGATCTGGAAAAAGGGGTAAACAATAAGAGGGCAAAGTTTGCAGACAATATAAAATTACTCAAGATAGTTAAGTCTAAAGCAGACCGAAGAGTTATCAACAAAACCTTGCAAAACTGGGTGACAGGGCAAGAAAATGTCAGATGAAATTTAGTGTTCATAACTGCAAAGTAATGCATGTTGAGAAACGTAATCCCAACTGTGTACACAAAATGAGGAGGTCAAAATTAGCTGTTACCACTTGAGTAAGAGATCTTGGAGTCATCGTGGAAGTTCTCTGAAAAAAATCTGCTCAATGTGCACCAGAAGCAGTTAAAAAAACAAAACAAAACACCCCTAACAATATTAAGAACCATCAGGGAAGGGTAGATGAGACAAAAAATCATAGTACCCCATATAAATCTATGGTATGCCCACACCTGGAATACTGCATGCAGTTCTGGTTAGCCCACCTATATATAGCTATATGATATATTAGAAAAGGAAAAGGTTCAGCGAAAGGTAACAAAATTGATAAAGGCTACAAAATAGTTTCCATATGAGGAGAGACTAAAAAGATTGAGACTGTTGCGCTTGAAGAAACAGCCAAGAGGGGATATGATAGAAGTCTATACAATCATGAAGTGTGTGGAGAAAGTGAGTAAGAAAGTGTTATTTATTCATTCTCATAACACAAAAACCAGGGGTCACCAGATTACATTAATAGGCAGCAGATTTAAAACAAATACAAGGAAGTATTGCATCACACAATGTGAAATCAATCTGTGGAATTCACTGCCGGGAGATGTTGTCAAGGCCATAAGTAAATGGAGTTCAAAAAACTAGATACATCCACAGAGGATAGGTCCATTAACAGCTCTTAGCCAGGATAATCAGGGATGCATCCTCATGCTCTGGGTGTTCCAAGGACTCTGACTGCCAGATGCCAAGTCTGGATGCCAGCAGATGGATTGCATGATGATTGCACTGCTCTATTCATTCCCTGTGAAGTACCTGGCATTGGCTGCTGTCAGAAGATAGGATACTGGGCTACATGGACCTTGACATTGACCCAGCATGGCTCTTCATATGTTCATGCTCCAGAACTGACTCCCATCTGTTGGAGTTGCATTGAAATCACACAGCCTCTTCCTTAGAGTCCCTGAACAACTATCAGATATAAATTACTTGGCCAAGTACCAAGCCGACCTTTGGGACTGGCTGTATTTGCTCTAGTCTGGGGCGCCTATTCTAACTGGGACCAGTTGTTTTGGCCCTCTGCAGAAACCGAACATCTGATCCCTGCCTTGGTGGGCTCACTGGTACAGGATAAGGTGTCAGGCAATCTCCTGACGCATCACTCTCTCTCTTCTGCTTAAGGTGGGAAGGGGCACGGTGTGGCTGGAGTTGCTAACTATATAAGGGCCTCTCCCACAGCTACCTGCTGCCACTCAGAAATAAGACCACCAAAAGGAAGACTCCTGTGATGAAGAAGACCCTGAATCCTCACTACAACCACACCTTTGTCTACAATGGTATCAGCCCAGAGGAGCTACAGCATGTCTGTCTGGAGCTGACCGTCTGGGACCGTGAGCCATTGTCCAGCAATGACTTCCTGGGAGGAGTCCGGCTAGGAGTTGGGAATGGTGAGGCCCCCCCCTGCTCTCACTCATTGTGTGTGGCTGCCCTTGCTCTTTGGGGGAGGGGCAGAGGGGAATGGGTGGGTTAGCTCCCCCATGTTCTCTCCCCCTGCCTCAGCTTTGCCCTGGAGAACCCTATTCTGCTTCTAGGGGAGCTGGCAGACTCAGAAAGATGAAGTCCCTTGGGCACCATGCCCGTCACACTGGGCACCATCCTGTGAGTGCTCCAGTCCCTGGCTTTACCTGCCCTACCCCATTTCTCAGCACCTTTTCTGTGCGGCTGGAGGAGGCTGCCCTAGTACGTGGCTTGGAATGGGGCTGTGCACCACAGTGACTTGCCTATGTTGCTCTTCTTTCCTCAGGCAGGAGTAAGGACCAGGTGGTGGACTGGATGGACTCCACAGGAGAAGAGGTGAGCCTATGGCAGAAGATGCTCCAGTTCCCAGGCTCCTGGGCAGAAGGAACGCTACAGCTCCGCTCCACCATGGCCAAGCCGAAACCCTAGCCATTCCCTGGGCCCGAAACCCATTTTAGCAAGGCAGCACCAGGCGGCGGCAAATAAACCAAAGCCACAGCCCCAACAAGGGCTGCAGCTGGGAGCTAAGGGAGCGGGAGCCGACTCTGATTTCTGCCTGGGTACTTCTAAAGCTAATTGTGTCTTCAGCTGGCTCAGCCTAGCAGCGGCTTATTTTATTTCAAGGGTTCTTGTCTCATAACTTGGCTGGAATTGAATTCCACAGGGTCTCCCCCTTGCAGGGGCTAAGTGCTTTTAAAACGTGTTTGTTTCTTCACCACTCCCTCTCCCTTGTACCTCGTTTGATGGCCTGTCCGACACCCTCCACTGTTGTTGTCCCCACCCTCTATCCTCTTGGGATGGTGCAGATAGAGTCAGACTGTACAAACTAGAGGCTGAATGGGCAAAAGCAATAAAATATTTGGTATGGCGAGCCTGAGAATACCCAAGACTGAGGAGACGCTTGCTGGTGTGGGAGCTGTTACAGTGCTGTGCTCCGATCAGGCTATGGCGTGTCTGTGTCGGTGCAGAAAGCAGCAACGAGAGCTGTGTGTTGATCTCAGGTGGGAGAGATGGTTTTGAACACACATCTACGTGCTGGTCAGAGCAGGCATGCCGTTGATCTGAGCTGGTGCCAGTTGTGGCTGAGTGGCAGGACTTCCCTGTTGAGGAAGTGCTCGGTCTCCCCTTTTATGCTGGGGGTGGTCCAGAACATGTGATGGGATAGCTGTTCTTACTGTTGCTTCTGCTCCTTCCACCCGCCTATCCCTCCCCGCTGCCTTGCACACCCCCTCCAGCTCTCTTACACAGATTTATTCATTTAAAATACAAAATGTTTGGGGGTCAACATTTTTGCCGGGAAGAGGCCAACAGCCCTTCTTGGAGGAGAGAAGAGCAAATTCTAGGGCAGGAGTTAAAATCCACATTGAGCAACTAGTCCTTGTACTGGCAGATGTGCTGTGTCACAGGCCCACCCCAAAGGGCCATCGTTTTAATAAAGGTTTTCTGGCTGTTGCTGGTGGTTTCAGGACTGGTGCCAGATGGGGCTGGCAGGAGGGCCTCTCCCTGTCTCTGGGAGGGAGTTCGTGGGGCTTGGTTATGCAGGACAAGGAGCTGCACTGAGACAAGGAAAAAGCTGCTGCTACTAACTGTGGTGAGAATAGATTCTCATGGGTCTCAGCCTGGCCGCCTTCCCCAGCAGGCCCTTATCTGCTCTGCTTGTGGCCAGCTATCAGTCTTAGCACAGCTTTGAGGAAAACGTGTCCTGGAGCTGTTCGGCCCATCGTCTGTTTTGAGGGAGCAAAGTCAAACTGGAACAGGAGTAAAAAAGGGCTACAAGGATGATTCATGGAATGGAAAACCTGCCCTATGAGAGGTGACTTGAAGAGCTTGGATTGTTTAGCCTAACCAAAAGAAGGCTGAGGGAAGATATGATTGCTCTATAAATACATCAGAGGCATAAATACCAGGGAGGGAGAGGAATTTTATGAATACAGCACCAATGTGGACACAAGAACAAATGGGTACAAACTGTCCATCAGGAAATTTAGGCTTGAAATTAGACTCGGGTTTCTAACCATCAGAGGAGTAAAGTTCTAGCATAGTCTACCAAGGGGAGCTGTGGGGGCAGAAAACATAGTTGCCTTCAGAACTGAGCTTGATAAATTTATGGACGGGATGATATGATGGGATGGCTTAGTTTGGCAATTGTCCAGTTTTTACTACTGGTGATAGATATGCCCCCTTCTCAGGTCATTGGCATTAGATGGGGTGGGTTCTGAGTTATCACAGAGAATTTTTTTTCTTGACTGGCTGGTGAGACTTGCTCACATGATTGCCATATTTGGGGTCAGGAAGGAATTTTCCCCCAGGGCAGATTGGCTTGGGTGCTGGGTTTTTTTTGTTTTTTTTTGCCTTCCTCTCTAGCATTGGGAATGGCTCACTTGCTGGTTGATTCTCTGTATTTTAAAGTCTTTAAATCATGATCTGAGGACTTTAATAACTCAGTCATAGGTTAGAGGTTCATTACAGGAGTGGGTGGGTGAGGTTTTGTGGCCTGAATTGTGTGGGAGGTTGGACGATGATCATATTGGTTCCTTCTGACCTTAGAGTCTGAGTGGTGGACTCCGAAATGTGTAACTGAGGTGGGTGGGGGGCTCATCCTTCCCCCTGGCTGAGGGGCACAGCAGGGGCAAGCGCTGGCCACCTTTCCTTGCTACTGCACTCTGCCCCATGTGTTCTTGTCCTTTCACCTTCCCATCCACCCCTGTGTTCTTGGAGAAGGAGAATGATGGACGGGAGAGAAGAGACACTAGGGTTACACACAGGTCCCCTCTACTGCCGGCCTTTTTGCAGTTGGCGAGCGTTAGTGGCAGGAGAAAGGATAATCAAGCTATGACTGTTTGCCAGGCCCTAGCATGCAGGCAAGTTGAGGGCTTTGGGCTGCTGATTTTTTTTTTTTTTTTTTACTTTGTATAAACCAAGCACTTTCCCATCTGGTTTTAAAAGAGAAAAGAGCATTGCAGGGTGAGCAGGGCCTGCCACCTGAGAAATGTTACATGCAGGAGTGGCTCTCACCAGCATGTGATCCAGATGCTGTGGTTGGTTTGCACTGGGCTTGATCCCTGCGTGGCTTTCCTTCTGCTCTGCAACTCTAGACCCAAGCAGGCAGCAGGTAAGACAAAGCAAAGCCTTTGGAGCAGTGAGTCATTCCAGCATCTTCCATTCATGCCCAGGCATTTAGACAAGCCATTGTCCCCAGAGCAGCGTCTCAGGCTCTTAGTGTTGGGTTGGAGTCGGCTTAGACCTCTGCCCGCTCTTGGGAGCAAGCCCCATATGCCGGTGGTTTATAGACTGCGCAGGGCAGATGCGTGGTTGGTCTCAGCCCTTGCAGGCACCTCAGCTCCACCTCTCTGGGCTACGTAAACATGATGCATGATGTGTTTGTTCCATGGTCTGAATGGCATACTGAGCTAGCGCTGGAGCCAGGAGTCCTCTGGCAGGGGCTAGGGAGGTGCTGGCACTAGCAAACCAGAGGGTGGGGCGGCCACAGCTGCCAGCCTGGTACAGTGATGGAGGTGTGGCACAGCTCCTCCTCCTCAGGACAGTCTGGGACCTTTGCCAGCATTTCCTCCCTGGCAAAGCTGGCCCAAGACACTGTGGAAAGGGAATTTTCTGTCCTTTGAGGTTGTGGGGCTCTGAATGTGAAGTGCTGGGGGACATCATCTCCTGGGCTGCAGAGATCTGCCCCTGCCTGCAGCTGTGGCTCATTCACACACATCCTGGCTCTGTGCTCTCTGGGTGACCTCCTGGCTGCTCAGCAGGTAGGTGTCAATGAAGGTGAAGAGCTCCTCGGGGGTGACGGGCTGGATGTAGCGCTCCCGGTCCACACCCTGCTTGTCGATCAGCACCATGTTAAACGTGGAGCGGGTGATGTGCAGGAATTGTCTGTGGAAGCAACAAGGAGCGGTAGTCACCTTTCTTTGCCCTGCCACACCCAGGCCTGCACTGATTGACTGTGACTGCCTCCTGGCTGAGCGAACAGCCCTGGGAAGAGGAGAGGGGCCCTCTTGTGTTCACCCCTGCACAAGCTGCCTGTTCATTTACATGCGTACAACCTAGCTCCCAGCTGGCTCAGAAATCAGAAGCACCAGCCTTACCCCCTCTGCCCTGCGGGTGCTCCAGCCACTGAGAGCTGGCTTACTGCTGAATGGATGCAGTTTGGGGGACCCTCTGGCTTTTCTACAGTTCATTCCGGGTGGCTCTGTGCATGGCCGCACCATGGCCACCACCCTGGGGAGGGCTCTGCCTCTGGCCCAGAGGCTACACAGGCAGAGGGCAGGGCTGCACTACACTCTCCCCGCTCCAAGGGTTTGTCATGCCTTTCCCCTGAGCAGGTTTCTGACACTCTGGTGTGTTCCACCACATCTCGGCAGGGGCCTGGAGCAGTGACTCAGCCCTGACAACACAAACCGCCCACTACCTGAGCTAAAGCAATAGCTTCAGGCTCGAAGGAGCAGTCTCTTCTTGGGAGCTGCTATCAGCGTGCGGCCTGGCCACCCCTCCCCAGTCAGTATATTGCACCCTCTGGTTGATGGGATCCGGCATCCTACATGTGCTGAGCTAGTGCTGTCTCCTAGCCCTGGTACCTGAGCTCCTCGATGATGCCAGCCGAGAGCTGGTGTTCCCGGATACGACCCACCTCATGCGGGGGCTGCCCCACGAGCTCGATGACGGTGATGTGCCGAAGGTCCAGCCCACAGGTGGTTTGCTGTGGAGAGAAGAGCCAGTCACGAGCTGTTGCCTGGGATTGGGGCTGGAGGATGTGCAGGGGAGGGCTCACCTGCAGCATGGAGATCTGCATCTTGTAGTAGCGAGTGGAGGGGTCGGGAGCAGAGATGATCAGGAGCCGCCGTTTCTCATAGAACTGGTCCAGGAGCCCAGCAGCAGAGTTCACATCCACGTTGATCTGCATGGCTGGGGTGGGAAGGTGACTGTGTGAGCTCAGAGGGGGAAGTGGCAGGGGCTTCTCGCCCCTCACCCACCTTCTCCAGCTGTAGGACCTACCTTTCCTAATGCCAAAGTCAGCTGCTGCTCACCCTCCCCTGAGTTGGGGCCCTCTGTTCTTCATCAGCAGGAACCATTTCACCGGCTGCTCCAGGTGAGGACAGAAAAATGTGCCAGGGAGCTGCACCCCCCTGTCACATGAACCAGGGCATTGGAGCCTCAGCCAAGCACCCCAGGAGCCCATGACTGGCTCCTTATCAGCCTGAGAAAGACTGGTCCCATCCTCACCTTCCCTCCAGCAGCCCATCCAGTGCTGACAGCACTCTGGGGGCCAGGATGACCAAGCCATGCAGATCAAGAAGGATCCAGTGGCTCTACAGACCATGTGGCTGTCTCAGCACTGAACATGCTAGGGACCAGGGCGGCCAGCCTGGCTGGCTATGCTGCATTAGTGCTCTAGGAGTTGCCAGCAGGAACTGGTGCCTAACCAGGGATTTGAATGAGGGATGATGTCTCTGACCATTTTAACTACTGGGTGGCAGCAGAAAGTCCATCTGGCTCCAACCCTTCCTGCAGGTAGATGTATTCAGAGCCAGGGTTTGGCCCACTGGAGTCTGACTTCCCTGATGGTCAAGGGGCTTGGTTCAGGTCTATGTATGTATCTGAGATAGGGACATAAGTCCCAGCTCTGCCACCCCACAGTTTCTCTGACACCCAGAAGGAAAGAGATCAATTCCCTAATGTGAGAGTGGACTCATGGCGAGGTGCCGCTGGGCAAATCCAGCTCTGATGGAGTAGGCTGGGAGGCTGCCATAGGCAAGTGCCTTGTATGACTTCCTTTCCTTTATCTAACATCCAACCAGCCCCTGAAGGCAGCACATGCTTCTCCTAGGGCTTCTTCATAGCTCTTTTCCAGACAAATGATGCAAAGAATGTAATGGGCTGGGGGGCATCCCCACCCCCTCCACATTCTGGCTTAGTGCTTTAGAATGACCAAGGAACAGAAGCCTTTGGAAAACCCCATCCCAGGATTGATAGAAAGCTCTGAGCAGGCTGGAACAGGGCGGGGGAGCTAAGGGACTCAGGCAAGCTGCTCGACCTGCCACTGCCCAAAAAGGAGAGGCAAGTGTGATAGCTTCCCCCTTGAGTGACACACTGGGGATTGAACTGGGCATTTCCTGAGCTAAAAGTATGAGCCCCGCAAGCTTTGAAGCAATTACAGATTTGTCCCTGCTGCGGCTCAGGCCCACAGTGGGTCCGGGGGGCGGAGGGGGGTGAGGCAGGCTGGGCCAGAGACCTATGTGCACTTTTGGAGGATGCCTGTCTGGCAGTGGCTCCTGAGCCTCAGCACTGCCATTCTTTGTTCCCCTGTGATTTTCCATCATAGAAGGGAGGGGACTCACTCCCCCTCTGGATGTGCAGGAATTCTGCACCAGGAGGTGTGATTTAATGAGTTCCTGGGAACTGGAGACACAACAGAGCTGTCTGATTCATAAAGCCCTCTGCAGAGGGACCAGTGGAGGTGGTTCAGGTTAGAGCAGTGGTACACAAACTTTTTTTCCTCAGGGCCCAGTTGAAAAATATCATTTATGCCTGTGACCCAACAATTACATCTTTGAGCAATGCATTCCAGTCTTTTGGCGGTGGCAGCAGGGGGCTGTGACTCAGACCTGGGTTCTAACCTGTGCTTTGAAAACCACTGGGTTAGAGCATCAATCTGCTGGCATACAACCCGGCCAGCCACTCTTCCTGTAACACTTACGCGCACAAATGGGTTCAGAACCCGACCAGTGGCGGCTGGACTGGCAGACGCGTGAGGGGGTCCCTTGTCGTTCATAGCCCCCATCACATAAGTACTCGCATGTGGCACCGTAGTTATTGCCCTCGGCGGTGCAGCTGAGGTAGCCATGCTGCGGTGGCTTCAGCACAGGGCAGCGTCTCACTGCAAAAGGGAGAGTGGCCGTCAAAGACAAGGGAAGCCTTAATTTAACACAGGCTGCAGCACTCAGGGGTGGGGGCTAGCCAAAGTACCAGGAGGCCCTAGAGCAAGGATGGACAAAATTAGCTCACAACTCGGTGCCAGCAATTTTATTTTCCCTCACCAAAGGGTGCTCCTCCATTACACTTCTGCAGTGGAGCTAGGTGCTGGGCTACTAAAACTGGTTACCATGGTGCCCAGAAACATAGATTTGTCAAGGCCTGTCCTAGGGTAATCCAGAAGCCAGGAATGGCCTGAGTGTCCATAAAGCCAATGTCCAAGAGTGCCAGGAGGCAGGAGTGGGGAGGTGGCTAGGGATGGCGGGAGACAGTTCTAGAAGTTCTGGAGTGGCCTGGGCTTACAGCTTCTGGTGGTATTAGAAGCACAAGACCTGTCGGTAACACTGCTCACATGAGAGCAATGTGCAGGAACCAAGACTCGTTCCCACGCATCCTTGGCCTGAGCGTGGCTCCTGAGACCACGTGGAGGAAGAAGCGGCTCCTCCAGCCATGGTGCAAGGGAGCTGGGTCCCAGGTTAAGCAGGTACCCTGTCCCCTACCTTGGACTCTGATAATGAATTTGCAGCTGGCTCGGTTGTAGGCCTGGTCGTAGGCAATATAGCGGATAACGTGCTCCCCTTCTGGAAACTCAGAGCCAGGTTCTGGGCCCCGCAGCGTCACTCTAGACCCAAAAGATACAGAGTTGCTTCAGGTTGTGTTGCGTCACTCCCTAGCTGGGGCTTTGTTTTGATACTTAAGCAGAGACTTATGGGCAACAAACCCATCAGGCCTCATTTGGGATGGGAGTCCTGCAGTGCCCTACTCTCACCGTTTGATAATGCCGTCAGCAGAGTCCTTCACATGGGGTGGGTCCCAGTACACAGTGGCGGTCAGCTTCTCTGGCTCAGCCATCCTCTCTCGTGTCTCTGGGCATCGGATCTTGGGGGGCTCAATATCTGCCCGAGCAAAGCAGAAATAAAATGCAGGGGAATCACGCTGGGGCAGGGCCATAGCACATGGATGGGGAGTTTCAAGGATAAACACTGGGAGGAGGCACTAGAACCCACTGGGGCGAGAAACTAGGAGAAAGCATAAGGATATGAGTTGTACCTTCTGTGGGTCAAGAAACCATCCTAAACCACAATGCCCCATGGGGAAGTAAGCAGGATAAACCATGGGAAGCAAGCTTGGCAGAGCAATCTCCAGGATTATCTAGGGTTTGTAATCCCCTAGGAGTGGGAGATCAGGGATACGATGAAGGCAGTAATATTCCCAGCGAACGGGCACTGAGGATACACTCCAGACAATCATAATCTCTAGGGCATGTGTGCAGGATGAGCCGGGCTGGCAATAAGGACAACAGGGTGAGAATTTACCTACACAGACTGGCTCAGTGCCGCTCCACCGCCCATCCTCCATGCACATCCGGCTGCGGTCACCCTCCAAGTGGTACCCGGGGAGGCAGGAGTAATCACAGTGGGAGTCCAGCAGCGCCCCAGCTGAACACTGGTAGGAGCCACTCACCACTGCTGGCAGCGTGTGACATCGGACCTCTGCAACAGAACAAATAGCTCAGCTCAGCAGACCTAGGCGTGTGGAAATCCCGCTGGAGGCAGCATGTATTTCAGTACTGGGGCTGGGGAGGGAGAGTGCAGAATGACATAGAACAGACCAGCATGGGGGTGAGCTCAGCTGCTCTAGGCCAGGGGGTGGCTTGGCTTTTAGAGAGCCTGTTTCATCCACTCCTCATTCAGCTTTGTTAAAGTGAGGCAATAAATCCCAGGGGAAAGCTGCAGAAGGGGGACCGGGCCATGGAACCGAAGGGCCTTCCCTCCAGGTGCTCGGGTGTTAATGAGGAGAGCTAGATAGGCTGGTCCTAAAAGAGCCTGTGATAGGGTGTCTAGCCCCATACTGGCAGAGAAAGAATTAACTGGAGCCCGAGAGCAATTAGTGCTCCATATGCTCCTTGCCCAGCTGAGAAGAGTTCAGGGAAGCAATGGGGAGAAAGGAGACTCCATGGAAAAAGCAAGACGTGGGGGCCTTAGAAGAGGGGAATCCCAGTCAAGGGTGAGGAGAGACAGTGGGAAGCCAGAGGACAGAAGCAAGTTCCTGGAGTCATCCAGTGACCCAGGAACCTCTCAAGCTAAACTAGGAAGGTGGGAACAGGAATCTCTTAATTCTGGTATGGACCTTAAAGAATGTCATGACTGGGTCACAATCAGGCACAGACCATGAACTTCAGAGGTATAAGCAGAAGGCAAAGGATATTCCCATTCCCTTGATCCTGCACACAGGAAGTGATGGGTGATGTGATATTCACGAAAATAGGATCCCAAGCAAAGCTGGCTGAAAGGCTGCAAAGAACACTGAGGGTGAGGTAACATGCTAACCTCTGCCTAAAGACACTTAAGTTTAGTCTCTAGAAATCGAATTACGATTTTTGTTCTATATGAAACATTTTTGTTTTCCCTATCTTCACTCACAGTCACTTGGCTTGTGAATCTCTGATGGTAAACTGATGTATCGTTTGCTCTGTTAATATAGCACAGTGCTGTGGTATTGCTCACAGAACTGATCGTGAGTTGAATCGTTGAGGTTGGTGCATTGTTCCCTGGGGCAGCAGGCCTGGAATTTCTGCAAGTGTTTGGTGGAGGAGGGGCTGGATATGACGGGAATGCTTTGAAGGGATCAGGGTCCTGGGCCCCTGGGCTCTGAACCTATTCAGCTGCAATGCAAAGTAAAGCTGGCCTAGCCTGGAACGGAGTGCTTTTTGGCTGACAAGCTGGTGGTAAAAGGAAGCCAACACCTAGTTAAACACAAGCAAGTCTTCCTCCCCTGATAGGTGGAGAAGTAACCAGACCTGTGCATGCTGAGAACCACCTGGGACCTGAAGAGGTAGGAACTGGGTTCAGTTTTCTTGTGGAAACAGACATGGATGGAAAGCCTGGGGAAGGCAGATGGAAACTGGGCTCCAAGGGGAAAGATTTCTGCTGGCAGAGTTGAGGGAAGGGCCCAGAGGCAGGGTAGAAAGAGGGCCAGGAGGCAGCAAGGACACTGGGGAAGCAGACCTTAATTGCTAGCTACAGGGTCCCTTGGCTGGAAACCAGGGTAACAGGAGAAGCATCTAGGTTCCCCTCCCAGCCACCCAGGAAGGTGGAGTGAAAGCTCCTGAGGTAAGGGGTGGAAAGACAGTTGGGGCTGAAGGCCTGCTGTAAGGTCACTGGACTATTATTTGGTGGGGTGGCACTGAATAGGACCTGGCAGGAGACTAAGCCATGAGAAGAAGCAGACCACCTCAGGTGCAGCAGCTGTTGGCAGGGGTGCCAAAGGAGAGCCCAGGAGGCCATGCCCAGCCGTACATCACTCTGTGTGTGCTCCTGGGTGCTGCTTGGAGCCCTTCTGGGTCCCTGAGAAGGTGGCTCCTGCCCTAGCATGTGCCATCTTGCCAGCCGCCAATGCAGTATGGCCACCCCAAACATTCAGAAACCAGCCTGGCCCCAAGAAATCATGAGACTGGCTTAGAAATCATGAGTGCTTTTTAAAAAAAGTTGGGGTCTTTTGTCTATGGGTTCCTGAGCTTTAAGATTTGCGTGGGTCACATGCTTTTCTCCCCAGCCAGGAGGGCAGGGGCCCTGCATTTTTAATGAAAGCTCTAATCACAGGAGTCCTGCAGCTTTAAGACAAACGTCAGGTCTCAAGACTAGGAATAAAAGCATCCGTCAGCAACACGGTCTCTGCCATTTCCTGTGAAGGACCGCTGTGGTAAGGACTCCCTGAGGGCATCCAGGGTTTAGTTTTGGCCTACACAATTTTAAAAAGTCCTTCCCTGGTAGGTGCTTCATGTCTCTCTTCAGCAGGCTCTTCCTTTGGTGTAATTTGAAAGGTGATGGCAACTGATGCAACACTGGAGTGGGAGCGGTTGAGATGCCAACACATAAGCCAACGGCAGGGACCAAGAAGTAGGTGAGACCAGAGCATTGCTACGGCAGGTGGTGAGCAGAGATCAGGTCCCGTGGCCATGAAGTACTGCAGCCAGCACAGACCCCCAAAGCCCCTCCCCCATGTTAAAATGGGCCCATTTTGATCTCCTCCCCATTGCTTCCCAGTACATTGGTTGCCCTCAGGACAGGAACGGCACACTCACACAACCTTTCCTGCACTGGACTCACGTCTGCAGTAGGCAGTGCCGGACCAACGCCGGCTCAGTAAGCATTGCACCGATCTCCTCCCTATTAGCCGGAAGCCTCGATCACATGACAGCTCACAGCGGGTCCCCAGGCTGCTGCGGTAATTCCCTCCTCGGGGGGAGTAACAGGTTGCTTCTCCATGGTGGATGTTTAATGGATAGCACCACTGGGGAACTAAGGAGAGACAGAGAGAGGAGGGGAGATGTTGGTGCTAAATACTCAGACAGGGCTAGTCTAGTTGGGCAAACATTGTGCTTCATTCAAGGGTCTTGGGGCAGCATGAGACCCAGGTGAGGGGCGGACCAGAATCAGTCCTGGTCAGGGATGTCCAGGATGCACTGAGGAAGACTCAGTGCACAACTGTTACCTCGATAGTCCGGGGCAGGAGCTGGGGGAGCCTCTTCCACGTACACTTCATTGTTGTACCTCTCAGCAGTGTCGTAGCCAGAACCTAGGGGGACAGAATGGTGAGGTGGGTTTCACCCTGAGTGCCTTGGTTCAGCATCCCACCCCGCACTCTCCTTCATAGTAACCAGCACCACCATGTGTATGGCGTGCTGGGGGTCTTCTGAGAAATGGTGACCAGTGCTGCATTGATGTTGGACTCTAGGGAATTATCCCTCTCCATAGAGAGGTCCCTGGGCAACCTCTGCTTCCTAGAGCAACACCCCCAGCATGGGGCGTCCCTGAGAAGCAACCGTCTACGGATCCCAGCTTCCCACTCAGCATTCGCAGCCCTTGTTGCATCCCCCTGGCGACCTGGAATGCCCTTCTCCTTCTTTCAGGCTCCTTGTGACCTGGGAACGTTCTGCTGCGGCAGATGCTCAACTGAGCCGAGCAGGGGAACGTCCACATTGCCACAGCCCGAGGAGGGATAAAATGCTACCCGTCGGAGCTGTTATCAATTCACACCCACTTCCCCCTAGTGTGAATGACTGCCTGAGGTGCAGGGCCACAGGGAATTGGGTCTGAGGGGTGCATGGGGGGTGTCAGATGCTATCAGATGAGTGTTTGCATATGACCCCTGCTGTGCACTATAAACGACTGCCCAAGCAGGTCCTGCAGGGATTGGTTGTGGGAACAGTTTGTGGATAGTTGCTCCCCTTTCTCTCTGACATTTGGTTTTCTCACTCCATCCCAGCTCCTCCACTCAGCCAACCACTGCAGGAGCACATCTGTGCAGAAGGCTCTGCCCTCACCCCCTCAGCTGGCAGGGATGTGGTGTATGCAGCTGGCACTGTCCACCAGACTAAACAGGCTGTTGTGCCAGGCTCATTAATGACAGGAAATGATTGTCGGAGCACAGCTGGCCAGGGGACAGCTCAGTCCTTTCAGGAGCAAGATTCCAGGAAGTCCCGTCCGATCACTCCACTCTCAGGCACCCTGCCATGGAGTTATGGGATGGGACGAGTGGCATGAAAAGGATCTGGCTCCCAAGCCCCCGCCCTCTGTGACTCAGAAAAGGGAGCCCTCCCCTCTCAAGCCAGGAGTGGGGGAAGGGCTAGTGGGGCACAGTGTGGGGAACCCCAGGAGTGAATAGTCCCCTCTCTTGCTCTAGGAAGGGAGGAAACCTTATGGCCAAGGATAGAGATGGTAAGTCAGGCCTGAATTTGCCTCTCCCCACAGGGCGACCCCTTCTGGGCAGGGATAGTGTTTGCTGGTGGTGTTGTCTCAGGGAAGCCCAGCCTCGAAAGGACTACGAACCCAAATTCTTCTTACCCAGGGGAAAGAATTGTGGTCCTTGCTGGGATGGGAGTGAGAAGTTTAGGAGTGAATTAATACAGACACTGAATCCCCCTTGCCCCAGGGAAGCAGGGCCCTTTAGGAGCCAGTTTGGGGTGTAGTAATGGAGCAGTATAAAACCCCAGGGCTGAATGAATGTGGAGACCGAATTTCCCTCTTAATCCTGGCCAGCAGATGCTTTTTAGCCTCAATGAACGAAATGGGCTGACAGGATGGCATTGCTGAGCTGTGAGCTCACCTTTCCACTGGATCGTCTCTCGTTCCAGACCTTTTCTTTCTCTCCCCATTCCAGTGACTGCGTCTGAGTGTGCTCGATTTTGCTCCTATTTTTAGTGCCTGTGCCCCCCTGCATGATTTCTGTATTAGCCTTGAACCAAATGTCTTTGCTAAGCAGGATCCCAGATGTTTCTTTATACAAGCTTGGCACGCAAGCTCCTGTGAGGCAGGAGTGAGGAAAGGAAACCCCAGCTTGGAGGGAGAGTGCATTATCTTGGCCTCCAGGATCAGAGCATACAGGCTCTAGTGGAGTGGAGTAAGCCTCACTGAGCTCTGCTCATGCCCTCTACTCCATGCCCTCCATGCTGACCCCACACTCAGCCCAGAGACTTGCCTTTTCTTCTGCTCTCCCTTCCCTGTTGCGATCCTGCTAGGCAGAATCAGTCTTAGGGTATGGCAAATTGGGGCAACTGCCTCAAGCCCTGCACTTTGGGGCCCCCCATGGTTCGATGTCATGAGTTGCCAAGCCCAACCCTAAGAAAGAGTGGAAGTATGTCTGAAAACGCAACCAAACCTGCCCAGTTCTTTTTACTGCAACAAAGATGGCAGATTTTGCATTTCCAGCTCCAGTCATGTGGTGCCGGAGGCTGGAAATTCAGGAAACAACTGGGTCCAAAACACGTGAAAATGACCCACGATATTAAGGGGGGCTCACACAGCGTGGTATGCCCCAGGCCTCACATCCCCTAAAGGACGGCCATCCTGAGGAGTGAGGGGGTAAAAGGAGAGAGGTTGCCGCCTGAATGCAATCCATTCAAGCCCCTCTGAAGAGCCTCCACCATGCTGGGGGAAACTTTATGAACCATAATAAAACAACTGCTCCCATCCCTTCCTGACACCCACTTAAACTGCTCAGTTCCCCTGACCCACTCATTTCTACAGAGCCTTTCACACCAGCGCCTTTCTCATACTGCATGCATGCAGCACCACTTAAACACAGTCACCTCTGTGCCTCCTCCAAGCATGTGGGGAGCCTCCAAATGGGAAGACCATCGCTAGAATAGCAAATAAACCCCTCTACTTTGCTGCAAAGTGCCCTGAGATTTTTGACACCCACCCTAAGCAGACAGCACCTCAGTTTTTAAGGCTCACAGGCAGCAAAGCACATGGAACGCAATGTATCTGTCTCCTAGGAAGGATGGGCTGACTCAGCTCTGCCAGGATCTGAATGTGTGGTTACAAAGAGTCTAGTTATTATAAACCCAATGCTTGGGCCACAGAGCCCTCCCCTCCTGGGCAGAGTGATGCATACATGGAAATGTGCATTTTTCCTCCTCAGTCTGTATTTTTGCAGTGATATGACAGCTCACCAGGAATCAGGCAGAGAGAAATGGCAGAGACAAACAAGGAGGATCTATCACCGGTCAAACGCATTTGGCTTCAAAGCTCCCCAGGTTGCTGCAGCGGCCTCAGAGTTCAGTGGTAAGGTTGTTTCTCCCTAAAGCTCCTCCTCCGGTAACCTGGCATTAGTTGTAGCTGTGGTAGAGAGCTGGGTTTCTACAGCAAACAAGCTGAGGGGTTGTAAGTGGGTGGCTTAGCCAAGGATGGGAAGACGGGTTTTGGTCTGAGGAGTGCTGTGCAGCTGTTTCAGACAAACAATCTCCTGCCAAAGGTTCCCAAAGGAGCTGAGGGCACATGGAAACGTTTAGCTCCTGCCACTGTGTGATGGAGAAAGTTTGTTGGATGTGTACCTAATCCCACCATGGCTGTGTCTCCTCCCTCTTGCCTTCCCCACCCCCAGCAGAGCAACACACTTCAGCTCTCTGAGCAGTCCTATTAGACTGGCCCCAACCTCCTTGGGGTAGGGTTGTCTTTTGTTATCCAGCTTCTCCACAGTCTCCTAACCCAAACCTGCTCCTTGACACTCATCAAACCTCTGTCTTCAGGGCAGGTCTACTTTAATTACATTTACTGACTCCCCCTACCTCTCCAAGGGGAGAAAGAGAGGAAGCACCTTGCTGAGGATCTTCTGGTCTCCATCACCACACCTTTAATCGGTTCCAAACTGGATCGTCTTTCCCAGGGCACTTCCCAGGAAAAGGAGTGCTGGGGTTTGGGTGCAAGCTGAACTGAATCTTCTTTTTCAGTAAGCTCAGACCTCCCCAGTATATTCTACTTCCCCTTCTCCATTGCTAAACTCCCTCTAGTGTTCCCAGCTATGAACTGCACCTGCTCACCTGGGCTCTATTCTTTTACTCTTAGACATCACAAAGAAGAAAAGGAACTTCCCCTGTGCCCTGAGAGAAGCCTGCTAGCCCTTGTCTATTCCTTACTCCCTTGTAGCACCAATTGCTGTTGACAACCTCTCCTGAGATGGGTGGAAACTTACCTTCGTACCATGTTGATGACACCAACCTGGTGAGGAAAAGCAGCAGGAGTGGTGCGTCTCTTTGTGCCATTTTAGGATGTGGGATGAGCCTGTGCTATGGGTGCTAGAACCTTGCCTGGTCATGCACTGCAGTGTCAACCAGCAGGCTGCAGCCCAGAAAGATGCTGCACAGTAGACTTGCACCTAGAATAAAGAGATGTGGGTTTAAAACAGAACAGCTCCATGCTAGTGGTGTGTTATTGACACACACGGGCTTGTATTCTCCTCCAGCTTTGCTCTTCAGTCCATGCTGGTAAGATCCAGAATTCTCCCTTGGAATCTCTTGGAATCATAAGTGGCTTAAAAATCATGAGATTTTGAAAAATAACAAATTATGTGCTCCTCTTTTTTTGTTTTTGAGCTTCTAGGAAGTCAAGTTTTCAGATGTTTCTTTGCGATCAAGAAAGCTAGATACTTCCTTTCTTTTAAAAAAATGAAAGGGGAGGTTCTCATCATATCTCCTGAGTTTTCAGAGTCCCCCCCACACCCAAAACCCTCCAAAACCCACAAGTCCCGTGATAAAAATCATGAGAGTTGACAATGCTATTTTCCACTGGGTCAAAAGCTCGTTAATGGTGAGGCAATTCATGTTGAAATTAGAAAGGAATAAACCTTGTTGCTAACTCTAAAGTGGGTGGTTTTAGAGCCTGTGGTTTTGATAAGTGATTCAAATCTGGGCCCATTTTTAACTGAAATTCACCAAATCTAGAGCACAGGCAGATCTTACTTACTAGAATCAGGAGGCCCAATTCACCAGTGCCCTACACCTTGGGTGATACTTTGCAGTGCAGTGAGTGAAAAGGTTACCAAATCAAAATGGGAGTGAGTAACATCTGTTTAGTTGCTAGTTTGAAGAACTGCACAAGGCAAAGGGGGGATTGGTCCCCCTATGAATAGGTAGAAAAGCTGGGTGTGTGGGAGGGAAGATAAATCCTCAAGAGAAGAGGTCAGCTAAATGCACTAACACATCTGTCCAGAGCAATACAGAGCTTGTTTCTGGGGAAGGGCCTTGCTCCAAAGAGTTTCTTCATCACTGACTCTCCAGGTTTGTTTGCTGTCTGGGCTAGAGCTTCACTCTCCTCCTGTGGGATTCAATCAGTGCAAAGCCTGGAGGCAGATCCATCAGTAAAGGTGTTAGGGCCCAGGCAGGGAAGCAAATGTTATTTACAGACAGTTCCACTGGAACAGTCATGGAAAAGAAAGGTGTTTGCTATTTACTGTGGCTTCAGGTGACTGCTTCTGCACCAGAGTGAGTGCAAGGAAAACATAAGAGAGAGGAGGAAACGGCGTATGGGGCAGACAGAGGGAAGGAGAGCAGAGAACGAGATTTAGAGTGTGTGGGAGAGACACACAAGTCAGATTGACTGGGTACCAGGACATCTTTACTAAGAAACTGGGGGCTGGCTGTGTGAGGAACTTCACAGGGAAGTAGCCAGACAGACTAAAAGGTTTGACAAACAGCTTTTCAATAGAGAACCAAAACAAGATAGAAATTCCTGTTCCTGCTGGTATTTAAAGACCATTCTCCCCCAACCCCACATACACATGCATTCTATTGTTCTGAGACCACCCACTAGCTCATATCCTTCTAGGGTTTTATGTCTTACTCTTCACCATAGTACCTGAGTCCTTCTGGGACCTTCTCTGTAGAGAGGAGACTGTCCTGCCTCTAATGTCACCCCACTGGCAACAGTTCAGTGCCCCTTAAGTCCTCCCTTGCTATATTAGTGAAAATCTTGCACCAATAGCTGGGATCCCTCCTCTGAGTCCACTGGAGGAAATTTCCTGGGGGCTTGTCACACAGCATGCAGGAACATCTGTCTCCATTCTTGGCTCCCGGTGGGGCTTGTTAGGTAGCCTATCTTAGTGCAAAAGCTTTCTGCACCCCTACTCCCCTTTTCCCTTGTAGCTGGAAGTCAAATGGCTGGTTAAAGCAGATCTTACCTGCCTCACTGCTGCTCCCTCTCCTTGTCCTCTCTCAACTCTACGCCTGTGCAGGAAACTTGTGCTTTAACTTTCTCAAGTGAGTGGTTTCTTCCTGCATCATCCCAGACGCTGCTAACGCTGCCCAGATGTTTGGATGTCTGCATCTGCCAGATGTTTCCTTAAAGCTGTACTGTCCCTCAGAGAGGGGAGGAGGAGAAACGAGAGAAGACTAGGGAGAGAGGAGGCTCCCAATTGTGGCTGAAGGGCTACACAGGGATCTAAACAGTTAATCTACACACTGAAGGCCAAATGTGGGAAGGACGGTGCCTCTCTCCTTGGCTACAGCCCATAGTTAGAGCAATAGTAGCTACTGTAGCTGAGCCTGAGTCTAGGATGTGGAAAAATGAGGGCCGCAGATTTCATGACTCAGCACAAGCAGGTTCTGCAAACCAAGGTGCAGCAGCAGCAGAACATTTCATAGGCTGCACATGGGAGCCAGTTTACCACTTTTTTTCTGGCTGCAACCTCCTAAAATCCATGTCCAAAGCCAAGGTTAGAGAGGAAGGAGCACAGGCTCCTAAAGCATTCAGTATCTGACATTGGGTGGTCAGTGGTTTCAGGTCACTGCTACTACAACAGAGTGAGTGCAAAGAAAACATAACAGGGAGAAGGAAATGGGCTATGGGACAGAGAGAGAGAAAGGAGGGCAAGGAATGAAATTGAGGGTGGGGGGGATAGACACACAGACAGACTGATTGGGTACCAGGACAGCTTTCCTAAGAAACTGGGGGCTGGCTGGGTAAGGAACCTCTAACACACACAGGGAAGTAGCCAGACTGAACAGTTTGACAAGCTTCTTTTCAATAGAAAACAAAACAAGATAGTGTAGCTGTGTTGTGGTCCTGCTATGGCAGAGAAGGGGTTAACTGGGCCTGAGAGGGTACTAGTCAATCAGGAGGAAGAACCGCTGGGCCAGTCAGGGGGCAGGAGCCCAGTATAAAAGGGAGCTGTAGGACACTTACTAAGTTGGCCTGGGAAGCGTAAGGGAGAAGGTTTACTCTTGCTGGCTGTAGTAGCCAGTGGCAGCTGGTGATCCTGAAGGCAGCCAGAAGGGGTGAAGGTCTGGAGCAGCCATCCAAAGGCAAGGGTGCCAGAAAGGGACAGTGGATGAGACTCTGGG
The DNA here is from genome assembly GCA_007922175.1 of Pelusios castaneus. Taxonomy (NCBI): domain Eukaryota; kingdom Metazoa; phylum Chordata; order Testudines; family Pelomedusidae; genus Pelusios; species Pelusios castaneus. Next base: position 1,848,992 of record ML685808.1, read on the forward strand.
ACAGCAGGCCAGAGACAGATAGCTGTGGCTGAAGCAGTGGTCTGGAGGCAAGGGAAGCCAAAGGGATGGTGGCTGGAGCTGGACTCCAGGTGGTCAGGGTCTGCATGCAACTGGGGGCTGTGGGGAAAGTGGCCCAGGGAAGGAGACTGAGTGACTGGAGGGAAGTGACAATGTGCATATCTCACTGTACAGAGGGTCCCTGGGCTGGGGCTGGAGAAGAGGGTGGGCCTGGGGTCCTCCCCACTCCCCTAGACCACCAAGGGTGGTGAAGTACTTGCTGGTCATTGACTGTTTTAACTAGCGGCCATGACCCATGAGAGGGACTGTACCCTGGAAGGAGTGGACTGATGGACTTAGCTGCAGGGCTGAGGTCCCAGGACTGGACTTGTGATGAGCCTGCATATGAGAGGTGGAGTGTGGACTACTTGAGCCATTCCCCATAACACTAGCAGGAGGTGCTGATCAGGTGGGTCCCATGCTCCAGATGCCTACAGTTGGAAATTCCTGCTCCTTCCTTGTGGTGCTGAACTGTATATTTAAAGACATGTCCCCATTTTATGTAATGATTTGGGCTGTAACTTTCTTTAGGTACACTAGGAACGAAATTCTCGGCAAGTGCAAATTGGTGCCAGTTCACACCTGCAGAAAAATTGGCCTTAAGATTTTTTTCCAGTAGAGCAATTTAAAGTCCTGACTTCTTCAAAACACTTTCCACAAACCCTTCCCAGGTAGGTGAATTTGATTATCTTCATCCCCATCATAAAGACAAAGAAACCACAGAGTTGCCTAAAGCCATGGCGGATGTGAGCATCAGTGGAAACTTAGAAGCTCCCAGCTGGCCTATGCTTGGATCACAATCTGGTTTTGAAATATCCAGGGCATAGGGCAAATGCTCTGATAGAGAATACAATTATCTGCTGGCCAGAATCATTAGATGATGGCTCCTGAACTACTCTCATTGAGGCACCTTGGTTTATCAATGACCTTCCTGCAAAAGGAGAGAAGAAGAAACTAAATGACTGCTGGCAGAGATCCAGAAGTGAATCTAGTCATCTGCAGCATAAGTGGTTTCTATACCATGATTTCATGGCCATGGTGGGCAGTAAGATGTTCTTCTTTGCAAACCCTAACAGATGAAACTCTTTCAGGTAGCAATCTGCTAACCACCTTGGAGCACTTCCAGCTGGTTTTGGAGGAGAGAGTTTCTAGCTGTGAGTAGTTCACAATCTTCACAGGGTAAGTTGATTTGGGTTTGGATGGTGACAGGGTCAAAGTGGAAGTGCTACAGACTCTGGGTGCATTTCAAACAATGTCCCAGTCAGATGTTCTTGTGGTGTTGTGTGGGGTATGCAGTCAGGCACTCTGCCCGTCTTGTGTGGTGAAAAGCCACAGGAACTGCATGGGTATTTTATGGAAAGTACTCCTTAACATCCCCCTCAGAAAGCAGCTGCCAGCAACTTTCAAACTACATTCATAATTTAGTTGTGCTCTAGACAAACAACTGTGAGCATGAATGTCCTAAACAGTTACCATTCCCTCTGAACCTCCCCTTCCTGGGAAAATTCACTGGGAAGGCTACGCCAGGCCAACTGAAACAACATTTGAAACTCCTAGGATCCTTGGAGCCCATCCAATTCAGTTCAGGACAGGGCCACAGCCCAGAAATGGTGCTCGGATTCCACCACGATTAATGTGGTATAAGCAAACACCTAGAGAGAGAAGGGAGAATTGCTGTGGTTGATGATCCCCTCAGGGCAACAGTCAAAAGTCAGGTCTTTGGTTGGTGTGGTGTGTAGGGGTTTGTGGTTTTAAGTGCTCTTGACCATGGGGGTATTGCTAACAAAGCTGCATGATCCAACAGGGCATGGGCACCCATAGGTTACAAACCTGTCACCTCTCCTTTCCAACATATACATGAAGCTAGTGGTTGGGATTGTGAGTTGGATCAGTGGGGGGCATGGATCAATGTTCATGTTGCTCTCCCAGTCAGTACCTGGCCAAGCCAAGGAACCTAAGGATCCAACCAGAAAACTAAATGGTGATGAATCCTGGTCATGTGCCACCTGAAGCACATTGTACATATGCTAAGAAGTTGCTGTTGGTATCATCATGTGCTGGCACTTCTCACTTCTTCTAGGTCTCCTTTTCATGTCTTGACCATTGCCTGACTCACCCAATGCCTGACAGATACTGGGCTGTGTAGAAAAGCTAGCTGGTTGCAGTTTAAACGAGACAAGACACTACTGATGCTGATCAGCCAAGGCAAGCATAGGAGGATCAAGGAAAGCCTCTAGCTACTCCACTGCCTAGGGTGGTCTGTAATGGGGGGGGGGGGGTGTTGCTCAAGCCATCTCTGCTCTTAGCCTCTCCATGAGGGCACTGGTCACCAGAACAGCAGTCTCATTTATCGCCAGCAAAGAGACTGTGCCCCTTCCTCTCAAAGGCAGATCTCACCTCAATCAGCCCAGCAGAACTACAGCAACGGACTTAAACATGAAAGGCACCTGGAAGCATCAACTGGCTAGAGGCAGTTGCCCACCACCCAAATGCATTAGCTGATCTGGGTGCATTTTACCTGTGCTCTGTGTGCCGCACTGTGACCCAAGAACCAATTGTTGCCAACTGTCAGAGGGTTCTGGGGGTGCATAGAGGATTCTGGGTCAGATATCTGCATAATAACTCACTAAAGCAGTGGTTCTCAACCTTTTGAAGGTCACAACACTTGATGGCATAGTGTGACCCTCTAGGACACAGCAGCCCGCCCCCTCCCACGCCAAATCCAGCCATCTCCCTGGTTCTTTGACACACTTAGCACTGTATGGCAACACACCAATGTGTCCTGACACAGTGGTTGAGAACCCCTGCACTAAACCACTAAAGGGTAGCATGTGAGAGCTACAACACATTAGTCACTGTAATAACTGAAAAATGGATTAAGGAGCTGTGTCTGTACTGAAAATCATGCTCTGATGGTAGCTAACCAGGGGGACACATGTCTTGAACTGGTTCCTTTCAGGCTGGAGTCACTTATCGCTCCATTTGGTCATTGTTTGTATGTCTCACAGTGGATGCTTGTTTGCATTCTGAGCCAAATGCTGAGTCTGTAAAATCTTCGAGAGAGGAAATTTACAGGAAGAATTAAACAGTAGGAGAGGATCCTGTTTACAAGTAAAACAATGGATTGTTGGGGTATAGCAGAGGACCTGTATTCTTCACTGAGGAGGCAAGCCAGCACTGTGTTTATCTTATGAATAGAGGGTCACAGCAAAACTTGGCTGTACAGGTCTGTCTACACTGTACTTATAAACCAGCTGCCAGCCTGTGCCAGGGGACTCAAATTCATGGGGCTTGGGCTAAGGGGCTGTTTAATGGCAGCGTAGACAATTACATTCAGATATGTGCTGAAGCCCAGGCTCTATAACTCTGCAGGATGAGAAGGGACAGGGCTCAGGCTGCAGCGTAAGCCAGAATGTCTACTCATAATTAAGCAGCCCCTTAGTGTGAGCCCCTCAAGTCCAAGTCAGATAGCATAGCCCAGCTCCAGGTGCCTAATTGCTGTGTAGACGTGTCCTAAAACAGAGTGAGTGAGCATTGTTCTTTAAGACATGAAAGATTCAATTTAAGTAAGTCTAGTGTGGAAGAACTGAAGCTGCGAATACTGAGTGTTCAGTGGAGCAGGGACATGAGCTAAGCTAAATTCCAAAGGGGTAACGGTGTTTAGTCTAGTTCAGCAAAACAAACAAAGAGTCCTGTGGCACTTTTAAAGAGTAACAAACGTATTTATTGCATGAACTTTTGTGGGAGAAAATCCCACTTCGTCAGATGCTTTGAGAAAGGGGAACTTACAGAATGGGAGGAAAATAAATGCAGGGAAGTATAAGTCATAGGATCGGCTCAGACCATAACAGCAAATCCAGAGTGTGGACTTGTGGGTTTGGGCTGGGGCCCAGACTGTGGAAGAGTTGATGAGGTGGGGTGGTCCCAAGGTCAGAGAACCAGGGTTTGGAAACACTGTCTACTGCCTGTTACTAACCTATCTCAAGAGCAGGGCTGTGAGGCCTGGAGGGAAGCACTTGTATTGTCTATGGCTGGTGGAGCTGAGCCATGGCCGGCACGCTGAGGTGCCCTATACCCAGCTGCCCCCAGGAGTGAGCATCATTGCTCTAGAATAGGTGCTCACTGCGGCCCCACTCTACACGGGGCACGTGTCCCCAGCCCGCTCCCCTCCTGTGTTCTGCCACTGGAAATTGGTATCCCCGATAGGTGACTTTAAACGGCTCGGCCTGTCACTTTCTGGGGCCAGCTGGCCGGGCTACAGCAGCCATAATCCAAGCTGAGCTCGCCCCAGGCCCGCATTTCGCCCCATTCACTGAGTTAAGGGGCCTCCGGCCAGCCTGTCCCACAGCCCCTGTAGCCAGCTGCTCGGCCACTCCCAGCCCTGCGGCGCGTGTGACAGCAAGGCGAGGGCCAGTGCCCCGCGGGGACCACCCAGGCACATGGAAGGCGGCGGGGAAGGGGGCGGAGCCGGAGCTCGCAGGGCGGGGCGAGGGAGGGGTCGGGACGAGGGCTGGCCTGGGGGCGGGGCTCGGCAGTTCTCGGCCATTTCCGGGCCGGGCCGTGGTTTCCTGGCGGGGCGGGCCCGCTGGGTGACGGAGTGCGGGGCGGTCCAGTCCTGGCGGAGGAGAGCGGAGCGTGGCCCGGCCGCCATGGCGTCCCCATCCCGCAGGCTGCAGACCAAGCCGGTGATCACCTGCCTCAAGAGCGTCCTGCTCACCTACAGCTTCGTCTTCTGGGTGAGGGGCCGGGGGGGCAGGGAGTGACGGGGGGACTCTGGCGTGTCGTGGAGCTCTGGGGATCCCGGGGAGACCCAGAGAGTAGGGGGGGCTCTGGTGGATACTGGGGGTCCGCGGGTGGGAGCCCAGGGGAGGATAGCAGGAGCTGGGAAGATGTGGGGGTTGGTCCAGCCAGGCCCCTGGAGTGGGCGCAGGGGCACGGCCTCTTCCTGTCTCTTGCTCAGTCTATATAGGGACCCTCTGGCCAGGCGCCCCAGATGGGCACCAAGGTCTGTGCCCATTGCAGGGCCGTGTCATGGCTTTGCATGTAGCATGCCCACATGATAGCAGGTGCCCCCATACCTGTCCTTGGTTCATGGCCATTCCCAGTATTGGCATGGCATCCCTGGGGGAGCAGCTGTGCCATGTCGAGTGCACCCTGTAACCGTGTCCCTTTCCTTTTGCTGCGTCCCCAGGCTCCTCTGGCAGGTGAGTGTGTCTGTTCCATTAGCACTGTGCCCATCTGCCCTGCTACTGACTTCTTTGTGTCTCTCTCCGTGTGTGTGTGCGCACGTGCATGAAGGGGCCTGGGATAGGACACCCGTGGGCATGTTCATAACGGAACAAATTGTTTCCACGTGGGGAAGGTGAATTCACAAAGGCAGATTCATCTGAGCTCCTGTTCATGCAATGCCTGAGGGACTGAAGTTCAGAGGTAAACTGCTCTGATTATACAAAACAAACAAGGAGTCCTGTGACACTTACGAAGACTAACATATTTATTTATGGCATGGACTCCTTGTTTGTTTTGCTGAAGTAGACGAACACGACTACCCCTTTGGAACCTCTGACTATACAAGTGATTCCTGGACTCCCAGCTCTGCCCTTCTGAGAAATGATTTCACACAGACAATTTTAATGCCCACTTTCAAGCACTTCTGCCAGGCAGTCTTTCCTGAAACCCCTTTGCCCATGCTGCCCTCTCACCCCCAGTTATCTATTCTTGGCCTCCCATTTTTCTACTGTAGGATCCTTGTCTTCCAGCATACCTTATGGTGTATCTTAGGCTCCCAGTGTGTGGGTTTAAGTGACTGTGGCTAAGTTAAGTGCTTTGAAGTGACAAGGGAAGGCAGAATGATTGAGTCTGAATTCTGATTTCTCCAGATCTCTGGCATTATCCTCCTGGCAGTTGGCATCTGGGGCAAAGTGGGCCTAGAGGTGTATTTCTCCCTGTTAAATGAGAAGGCCACCAATGTCCCCTACGTACTCATTGGCACAGGCACTGTCGTAATCCTCCTGGGCACTTTTGGCTGTTTTGCTACCTGCCGTGGAAGTACATGGATGTTAAAACTGGTAAGTGTTTGTTGGCTACCAGACAGCTCAAATATCCAGTACCTGCTCTTATACCCCAGGACTTTACCAGCCGTCTGCATCTGCTCCCCTTTGTGCTGTGCTGTGTGTTTCTGCCTGGAGAAACCCACTTTCTGTTCCCTCTTTGTACAATGCCAGATATTGAATCATATGTTCATTGCCTTTCTTACACAGCAGCAAATGCCAGCACCTCAGCTGTCAAAGAGGTTGAGTTCGGGATGTGTCCTATGAAAATTCTCTCCCTGCAGCTGCTTTTTCTGTGTACCTGTGTTAGTCCTGGAATGTATTTTCCTTGCACTGACTCTCTTCTTTTCCATCCACAGTATGCCATGTTCTTGTCCCTCATTTTCTTGATTGTGCTGGTGGCTGCAGTTGTAGGATTTGTCTTCAGACATGAGGTGAGTCCAGGTGTGACCTCTCCCTTTGATGCTTTAACCTCTTCCTGAAGTAGCCTAAAGCCAGGGGCATTGGATGGAGTCCCTGCACAGGGGAATTGACACTCATATTTTATTTCCTCTTGCTTTCGTGTAATTCTGGTTGTTGCATACCGTGGGCCAAATTCTGCTCCTTTTTATTCATGTATAAATCTGGAGTAATCCCTTTGACTTCAGTGGCCTACTCTGGATTTACAAAACTATTTCTGAGAACAGAATTTGGCTCAGTTTCTGAATCCAAATGCACGAGAAAGCTGAATAAGATTTTTTTTTTTCAGTTGTATAAAGATGTGAAAACTGCTATTTTTTTTTTTTTTTTAGTTACATCAGAAAAAAAGGTTACGTCAGTCTAATTAGTTATATAGGCAATTGAGAGAAATTTAGAGCCAACCTGGGAGCCCCAGATGTAAATTTCTTAGTCTTTAAAAGTGCCACAAAACTCCTCCTTAGTTTGGTTTTGTTGGAATAGACTAACACAGCTACCCCTCTGTGGATCTTTTCTTTTGGATACAACTTTTAAATACCTAGCTTTACTCCCTTTGCTACTATGTTTATATATTTTACAAATCTGAAACCACAGTAAACTCAGCTGGGTTGCTAACTTTATTATATGTATGACATCTTTGGGATGGATATTTTTTGATTAACAATAATTTAATCATGAGTAGCGCAACTACAATTTATCAAAATATTACCCAGGATAAAATTAAAGTTAGACTTGAATTCAGTAGTTATGAAATATGATTGTAAGACTATCTACCAAGTTAACTAGTATTTAACATCAACATGGATTTAGAGAGCATGCATGTGGAGTACCTGGAAATAAACAGTGGGTTTATGGGTGCAAATTTTAGTTACTAATGGGGTTCCTTAAATAGTGTAGAAATAATCTGACTTTAATGAGGTGGAGGAGATGTTCAAAGTCCTGGCACCTAGCTCCATTTGTGACTTTGAACATCTCCCCAAGGACTGCAACACCCAAACCAAGAACATTCCCTGGTTCGCACACATGCACGTTTTTATAAAAAACAGTTTAATTTATGTGTTTGAGTCTTTATCTGAAATGTGCCGGTCAGAATGTTTCTGCAAGTGTCTTTGGCCATAAATCAGGTCCACACAAACCATCATTTTATTGTGATGTCACTGTGATTAGGTTTGCCTCTGAATGCCAGAATTAAGTTCCAGTGCTTGGCGCAGTTGGGGCAATGTTCCCCTCCTCACCCCCAGTTCATCTTTATAGCTGTTCCCACATCTAGATAGTAAAGGAGTGACTTTCTAAGGTGGCTCTAAGCCATTCCTGGTTCTCTGTTTCTGATGGAGCTGTGCTTCAAGGAACTCTTTGCGAACTATAGCATTTGGAGGCATAGGTTATAAAAATCTTTCTCTTCTCTGCAGATTAAGAACAACTTTGAGAACAACTACAGTCTTGCTGTGAAGAACTACAATGCAACAGCGGATCCCCGCAGTGAGGCAGTGGATACCATTCAGAGAACTGTGAGTGCACATATTTGGTTCCTTCAAGTAAATAATGAGGAAGCCCGTATCCTCCAGAAGCAGTGCCCAGGACACCCCGATACTCGTGTTGTGCCAGCAGCGGAGGCTGGGTGCCGTGTGCATGGGCAAAGTGCAGCACAAAGAAGGCCCTGTTTTACCAGGAGGCATTAAAAAGTAGATGCCATCTCTTACTGCACAACTGTTCTTCAGAAGGAGGGTATGCTGCAGCCTCCCTGGCCTTGTTACACCAGTAATTGGCTCCGAATACTGTCTTAATGCTCTGAAGCATATGCGGGACAGCTGTTATGATGTGCAGCATAGAAGGCAGCCATGTGCACACATGTGGCCTTGCAGGGTATGTGCTGTGCAGATCTTATCTGACTTCCTTGCATGCTTTTCTCTGAACAAAACTGGCAGATGATGTCCTTGTCCTGCATATGTATGTGTCCCTGAAACTGTCTCAGAGTATTTATGTTTGAAGAAAAATAGCTGCTGTGCAGAGGAGGTGATAGGTAAAGGGCAGAAAAAGGTGTCTGCACAGAGCTGTTGTGTGGCAATGGGGAAGGGTGGAGACCGAAAGGGAAGCATTTGGGATGTGGGCAGTGATCGGTGTAGCTTTGTGGGTGTGATACTGTGGGGTTCATGCACTACTCCTTACTGTTCTCAAATTTCATTTCCCCAGTTGCATTGCTGTGGAGTCCAGAACTATTTGAACTGGGTGAATACTACCTATTTTGCACAGAAGGGAATCCCTGAGAGTTGCTGCAAGTTCGAAAACTGCACAGACCAAGACCTGAAGGATTTGACTAAAGCCAAGGCATATGTTTATAATAATGTAAGTGAATCTGAGATGTGTCCCTCACTGCATCCTGTAAGCAGGTGTGGGGATGGGAAAACTAATGCTTTGATCTTTGCCTGGTAGAGTCAAGTGCAGTAGGTGGGAGCGAATTTTGTTCCAGAAAGAGCATTATTGGGCCACAGGAAACTTGTATCTGGTAATGGGGGGTGAAGGCCGCGTTGCTGCTAATGGGGGAAAGATGTTTAGAGAAGCTGCCCCCACTGCATCTTCTCAGGTTCTCTGCAAGTCCCAGCTGTTTCTTGCTGATGGGAAGGGGTCTGGGTTTGAGTTAGCGTGTCTGCACTGCCTAACTTGCCGTATGTGTGAGAGGGAAGGCGTTTGTGTGAGGTGCTGTTGTATGAGGCTTTATGTTCCTGTAGCACTTACTTTTCACAGCTGCCCTGTGAAGAAAGTACACATGGGACTGAACTGAGATGCAGAGACTAGTGGATAAGATGGAACTAGGAAGTCTGAGTTCAACTGTGACCTTCAGTGACTCACGGAGCCTTCTGTGCCTGTACTTCCCCGTCTATAAAGCGAGGCTAATGTTCACCTTGGCAAAGTGCCTAGGTTGAAAGTACAAGGTTTTAAATGACTTGCCCAGGGTCAAAGAGCAAGTTGGGTGGCTGAATTCAGAACAGTTCCCTGGAAGTCCTGACTCCCATGCTCCTACATGGATTCCTTCCCGAGCTTGTTCACCACTCTAGCTGCGTGGGTGGTGTGTGCACTTCATGTCCCTCAGCCAGGAACTGTCCATGCTATCCTCACATGCTAATTCTTTTTTCCACAGGGTTGTTTCAGTCTGGTAACAACAGCTATGGAGTCCAAAATGGGCATTGTAGCTGGCATCTCCTTTGGCATTGCATGCTTCCAGGTAAAACTCCCTTGCTGTTCTTATGTGATCCGGGAGGAGTTTTGAGTCTAGTCTTCGGGTTATTAATTGTATTTAATTTCATTTAATATGTTCTTGTGTGTAAAAGGCACAGCATATTCCAGAGAGGAGAAAATGGTCAACTGTTCTGCAGATTCCCTTTTCATTTTACCTAATTGTCACACAGTCAGCCATCTCCAGAACTGGGGATGAAAATGCCAGCTTCCTTCCAAGGGGCTTGCATGTGACTTGAGAATAATTCACTTCAGAAATAACCAACTTCTCAGAGATGCTGAAGCAACCAAACCCTCTCTTGTTCTGACCCAGTTTTAGCTGTCTGCATCTCTGCTTCCAGTGCACAAACTGTCACTCCTGCTTCCACTGCCCCATCACCCTTTCAGGATGATAGTTAAACTAAATGAAAGTGCATGTAGGTGACCTGAACCATCCTGAAATGTCTCTCTCAAACCCAGTCGTAGTTAATGAAATGACACCAACTTAGGTTAGCCACAGTGAGCATAATACCACAGACTCCCTCCTCCCCCTGCTATTGCTTCCTTTCCCTCTGATTCTTCATCCCAAGGTTTTTCCATGTGGCAAACGAAGCATTGTGCCTCACAAATGTCTCCTGGTCTTACCAGCCTTGTCTCAGAAGGAAGCAAGAGGCTACTGGCCCCAAACTCCTTGCCCAACTCATTTTTGGTGGGGAACATTTTGGTGTGTGTTTGCAGAAGAGCTTCACACATGGGGTGCATTTTGAATATTGTGAAGTTTTGAACATCTGATCATGAATGTCCCAGTGGAACAGCTTGGTGCCAAGCACTCTTATAAATCTGGCTTGTATTAGATGAGCTCTTCTGAAAATTTTGCTTCAATTTTAGTACCTGAGCACTTGAAAACCTGGCTTGATACCTTGCCTGGGTAGCTGGGCTAAGGATGGCAAGTTTTGCCTTCATATAGGGTCTCTCTGGCTGATGGAGATTTCTGCCACATTTGGTCTCAGTCACTGTCATCTGAGAAGGTGATCAGATTGGTGTCCCTTAACATGTTTCTTTCATGGCTTTATCACGCAGGCATGCGCTTGCACTATCAGCATAAGGTTATCTTTCACGCGTGTGTCAGAAAGTTAAGCCTTACACTGTCCTTAAAAGATAGCTGGTGCAGATCTTCCTTATCCACAGACCCTCCCAGCATTCAGATATTGTGACATAACATCAGTGTATATGGGTACGTAACAGGGTGGACATCTGAATGAGTTTCTGAGTCGCATAGTTTGGCGAGTAAGATCATCTACTGTACCACCTTAGGTGAATGCTTCAGTTGTGATCTAAGCTCTAGAGTCTTTCTGTTACAGCTGCTAGGTTTCCCTGAAATCCCCTGTGTTCTGTGATGTTTGGCTGTGATTGTTTCTAGGGTGTCTAACAGGAACACCTTACAGTTGGCAAAGAAGATAGCTACAGAGACCAAGAAACAGATGGACTACCCCTCATTACTTGACTTGACTCTTGTTTCGAGGCAATTTCTAGTCTTTCTGAAATTCACAGATCTCTGTATCAATTCCAAATGGCAAAACTCCTTATTTTCTTCAAAGCTTTTGAGTACAAAGTAAGAAGAAACCGCAGTTTGGGTTTGATGCAAAAGAGTACGCAGACCCAGAAACCAGGAAAGAGACTGGCAGAGTGAATGTGTGTATTGATTGCTTGTCTTATTTTATCTTTAAGTTGCTCTTCGTTGAAGGAAATTGCCAGCAAGCGCTCTGTAAAGTATGTAGACACTATCCAGTCCGAGTCAAGGTTTAACATGTAACAGCAGAGCACAGTGAGAAGAATCTTGGCCAGCCTGTTTTATTCTGTTATTAATTTGCCTCTGTGCTAGTCCCTGAAACCAATATAGTAAGAGTTGGGAGGGAATGGAGCACAGACCTTTGTCTTGCAGCTTGTACACTTACAAACTGTCTCCATTGCATTTTGATGTCAGTGTCCTAGGGCAGAAGCCAGTCTGTCTCCTTCAGCTGCTGTCCATTTTCCCTCCTTCCTGAGATATGCATATTACACTCTGCTCATTGTAGCTTCTGTACCTATACTTCAAATAGGGCAGGTGGGGTTTGACTGACTGAATAAGTGAGTGGACCATTCCAGAGGGGTAGCCGTGTTTGTCTAGTTCAGTAAACCAAACAAGGAGTCCTGTGGCACTTTTAAAGACTAACAGATTTTATTTATCACATGAGCTTTCGTGGGAGAAAATCCCACATCATCAGACCTCTCCCACGAAAGCTCATGTGATAAATAAAATCTGTTAGTCTTTAAAAGTGCCACAGGACTCCTTGTTTGTTTTGAATGGATCCAGGTGCTTTCATCAGTTCTGTGAGTGTAGCTGCATTGCAGTGGTTGTGGTTATTGATGAATGTGGTGGTGTTTGGGACTTAGAACCACATAAACATGTCATGATTTATTCTCAAGTGAACGTTGTTGTGTCACACAAATGAAAGGCTCAGTTCTGCAACTTTGCCTCCTGTAAGTACAGTTACATGCCTCAGTGTCTTCAGGATCAGTTCCTAAATGTCTTTGGTACGTAGAACAGCTGCCTGGTGCCCACACAACAGTAATAACTGGTGTGTGTGTCCTTCAGTTCAGATGTTGGCATATTCATTTCAGAAACACACCAACCTTGATGCTGTCATTGTCCTTGCAGTGGGTAAGGCAGTTGATATTTTTTTACTGGTTGTGTAATGGGCTGTGACGCTCCTGATAACCGTATAATCTCTGTGAAATTACCATAAAACAGTAGCTGGTTCATAAAGCAGATTCTAACAGGAGGTAACATTGATTCTGTCTCCCAGGGAGTTCCCTTCTTACTCTGTTGGCTGCCAGGATCTTCTGACATTCAGTTTTATCCACCCTAAAGCGAAGGAGACCGTATTTTGGGTTTGCAAAACAACATCATCCGGATTTCACTTTTACAAAATCAAAGTAATGAGTACTTCTGATCTCATTTGCATTGTATCCAAATCATTGTAGTTCGGAGGTGTGCGGAGCTTAGACAATACCCAGTTTTGGTCCCTCTATATTTAATTTATCTTTTCACATTTCAGTTGGTTGGGATCTTTCTTGCCTGCTGCCTTTCCCGGTACATCACAAACAATCAGTACGAGATGGTGTAACAAGGTAGGTCCGTCCTGCAGTGCTAGCTGTATGTATTCATGTACCTGTGCGCTGAATCATGTGCCTGTCTGCAGATCCGGAGCCGAAGGTGATCTTATGTAGGCTTACGCTTTCGCAGGGCTGTGTGCGTACGAAGGTCTGGTTAGGTAGCACTCCCATGTACAGATCTATCCACTCTGGGATGTGCAGGGGTCTGCTCAAATCTGTGTGTTTCTTCTAGCAGAGGAGAACCCACATTCTGTAGTAAGCAATTCTTTGACTCTTAAAGTTTAAGGTGAAATAGAAACCTTCAAGGATCTACCAGTGTACGTGGACCGGGCAAACAGGCACCATGGTGTCTCCTAGATAGGCTGATGTGTCTTGATTCATTACCTGGACCTCCTTCCCATCACTCCAGCTGTGCTAGTGCAATGTATGCTTAACCTGCACCACTCCCTGCTCCTTTGATACTAGTTCTGCTTCTTCCCAGCTCTTTCAGTGTACTACAGTCGTAGCTTGCAGTGCCCTCTTTTATCCTAGTATTGACTCTCCTCTTACCCATCACCCTTTCTCTGCTTCTGCACCTCAATCTGACTGGCAGCTCCTCAGCTGATTGGCCTTTCAGAGGTGATGGTATTGAATGGTGGTGCATTTTGCAGTGAAGACCAGTCTCTGCTGTGAAGTAGGATGAGACCCACAAACTTGCTTCCACTGTGTGACTTAAACTCTGTGGGAATCCTGCTGTCTAGACTTGGGAAACCGTTCATTAACCCTTCTTTGCTTGAATTTTAGGAAACTTCCTCTGATCTCCCTCCTCTGAAGAGCACTTCATGACTTCCAGTTTTCACCTGGTCCCAGCCTGCAGCAATCATGTTTGAAACTGACTGATCCTCTTCAGAATCAGCTCACGGAATAAGCGGAGCAGCTGTTCTGTCAAAACACTATTCTTTTGTAACACTGAATGGGGTAATTAGTGTAGCTGAAATTGTTAAAATAACTACATTCCTCTAGGTCTCCAGCACCCCACCTCCTTTCTTGGGCACAGGCCGTTTGATTGCACAACAAAATAGCATGGTATGACACTACTCCCCATTATAGTTTTTGGTCTCTGCTAACTGGAATTCACTGTTAGTCTTGTATGTATTGGGAACGTAGCACTCTTTGCTTTCTCTCTTATTATGCAAGTCAGACTCTGTCACTGAGCCATTAAAATGCCTGCTATTGCAACCGGCAAAGGATGGGAGAGACTTTGGTCCTGTCATGCTGTTCAGACTCCCTTCCTTGTCTGTCTAAAGATCTGTGTTCAACAGTGTCTGTTTCCAGGCTCTCTCTCTTCCCATTCAAGGGCTTTATGTCAATTTTTTTTTATAATTGTATTTTTTAAGCGCCTCGTTCCTCTCTCCTGGTCAGGCTGTAGTGATTTTTTGTAAATTGTAGCATGAAGTTCGGAGGTGTTGCTGTCTGTGCTGTTAGCTTTGTAGGTATGCCTCCGTGGAGTTGGGTGTGACTTTGTCATCAGTATTATGTGCTGCTTCAAGTTATTTTTTGTATTAAATAGAAATCCTCTTGTCTTGAACCACAATAAATATTAAATATTTTACTCTAATATTAACTTGGTTGGATTTTGTCTCCTGGAAATTCCACCGTGATTTCGGTGCAGGAATCTAGCAGAGGCATAGATTTCTTTGCCACTCATAATACATCCATCCCAGTCTAGCCCATAACATTTGTAGCATAGCAGCACGTATTCTCTCTAACGCATCACTGTGTTTCAATTTAGAAGTTATTTGTATTCTCTTCCTAAAACCTCTTGTGTAATATTGTTGATGGAGAATGGCCAACTCCTGGCATGGAATGCCGCAGGCAAAGTTCTGTTGAGTAAACCTGATGCAGGACAAAGTTCAGCCCGTGTGTAAGTAGGTACGCCCTCTGCTGTGGGTTGCTCAGGCTATTGTTGAGTTTGGCCCATTCTGTAATGCACTTTGGGATCATTTGGGGGAAGGGTGCTGTGTAGCTCTAAGAAGGGGAATTTGCTGTTCCTGGCTTTCTTTGGACAATTCCATTGACAGGCCCCAATCTTTCTGCAGCAAGGGCGCATAGTATAGTGAACACCTTCCTAGTCCTGAAGGCATTGATTACAGCAAGTTCCTCCTTCACTTGAGCTTGGTGCACTGTTGGGTTTGTCGGCCTAATCCGATGCACTGGATTTGGGATTCATGCTGAGGAAAGTCTGGAAGAAAAGGATGAGGTATGGTCTGCAGGTGCTGTTATAGTATTTAATGTTCCTCATGAACGGAAGAGGGACTAGGAAGGGCCGGCTGAGTTACTGGACAATAATAAAGGGTCTTCACCCTGATGAGAGAATGCTTTTCACTCCATTAACCTGCCCTTCCTTCACCAAAACCAGTGCCAGTGAGAGACCCTCAAAAGCCTGAGTGAGGTGCAGAACCAGATCAGTGTTCCCGCAGAAACTTATTCTGCATGCTCACCCAGGAAGTCTAGTATCGGCCACTGTCAGAGAGGATACTGGGCAAGAAGGACCATGATCTGACCCATGTTTATATGTAATCTGTTAGGGGCCCCATTAAACGGGCTTCATTTCTGACGGCAAAACTTATTCGCTGAAGCTAAACAGGATATTAAGCGAACTTTTGTATGTCAGTTCCCAGCTGGCTTTGTTAAGCCTCCAGCATTTTCAAGGCAAGGGAAAAAGCTTTAGCACTTTTGACCATTCAACTAACAATAGAGACGTTGGCCAATAACAGCTAATGACAGGTCAGAACCTGGATAAAAACAAATGATGCAGGGCAACGTTCAGCTGAAGCTGGGTCCGTTGGGAAGCTTGTGCAAAGACAAATGAACCTGCGCGTGCTCCTTTTTGGCTGGCTTGTGCTACACCATATAATAGGCCAATAAATGCAGCCCTAATTTAATCTGCTTCTAAATCATCCTGGTTTATCAGTTACACCCCAGCTTCCTGTGCGCTAACTAGGTAGCACATTCGCCTGTCATGCACTGACTGTCCCTGCACTCTGCTATCGTGCTTAAAACGTTCCCTAGGTGCTTTGGTCCAGAGGGGATCAGAATGCACCGGGAAATGTTAGTGTGCCGTAGCAGGGTCCCCAGAGGCTAGCTAGCACAGGCCAGATTCACACTCCAGCTTGCTGTCTGCTAACTGTTCTAGACAAGCCCTCCAGTGGTGATCATACAAGATGTTTTCATTTGATCCCTTTTGGGGCTGTATCTAAAACCCCGCTTGCTGCCGCAACTTCCTTGTGCCCTATTTGGTGCTAATCAGCTCATATTGTCCTTTGCCATTAAGGCTTTTGCTGATTGACATTCACTGTGATCTGATGGCTGGTTTGTGGCTTACCTCAAATGAGCGTGTGGTTAGATTTACATACCGAGTGGCCACATTGTAAAACCACCACACTTGGCACTAATTGTCACACTTGTTGGCAGCCTCAGCAGAGACATTTAGGATTGCATGAGTGTGGATAGTGACCTGCTCATAGCCGGAGAGGCCTAAGGCTAGCCTTAGGACGTGTCTACAGAGAGGCGTCCTCATGTTCCCTGTGCCAGACCCAATGGTGTTAAACTCTGGTGCTTTCCACAAACACCTTCTTTTAAAAAATGGCCTTGATGAAGTTGTTCCCCGAAGACCTTTGAGACTTTCTAGTCTGTTTCCTTTGGTGACAGGATAAACGTGACATAGCCTTCTGCCCCTGGCTCCGCGTCTACGTTCCTGTTGGGAGAGCACACGCTGGAATGGGCTCTCTGGCCCCAACAGACCTGATTCTGCCATGCTGCACTCTGCTTCTCCTGTCAGGATGCTGCTGGTGACTTTTCTTCTTAAATCAGCTGATGCACAGTGCCTACTATCTGTGGGAATGGGTGCATTAGAAGCGTGCCCTGACAGGTAGGTTGCAGAAGTTGTGAATAGGTGGAATGCTGTGTGTTCCTGCTGTTTTAACCCTGTAATGAATCTAAAGCAGGGAGCAGTAGAAATTGAGTAGGAATCAGGGCCTCTAGCAAGAAGCTGCTGTAACATCTGTTGCAGGTTAGAGCATATGGTAATGTTTTTTAGGGGAGCCCCTCATCTCTCTCTGGGGTGTCTTTCACATGTTGTTCCATTGTCCTTAATGTAGCTGAAATAAATAAGCTCCTCTGCCATCACCACTTTCTCTTATTCTGCGCTCCGCGTCTTTTGGCAGCAACTCTTGACTTCAACTCTGGAGAAAGCAGCCACCACCAATGTAGAACACAATGACCTACAGATACCTTCCTCCCAACATTGCAGGAAAAAGTATTCATCATGGACTCCTCCTGACGGTCGGAACAACAGACTGGACTCCTATATAAAAATAGACTAACACGGCTACCCCTTTGGAATTTAAATACCAGATAGTGCAAATCCCAGGGCTAATCTTCTGTGCTCCTACCCCAGCTGGCTTCTGAATTGCAGGGTTTCCTTTGCTATCCTGTTAAGGAGACTGGAATGTAGGGTCTGCATATGCTGGAATGTTTTTTCCATATGATATTTACCATGAAATGGGTGAGTGCAGAAATTTTCTGAAATGACTGCAGCTCCACCCTTTGGCCAGCAGAGAGCAGCACAGAGCACATTGATTTCAGGGCCTGCATGTATTGGGGGAAACTCAGACTTGTTCTTTTCTGAATTCTCTTTAGAGAGAGGGGAAACCCCTTCGGCCCCCTATATCAAATTTGCTAATGAGGCATACTGTGCTCAGATACCAGGCTGACACATGTGGCATAAATCCCTAGACCAATCATTACAATGTGTAATATACACAGCACATGAGAATGGGATGGCTGACTTCAGTGGGAACTTTATTCTTTGTATTGTCATAGTGCCTGAGAGCTCCCATTGTGGAGCAGGACCCCATTGGGTCAGGTACTGTACATACATGCAGCAAAAAGGTGGTCCCCGTCTCAAGCTGCTTAACAATCTAAACGGGACAATGTCACTCAGGTACTCAGAACATGTTAAAGGCAATTTGTACCACAGCAGCAATACTTTATTTCTGAGTAGGTGTTGCTAGCAGCCTAGATTTATATGACGGGGGGAAATGCAGGCGCTTTATGCACCTGAATAATGACTAAGTTGTATTCCATTCTTCTGAGGCTCTCCAGGTGATGATGATGATCTCATTTTACAGTGGAGGGAAAAGGCCCACAGAAGGGTAAAGTCACTTTCCCAGGGGCACATAATATGCATGTGGCCAGCAGTGGCAAACAAGCCCATTTGGAGCAGCACTCAGCATCCTCTGTGGCGCCACAGAAATTGCCACTCCTGCCACCACAAGACACTCCAAGTGTCTTCTTTCAGGGGCGGCTGCAGTGCGGAGGTCCCTGCCATGTCCATGCCCCAGGCATATCATGTAAAGAAGCCATCCAGAGCGGCTCCTCTCTGTGGTGTGCTGCTGCCTAAAGGAGTGACTCCAGGCAATTTCTTTCCAGGGCGTGCCTGGGGATAGGGGTCCCCAGCACGCTGCCGAGAGGAGCCACTCCAGGTGGCTTCTTTCCACGAGTGGGCCATCGGCACCAGCTGAGGGTTGAGGAGGAGGGGCCGGCACAGGGGTCAATAAAGGTTGCCAACCCCTGCACTAGACACTAGGTCTTAGGAACGAGAGTTGGCTCCGAAGTGCAGCCTTTGGGAGGTTTAAATGACACAGGTTCTCTTTGCTCTCCTTTCTCTCCATCAATTTTTTATTATCTTGTCAGTGACCCCCAACACATCTGTAAGCCTCATGTGTTTTCACTTCAGGTCTTTTCTCCCGCCCCTCCACCCCCAATAGCTTTTCATATGTGGCTAATATGAGTTGTGTATAATATCTACAACCGCTCTCTGACTTGGCAGATCTGTTCAGGAATCCAGCAGATTCTGAGTTGTTCTTCGATGAATAATTAATTAGTGGCTGCTTTGTACTGAATGGGCAGTGCAAACTTAAACTAGCTGGAAGGCAACTCCAATGAGACAGCTGGGATTCCTCATTGATGTAACAGCCCCTTGGGGAGCCCACTACAAGTAGACATAAATTAGAGTACCCTTCATGCAGCTCTAATTTGTTCGGGGGGCCTGACTGACTCCGGACTATCTCCAGGACAGTGGGGAGCTGGAAGATGACTGAGTCACCATTGTCTCTGGTGCCTTTGCTATATGAGTAACCCACTAAATTTTCAATAGGATTCATGCCTTACTTAAAATCATGTTGGGAAGGGACTGAGGGAGTGCGCTGGGTTATTAATGTAAGTGTTCCAGCGAGGCCGTTTATTGTTGCTCGTCCCTCTTTGATGTGTGGCTCCGGTGATGATGTTAACAAGCTGCTCTCTGGGTTTAACTCTTTGATGTTACTTGGGATTTTGAGCAGTGAGCCACATGCGCTGGGTTTCCTTTGATGGAAGCACTTGTCTGGCGGCACCACACAGCTTCATCAATATAATTGAAAAAAAGGAATAAAGAAATTCTGTTTCAGGGTATATAGAGGGATCCCTGTGGTCCCTGACATTAACGATGTAACTGGAACAAAGACCACCCAAATGCCCCTTATTAAGATTTGAGCTTCAGATGGTAGGAGCTGAAGTGGCAATTCTGAAGATCTGGGGCCTGCCTGACAAAACACTCTGGGATTAATTTTCTTTTGGGAGTTGCAAAAACCAGTGGAAAAATAGCTCTGAGCAGCCGAGACAGAGAAGAGCTTATTCTTTGAAATGTAGAATGTAGATACTTGCACAAGGGGGTTGTGGTTCCACAAAGAGGACGATACAATGAAAGATCTTTTTATTAATTTATTTCATGCAAAGCGCTGGTGAAAAACCCAAGAGGTGCAGTCTGCCATAGGACTGCAAGAAGGAATCACATTGATGGCAGAGCTCCATATCTTTGTTCATCTTGGAATCTGGTATCTGAAAAAAGGCCTCCAAGTGAGGTCTAGGGAGGGGTGAACTACCTAGAAGTAACATAAACTGATTTAATCTTCTTCCAAACTTGAACTGAAGCTTTTTGAGGCTAGGAAGCATTTGGTGATTTTCCCTTTTGTTTGCATGTGCCTCTCTGCTTCTGGTCCCCGAGTTAATTAAAAGCATAAGCACTGGAAGAGCCCTGACTCTGCTATTTTTCAAAAATGCCCCTCTGTCTTGCACTGTAACTTCCTGGGGGTAAGGCCATGTTTTGTTGTGTTTGTATAGGGCCTAGCACAATGGTCCATGGCTAGGTTTCCTAAGCACTACTGCAGTACAAATCAGATCAGCAATGTTGGGAGCCCTCATGTGGAAGAGCTTCTGGCTGCTCCCAGCTTTTTAAATACACTTGATTAGATGTGCTGTGAACAAGAGCCCGATGGATAAAATGGCTTCCAGTGGAGCTGCAATATTCAAGCAATGTGAAAGATATTTTTGTAAATGTCCTAATCTAGACCAAGGACATGATAGAGGCAAGTCTCATGGAATTTCCAGTCCATCTTGGAGCAGGAATTAGATGCGTGGATGGCATGGTAATGAATGTGGTCTAAAACTCTTAGTACAGTGGTTCTCATCCACTGTGTCAGGACACAAAAGTGTGTTGTGAAGAGCTGGGTGGTGTGTCACAGAAAATTGGCAGCTCAGCTTGGAGCCAGCTTGGGGCTCCTGCTGCTCTCTAGTGCTCTCACACACAACATAGGGAGCAGCAAGGGCCAGAGGAGTAAAGGAACTTAAGGGCTGCAACCTAGAGATCCTGGACAGGGGTGGGAGGTACCACCTGCCCCACAAAAATAAACCTGGCTCCAGCGAGCCAGGGCAGCAGCCTGCCCTGGTTTGCCTCTGCTTCCATCCAGGTCCTGGAGTGCTGCATCCTCCAGAGCACCGCAGCCTCCCAAGCTCTACCACCCTAAGTGTCACCACCAAGGGCAGATTGTAGTGTGTCACGCAGGGGAACATCATCTGTCAGGTGTGTCGCGATGGAAAAAGGTTGAGAACCACTGATCTAGTAGATAGAAATCTCTTGACACCTCAGCCCAGTATGTTGGCTGGAAAGATTTAGAGAAGCATAAGAGAGGTGGAGCTGTGTCTTTGCAGCCTCATTCAAACAGACCCTCTAACTTTCCAAGAAGGAGTCCTGTGGCACTTTTAAAGACTAACAAATTTATTTAATATGTGAACTTTCATGGGAGAAAATCCCACTTTGTCAGACGCTTCTGTCGAAGTGGGATTTTCTCCCACGAAAGCTCATGCGATAAATAAATCTGTTAGTCTTTAAAAGTGCCACAGGACTCCTTGTTTGTTTTACTGACCTAGACTAACACGGCTCCCCCTTTGAAACGTGTAAACAAAAGAAAGCACAGAAGACTCTAACAAATAGCAGGCAACAGGCTGGCTCCCTGCCAACCTGCACAACCCTAACCCTAACTTTCTAAGGTTGCTCAGCAATAAGTAAAACTTGTAGCAAATTCAATAGCTGTTGTCACTTCAAGGTTTTATATCAGGATCAAGCAGGGGAAAGTGTATGTTAGTCTCTCCTACTTTATTAAGGGTGTTTGCCACATCCCCATATTTATCCTCTGCTGTAGCAGCCCTGGGGTCAATATACTCCTCCTTTACTAAAACAAATACTATAGGAGTGAAATAAAAAAACCAATCAGAACAAAAAATAAGGGATGTTGACTATTAGTCCATACCACTGCTACATGCTGAATGGATTTCTTGTATGTGATTAGTCCTGACAGCCTAAAAATATAATCTATTTCTTTGAAGTCAATGGGAGGGGGAGGGAACAATGGCCAAGGTATTTGGTTCTGTAGCTACAGGCCCTTGTTCCTTTAAAAGCTGTAGAGGGGACAAGTTGCTAGGCAAACTGTGTAGGGAATGGCTGATCCTATAGAAGCAGTGTGGTCCAGTGGACTGGAACTCAGGAAACCAAGTTCTGTTCCCAGCTGTGTGACATTTAGCAACTCTCAGTGCTGCTTTATGCCTCAGTTTCCCCATCTGTAAAATGGGTGTAATGACATCGCCCTCCTTTGTGAAGTGCTTTGTGATCTCCGTGGCTGTTAAAGAGCCAGGTAGTATTACCGTGACTAAAGCAGTGGAGTGGGCAATACATCCCTGCCTCGCGGGGTTGGGAGCATGAATTCCTTGATGTTTGTAAAGGCAATGAACTCCTTGATGGGAGGTGCTATGTAGTACAGACTATTGCTCTTGGGAGACTCTCTTTTCATGGACAATGGGGACCATGTATTGGTTTACCATGCCCTCATTTAGTGAGTGCTGCTTTGAGCGACTTGCAGTAGTTATGGCCCAGCTTGCTGCAGCTTCATATGTGCTGACGTGTGCCTGCCTTGTCCAGGATCCTCTGTCTACAGTCTGCTTGGGGCGGGACAGCAGTTTCAAGTGATTTTTCTTCACCTCTCGGCACTCGGGTTACACTTCTTTGTTGTCGCACTGGCTGCCAGCTCCTGCTGATTGTGTTTAAAGCTCTTAGTTGCTTGTGTCTGGCTTCCCTATGCAATGTGATTTCTGCGTGTGGTGTATTGCTTGGATATGGCTACTTTAGCACTCTTTCTAGGCACAAGCCACCTGTGGTGTGAAGGATGGCGGGTGGTCATTCCGCATCAGCAATGCTGTGCAACAGATTTTAACTAAGACTGTAGGAATTTGCATCCCTGGTCAGATCAATGGTCCATCTAGCCTCATGACCTGTGGCAGGAAGCAGATGCTAGAGGAAAGTGGACAACCCCTGTAGTGGATAAATATGCAGTAACCTTCATGTGGGGGGCAGTTTTTTCCTTTGGAATGGAAATGAAGAATACTGTGTCCAACTGGAAAGGCAGGGGGAATGTGAGCATGCAGAATGCAATTATTCACATAGGAAACTGGCTGAAAAGACTTTACCCCTCTTCTTTTGTGTGAAGTGCCGTGGGATATTTTAATGGCCACAGATAAGACAGATATGTGCTCTGGTATCTCAGCCAGGTGCTGAGGGAATGGCCAGGATCAGGGTAGTTGGTCTGTATGCGGGAGGAGAATTTGTTTATCTAAATGAGGCAATGCAGATCCTGTGCTACGCGTGTTAGCTGGCACAGAGCGCTCACGTGTCAAACCCACTCCCAGCACAGACTGAGACTAAACGACTTTCTCTTTTCTTTGCACTTGCTCATAGAAAACATTTATTGTTTGGCTCGTCTCTTAGGGCTGAGAACAGATACAATCCGGCCCATTCATCCTTTGTTTGCTGTCCACGAAGATCTCACCACAAGCAGGGAACATTAGGCCGCACCTGCTGTGCCCAGATGCTGCAGTGATGAGCGCGGTGTCAAAACAGAATAGAGCAGCCGTGTGGGCAGTGCCAGGTGCGGCTGGAGAATGCAGCAGGCATCAGGGAGCGAGGGGCCTTCATTTTAAGCCTTGTAACACAGGGAGACTAGCAGAAGAGCAGCATCCAAGAGGGTCCCTCTATACAGTGAGGGCATGTGTTGCTTGTGGCTCCATGGCTTTAGCGGGGGGGGGGTGACCCTACACTCTCCCCAACATGCGTGCTATCCACCAGTTGCATGGCATGATCATTCTGCAAATGACCCTTCCTCCCTGGTAGCAGTAGGGATACGGGTAGTAGCCCAGCAGAGGCTCGCACACCCGCTGGCAGTATCGGTTGGCACGGCGACACTGAGCACAGCAATAGCCTCGTTCATCCCACAAAGGGTGGAACTCGAGTCCGTTCTCCGTCTGGAAGAGAAAATGGCCAGGAGAGCATTTCAGGGGGGCGGAACACAAACCCCTGCATGCAGTTCAGGGAGCTCTTGCTGTGTTGTGGGGGTACTAACCGCACAAAGACTTGGGGGACAGATATGCTGCTGTCATCAGTGGACCCCGGCACCTACTCCACAGCCCTGTGGAGCTCAGCCTGCTACGGGAGAAAGCCAGACCCCAGGAGCAGCAGAGCAAGCTAGGTTTTCCCCAGCTCAGAGTTTATAAGCTCCTGTGCACTTGGGATGGCATGTGACTGACATTAGCCATTTGCACTGTGGATCTCACTTTCTGCCTGCTGGTTGATTGTTCACCCTAGCTTCTCCCCACCCCTTTCCTTCCTGCTTCTCCTGCTGCCAACTTTACACCCCCAGGCCTCCATACTGCTCCTTTCTCCTGTTGCCACAGCCTCGAGTCCCAGGCCAGGCTCCAAGAAGTGCTTTTGACCCTTCTTCCCATGGGCTTGCAGTGAGGAAGCAGCAGAGGGTACCAGGAGGGAAAGCAGAGAAGCAGCAGGTTGGGGAAAACCACCAAATCCTTTGAGATCCTGTGAGGAGAGGAACAGACTCACTGGGAGTGGGAAGAAAGTGTGCCATCAGAGACTGGTGAAGGAGACAGAGGGGAGGTTGGGATGGTCATGGTACGTGGGTGACAGGGTGTGGGGGGCTTTTCAGTTGTGCTTAAATGCATGGGAGGGGCTCTAAATATTGGGAGACCTCTGAGACCACCCCAAAGTTGGGAGGATGCATCTGAGCTAACTGAACCTCTCTGGACTAAAGCGCTCATGGTATTTCCCATGCCTGATGCAGGGCTGGAAATGCAGCTGGAACAGCCTTTCCCCTGGTACTCTAGGACCCCAAGGCGCACAGGTGGTGGGTATGACAATGAAATCAAGGTTTACTGAAGGTTCATTTTGGGTGTGGTCCAGGTTTGAATCAGTTCTTATTTCATCCCGTTTGCCTTGGACCAAGGAGAAGCAGGATCAAAGAGATCCAGCTTGTCTTAAAATGCTGCTGCCTCATAGTCTGAGCATAAGGGTTTCTGAGCTGCAATTCTGTCTACGACTTGCTGAGCAACCCATCTAACTAGTCTGTGCCTCAGTTTCCCCAGCTGCAAAATGCAATTAATATTTCCCTCACTCATGAGGATGCAGTGAGGATTAATTAATATGTGTACAGCACTCTGATGCTATACATTGTTGTATTGTTTTTTGTCCTCATAAGATCTTGTGAGAGTCTAATAAAATCATCCAGGGGTTACCTGAGTTTTTCACCAGATCTGGTTAATTCTTGGAAAGAGAAGCGGGTGGTAAATACAGCTCCCTGGGAGATAGTCGTAGCATGGCTCTATAGAGGAGAGTGTGAGCACAGCACACAATTAACAGAATTAGTAGGAGCATTTGGACTATCCTGGAATTTGAGTGGCCCACCAAGTCTTCGCGTTGGTTGAAATTGCCATTTGGACGTCTCCGTTTTCTGTCGAGTTTGGTACTTTCACAGCCCTCCTCACTCTAGTATCTGAGCACAGCTCAGTCATTATTGGGTTTTAGCCTCCTAACCTTCTTGGGAGATAAGGAAGCATTATCCTCATTTTAAAGCTGGGGAACTGAGACACAAGTTGGCTACTGAATTCCCTACTAAATGGGGAGTTTGTGACTAAGCTAAGTCTTCTGAGTCCTGGCCATTGCCTTACCCACTTGAGCATCCTGTCCACCCGAGTCCTCTATAGTCAGTCAAATGTGACATTACAAGCAAAGAATCGAGGCTTCTCCCACCTTGAGAGATTGCAAGGCAGCTATTATGCTATGCTATGAGTTAACCATGCTCTGAGGGTATTAGCTCAAAACAAATCCACCCCATTAACTAGCATGAGCATTCCACACCATTTCACTCTCACTTCTTGGGATTCTTTTATGGCAGTGGTTTAATACTCTTTAAACATGGCAGAGTTGTAGGACAGGGGCAGACAGAGGTCAGGAAAAGGTGACCAAGTAGGCCAAATGATAAAGCTCAAGAGTGTTTCTGCTTCTGAGCTTCACCCTGAGAGTGAGACATTGAAAATGACCCAAAATTTATTGCCATGGACTCACATAATCATTTACAGGAAGATCCTCTTCAGTCAGCTGCCGGGCCCAGCGTTTGGATCCTGGCATGCCATCCTTCCTCCCATGGTGCTCATTCTGCCTTTCAGCCCAGTCTTCTTTGTTCACAAGAAACGGGGCGTCGTCTTCCCCTCCATCTTCAAAGTCATGCAGCTCAGGAGCTGAGAGTAACAGCACAAATAGTCATTACAAACAACCACTCTGGAGAGATTCTAAGGACAAAAGTTGCAGGTAGGGTGTTCATCTCTAGTTTAATATGTCACAATGTCCCACTACACCCAAACCAACAGTGAAATGTGCCCAACATCATAAGAACATTAGGTCAGACAAATGGTCCATCAAGCCCAGTGTCCTGTCTTCTGACAGTGGCCAATGCCAGATGCTTCAGAGGGAGTGAAGAGAACAGAGCAATTTATCATCTGTTTTCCAGTCCCAGCTTCTGGCAGTCAGAGGTCTAGGGACACCCAGAGCACAGGGTGGTGTCCCTGACTGTCTTGGCCAATAGCCAATTGATGTACGTATCCTCCAGGAACTTATCTAACTCTTTTCTGGACTTTATACTTTTGGCCTTCACAACATCCCCTGGCAATGAGTTCCACAGGTTGACTCTGCGTTAAAGTACTTCCTTTTGTACATCCTGCTCTCTGTGCACAACCGATGGATAGCTCCACATTATACAAACTGGAAAGCAAGCAAAAAGTGCCTGCTGTGTTGCTGTGTCAAGGAGCTGGGGGAGAACTTTGTCCCAGTGAGCCAGGGGTTAATTTCAGGTCACTTTTCCCTTACCTTTGCACAGGTGCTTAGAAGAAGGGCTGTAAATTGGAAACTGAATGAGGAGAATGCTCCACAAGAGACACACAATACACACCTGGGGTCACCTGAGCGTAAGAGGATCCGGTCTGCCAGCTTTTAAAAACGGTACCTTTTCAAAGCATGTCAAGGGAAACTCAGCCCATGGATGGTTCTCTTAAGTAAAGTGCAGATCTCTCTGATTTGATGCCATTCCTGCACAGTCCCAGAATGGCTTGTCTGTCTAGTGAGTGACAGCCACAAAAGGCTTAATTGTACAGCGTGCTACCCTTGGGGGATCTTCAGCCAATCGCAGTTTATTCTGATGATGTAATGCTTTTATGTTGGCACTCTGCAGGCAGCTGGCATGAGGGGAGAAACAGCAGAAGCTGCTTTGAATAGGGTGGAGGAAAGGGCCCAGTGCAACCTAACCAAGCTGAGCCTGGGGAGAGTCAGGGGCAGCAGAAAGACCTCAGGGTGGGTGCTCTGCATTGGGAGCAGAGGGAGGCAGGGGCCAGAGAGTGGAGGAGGACAGTCAGGATGGCAGGGGTAAGAGGAGGGCGGGGTGGGTGGTTTCGGGGGGAGGGAATGTCAGGTAGGAGGGGAGTGGGAGGCGGGTGCTCTCTGGGAAGTAGATTAGTTGGGGTGTTAGGGATAAGTGGGGTGGGAGGATGCTCTGGAGTGGGGAGATTTATCGAGACTCGGCTTGATCACCCTGGTTTCACCCTGCTCCCCAGTGCCATGACCGCCACTCCAGCCCTTTGGGGCACGCTCTCGCTTGGCCTGAGCATGCCAAACAATTTGCTTGAGGGGGAGGCAGAAACATAAATCATTCCCCCTCAATGTTTCCATTGCAGGGGCCTATGGCTCAGGGTGGGGTTCTGGTGGAACCAGGAGACTCCAGATACCCTGCCCCTGCAGTTTACCTGAGCTTCTCAACAGAGCAATTGCCTTTCCAAGTGACCTCCGCACTTGACAGTTATTACTCCAAACGCAGCAGTCACGTTTCTATTTTTCAACAATAGAGCAGTATTTGCCATTACTCTAGTACCTCTCAGCCAAGGCTCTCAAAGTGCTTTAGAAAGGTAAGTGTTGTTATCACCACTTTACAGATGGGGAAAGAGATGACAGGCAGCTAAGTGACTTGCCTGAGGTCATGCAGTGAGTCAGGCACAGAATTTAGTTGCCCTCGTTTCCACTCATCTGTTCTAACCTCTAGATGTTGTTGGTGCCGAAGAAATGTTTCTCTTTGTCTCTGTGATAAAGGGCAGGCTAATGGCGGCCTGATAATGAAGGACAGATCGACTTTTTGCAGGGAAAAGGCCTGGATAGATATATTACATTAGTTGTTTTCTCCTGGTAGTAGTAAAGCATCTGTCCGCGTTCATTTCTCTGATTTATAACTCCATTTCGGAAACTTGTTCTGTGCCAGCTCGCAGCATGCAAGATTTTAGAGTGAAAGACAGGACCCGTGCATTTGACTTCAAAGCTGTTCCTGGAGATATGGGTCGGTTAATACGTTACATCTCTAGTGGGAGCCTGCAGGGGTGAGGGAAAAGCTTATTTACCTGTGAGCAGAGTTGGGTGGATCCAGTGTATGGTCACATTTTTGCAGATGTCAAAAATTTTGGAGCTCTTTAGGAATTCTTTGTTGTCAATAGGTTTTTCCTTTGGAATCCAGACCATGGATTGCTCAGAGTAAGTTGTCATACCTTCACCTCCCTGAAAGAAGAATGAGGTATCACCTTGGTGTGCTGGCATAAACCCCACCCAGGGAGGTCTTAATGAATCTGGGCCCTGGGCAAAAGTCAAGGATGGGGACTGTACGGGAGGGGCAAGGATGCCCCCCTGGCCTTGTGGGCCCCTGCCTCTCCCCCAGCCTCACTGGTCGGGATATTTTAAAAAGGCCACTGCCCCCCTCTTTCCTACCCCATCTCTGGACTGGCGAATTCTGATAGGGAAAATTTTGAACGAAAGGACTGAGGTCCCCAAAAACTATATGGGCAACACAAAGAGAATGTATGGAAAACTAACAAGGAGTCCTGTGGTACTTTAAAAGACTAACAGATTTATTTATCGCATGAGCTTTCGTGGGAGAAAATCCCACTTCGTCAGAGCACGAAGTGGGATTTTCTCCCACGAAAGCACATGAGATAAATAAATCTGTTAGTCTTTAAAAGTGCCACAGGACTCTGTTGTTTTTCTACAATAGACTAACACAGCTACCTCTTTGGAATTCCTTTGCTAAAGACTGACTTGTTAAAACAGTACAAAACTCACTGTTTTTAAAGCTGCATGGATTTTGCCTCAGGTGTAAAGCCCCACTAATGACCCCTAAACCTGGTGTATACTTAAAATTATGACCAACCTGGCTAAATTGCGAAAAATGCCACGTGCCAAAGTAAAAGTGATCTAATACCCAGCATAGATGCTGGAAGAATTCTTCCATCAACCTCCCTGTTGCCGCTTTTGGAGGTGGGTTACCTACATTGCCAGAAAAACCCTTCCGTCAATGAAGGAAGCATCTACGCTGCAGTTGCATAGCTGTAGCATGTGCAGAGCAGATATAGCTCCCTTGGTTTCAATGGACTTACACCTGGATTACCCCTGAGGAAGTGAAAGCAGACTAATCAGGGATCTTGTTTCTTTCTTTGCCTCCTGTAGTTCCTTTTATGTAAGGGCTTGTCTACATTGCACGTGCTTTGCCAGCATAGCCCTCTTGGCTAGGGGCTGGATTTTCACTTTTAGCTAACAGAATTATGCTGGCAGAACCTTGTAGCATAGACTAAGCCCTCCTAATACTATTTTCTTTCCCCTTCCCATAGTGGGTATGTCTACGCTGCAGTCAAAGGTGAAAATAGCTGCTTCAGTCCATGCCCGTGATCCCAGATGGGCTTGTACGCCTCATGCTGCCTGAGCTGCTGCAAATACACTGCTGTCGTTATTAGAACAGGATTGATCAAAGCTGGCTGGGGGATGTCTGTGTGCTGCAGTCACATCACACCTCTTATTGCAGTGTTGACATACTCAGTCTTGCTTCAAGAGCCTTCTCCTCTGCAATTACTGGTCTGCCATTTGGAGCAACTTTCTGTATTCCCAGATTCCTCAATTCTCCAACTCGTTTCAAATCTCAGATTAAAACCCCTCCTTTCTCCCTTGCTCATTCCTCTTAAATTCTCTCTCCTTCTGTTACTGATTTTGTGACCAAGCACTTTCATTAATTCCTCACAAGATGCATTTGTATCATTCTGTAATTCATACTAGATGTGTCTCATGTTACATTATTCTGCTGTTTATTTTGGCATACAGATTTATGAACGAGGCTACACAAAAGAGGGCTGGATTGGATTGCACCCAACTGTTTACTAAATACCTGTGTGTATGCAGAATGCTGGCATGCTCTTTACTATGTCTGTGGCGATGATATCCATGTATGAACTATGTAAAGTTAGTTGGAAAACTTTCTTTTCCCCACAAACATTTCTATGAACATTTCTAATTTTTGTAGAAATTTCCTTCAATTTTTTGGGGGGGAGAGGGGCATTTTATCAAAAAATCTGAAAACTAATGGGTTTTTTTTTTTTGTAAAAACCCCCAAAAGGTCAGATTTAGACAGGCAAACCAATACTCATAGACCTGCTGGGGATCATGAACCCTTTTCAGACACCCGGCTTCTCTCATCTCCATTTTCTTCCTCTTGCCAAGCCCAGTCACCAAAATCTGATGCAACACCCACCCCAGTGCTAAATTACACCAAGACCTCAAAGGTGCTAAGTTCACCTTCATATTCTGATCTGCTTTAACAACCTATTATTCATATTTTTGCTTCATCCACTGACAAACAGTTATGCAGCAAATCTGGAGTGGAGGAAAGGTTGCTGATGAGAGTATCCACGTGTGTGTTTGTCTTGATTTCTCAAAAACCATGCACAGAAAGAAATGACTAGATCTTAAATCGTAGTTTATCACACTGGGTCCCCCACCCTCTATTCTCTATCCTAGGAAGTACTGTTTTGGTAAAGATTAAAAAATCATGTTTATTTGATTATCTAAAACTCTATTAGATTCTCATGAAATAACCAAAGAATGTGTGTCTGAAAACTCAAAGGGAGAATACTCCTCAGAATTTAGGCCCTGATGCAGAAAAGCCTTCACACATATGTAACTTGGTTGCGATTAAATTCTATTGGATACAATGGAATTTAAGCACATGCTTAAGTGATTTCCTGAATCAGGGCGTTACTGATTCACTATTGCCTAAATGTGGCTGCACTTGTTATTTCATGTACTTTGCATAATTCTCTCACAGAGCAGTAGGCAGATCTTTCCTGGAGAACTCATTAGATTTGACTTCTGGCGTCAGCTAATCCTGAACTGCTATGTGGCCTTTTAACTACAGCAGGATTATTGTTCTTGATTCTTGGTATTGTACTGAGAGGGATTTTGTCTGTCTTCGCTCTGATCCTGCCTCTTTGAATTGTGTTTTTTACCAACAATCCTCTGAAGTGGGATAATTTTATGAAACTCTCATTCTTTCGTAGTAACAAACTGTCAGTGAAGGATGGAGCAGATGGAATTCCAGCGACAATATGCTCCGATTCCTATATAAAACTATCAAAGTCACTTTCACATAGGTGGCTTATGCAGATTTTTATTTTATTTACATACCTCAAGTTCCTGGATCTCAGCGTCTGTAGTTTCAGGTATTCCTTTAATCTGAGTTCTGATGAAGCATTTTTGAAGTCCCCCCAAAAAGATGCCAGTTATTCCCTAAAAGCAACAACAAGCTGGTAAGAGAAACATACGTGAAAGCTTAAATAACAGCAACACAAGGAAAATCTCATTGGCTCATAGTTCAGTTATGTTTTTTTGTTGGTTTTTGTGCAGTGGTCAGTGGTGTTGCTAAAGTGTACTAAAAAGATCTCCTAAGGGATATTGCTATATATGGTTTTGGGAGAATGGTGCCATTTACACATAGCTAAAGGCAGGGCTTTTTTGTGATGGTACTCAGAGTTATTGAGTACGGCACCTTTTTTTCACAGCGATGTGGCCCCTGTTCCTGCTGCTGCCAGCGGCCCCAAGTCCCTGGCCGAATACCGGCACCTTTTCTTTTACAAGAAAAGCACTGGGTAAACGAAGGGATTAATAAAATGTAGGTCTGGTAGCCCTTTCTTTATAACTCTCACATGCACTAGTCATCACAAATAAACGTATACTGAGTGCAATCTAGCCATTCTGAAGATATGAAACTTCAGCTTTCAACTCTTGCTAGTTTGGGAGATGAAGATTTCAGGACATGTCATGGACAAGAGTATTTCCCTAGGAATTATAATTAGGTTTCAAATAGATCTTGTCGTTAGGTTTTAATGCTCTCCAGAATAGACAGACAAGGATCCCATTTTTTTGGTAGATTTACTACAGTAACATTCATTTGCAAGGATACAGCCAATGACTAGATCTTGGTTTCAAAACAGATACCATCCCCAAGGTGAAGAGCTCCAGTACTAAATGCCACTAAGGCCTTGTACACACTACAGCCTTATCACGTGGTAAAGCTTGCTTGTTGCAAATGTTGCTTGTTGCACGGCAACAGCCCACTTGCTTACCTCTTGCTTTCTGTGTGGACAGTCCTTGCGCTTTTGACAGCTCAGAGCCAGTAAGTCAGGCGGCTTGAGGGAATCCCCGCAGCAGAGCTTCAGCCTCCAGGGCTCCTGGCGGCTAGAGCCCCGCTGCTAGCCTGAAAGCTGGCCGGGCAGTGCATGGTGGGACAGCTGCCCACCATGCACTGCTCCTTCTAACGAAAATGCAAAGGAGTGTGTGAACGCTCCTTTGCATTAGAAGGATTTCTGTGTGGACCACCATGCACCCGCATCTTAGAGGGAACATAGCTTCAGGCCCCCACAACACTCATCTGTCGACCTATCACCTGCCAGTGTGGACGCAGGCAGTCAACTGGAGTGTTAATGTGGATGGTCTAAGTCGACTTAACAAGGTCGACTTTAAGTCGACCTAAAGTCGACCTTGTTAAGTTGACTTAACAAAGCCTGTAGTGTAGACATAGCCCTTGATTCCAACTCTTATTTGTGGAAGTCTCCTATCCAACTATTAGTCCAGCTGGAT
Organism: Pelusios castaneus; assembly: GCA_007922175.1. Taxonomy (NCBI): domain Eukaryota; kingdom Metazoa; phylum Chordata; order Testudines; family Pelomedusidae; genus Pelusios; species Pelusios castaneus. The sequence goes on from ML685808.1 coordinate 1,881,659, forward strand.
CCTTGCTTATCATCTGAGATCTGATCAGAGAAAAACGGCCAGTGCAAAGTGGCTTCACCATAGTGCTAAGTTTCTTCCCCTCCTCACTTGGTGTTTCTGCTGTGACTGTGAACAATGGTGCCATTTCTGATCGTGACACTTTCCTGCAAGAATCTGGACTGAGACCACAAGCCCCTGAAAACGTATCTGATGGTAATAATGACCCTAACATACTGCCAAGCTATGCTGCACTCAGATTGGGGGCCTACAGATAAAACCATTGTTGTGTCATGACCATCTGGTTGCTTCGTTGTCAAAGTTTTAGAAAAACTGGCATACTTACATTTTTAAAGTCATGTATTTCTAAAATTTCCTCACTGCCATTTCCAGATCGGAATGTCTCTGTTTTGGTGAGAGGATCTATCTCCATCAAAATCTTCTTTTTCTCCCCATGGCTAAAGAATGTGTACTCCATATCATATACCTGGGAGGACAACATAAGCAGAGACAGTTGGGTACATCCCAATGTTTTAATTTTTGTTGATTTAGCAATTTTAAAAAGCTCTTTTGTTTTACGTTGTTACCATAGTTTATACAGCTGGTTATAAAAGTTCCTGAGCTGCAATGCCAAGCGGCCAGTTCTTAGGAACAGATTATCTTTGCTTTCTAATATCTGCTTTTGGTTGCTTTTACAGCTGCTCCTCACTTCCAGCCCAATCCTGCACTCCACTCAGGCAAAATACCTTGAAACTCCATGCCATGGGAACAGGTGTTATAGAAAAATTGAGGCTAGATAGATTGACTTTAATGGGAGTCTTGTCTGAGCTGAGAGGTCAGGAGTAGACTCTCAGTCCATATGTGTGTTAGTAATGGGTGTGCTTCAAAAAGTAATTGACCCACAAAGTGTTGACTTGGATTCTGAACATCCCAGAACCTGGGATTTCAGTTTGATCCAATACACGGATAAGGGGCACTTGCAAAAACTGAATTCAGATCCAGGTTTGGACTTCATGCTCTCCAAAGTTACTAGGAAATGTCAGAACTCAGATTAGACTGGTCTGCCTAATCCTAATCCTGTCCTGTATCTGGTATAGACCAGTACAAGCTGCCTTGAAGCAAGGTGTAAATGGACACTTATCCAAAGGGAAAGTTTCTCACTAATCCCCTTAGTAACTGGCTCATGTCTGAAGGATTTATACATCTTGTTTTTGTAAATTCTATCTCATGTAACAATGGGTGTTTTCATTCTTCATATCACTATATAATTGCATTTTTCGATCCTGCTAAGCTCTTGACCTCCATAGGAACTTGTGGCAGAGAGTTCCACAGGTCAAATGTGCACTTTGAGAGAGAGAATTTTTGTGTAGTAGTATGACCTATCTGTACCTAGAGTAGTCTATCTGAAAACACCAAGGTCAAGGTCCTGCAAAAGGAGAGCAGATTCTCCCAGAATTCATGGTTAATGCTGAAATTAATGCTCCTGATTCCCCACACTGCTTATCAAGATGCTAAAATAAATTACTTTAGTGCACTTCAGTTTCTGGTTCCAAACCAGCAATTATATCCAGTACAGTGAGAAGTTATTTAAAACTCTGTTCCCTTAACCAAGAAGTTTTCCTGATCCTCAAAGGGCTGGCCACATTATCAGATCAACATTAGTTTGGATCTTACCCAAAATATCCCACTGCCAGCCAACCCTTTAGTATCTAAAATCAAAGACGTATTATAAGAGGAGCAACACCAAACAAGATGATAGATAAATGACCAAAGCAATCAGATACATACAAATGACTTCAAAATCCATATATATCAGGTGCTTAGCAGAACTGTGGAGTTTGCAGGGTTGTACAGTTCCTCTGGAGTACATTCAGTACCTGGATGGGTCTCAGTCCTTTGTTTCATACTTCAGATGTAGAGTTTGTGTTCCAAAGGTAGGAAGCAGGAAAAAAGACAAGGACATGCCAAATGGATAAAAGCAACCTTTTATAGATTCTGCCATGTGGCTAGTCCCAAACACAGCTCACCAGACACGGGCAGGGAAAAGCAGGCACTTGCATTCCCCCTGACCACAGGTATGTCTCTACTTGTCCTCCTGATGACAAATAGGCATGGCTCCTAGCTCAGATGGCTCCTCTTCCCTGGTCTTATTCTATAGTTGATTGCCCTTGACTGGCCCTCGATCAGGCAGGACAGTGCTGGTGTGAATCAGTTCGGGAGTGTCGCCCAATAGCACAGCACAAGTTTTAGTTAAAGAAATATCACACACATTCATACCTTAGATTACAAAGATGGTGCATAGATATAGATGAGCTTATCATAAGTCATAACCATTCCAGGGATACCTTACATTGCTTATTTTGCAAGATTTGTTGTAATTTTGCAATATTGATGAAAATATTACAGATGGTCGCTCGTATAGCAGACAGAGGCACAAGTAGTTTTAAATCTGCAGCCTTTTAATTTGATTGACTGTTCCCCTGCTCTTGTATAATGAGAGAGGTGAAACAGGAGCTCAGGACATAGTCCTTTCATTCTATCAGGCACCTTCAGTCAGAGATATCTGGCTCTAGACCGTCCCTTGTTCCCACACAGCTGGAATCAGGCAACCTGCAGGCACATGGCAAGGTCTAGTTATTTTCCTGGGCCTCTGGGAAGATGTGTGTTATAGATGGTACATATGTTAAGAGGAGAGGAATGGTGAATGTTAATGGGCTGAGTGTGTGAGGAAGAACTTGTTGATATTTAGTTCTGTTGGCATAGGCCTCATATATGCATTTAATGTTGTGGGCTGACAGATTTTATCTACAATTAAAGTAACTCCAGTTTATCCCCTCTGGCTCCTTATGAAGTGCCAGAATGATTAATTATTTGCTTCATTCCCCACTAGGGGACTCCCTAAGCTCTCTAGAGCTCTGTCTCCACTAGAACAGGCCTGGGGAAAACTAGAAAATTGTCAACTTAACTACATTGCTCAGGGGTGTGAAAAATCCATACCCCTGAGTGGCGTAGGTAAGCTGACCTAACTCACAGTGTAGACCGTATTAGGTGGATGGACAAATTCTTCTGTTGCCCCTCAGGGAGGTGGATACCAAACCAATGGGGAGCCTCTCCCATTGGTGTAGGTAATGTCTACACTCCTGCAATTGTGCCACTGAGGCATTTTGAATGTAGACAAGCCCACATTCTTTACATAATGTTGACTGCTCAAGTGCCAGTGTTAATAAGATTAATTTGCTCTCAGCTCTGAACATTGTGCCAAGACAGTACACTTCTGGCTGACAATGGGTGTATTAATGTGCACAGGGTTTAGGAGTCTGGATAAAACCTCTCCCTCCCACCCACTTTTCCACTTCAGTCCTTTTACTCTCAAGGCAGTGGTTTATCAAGGGACAGTGTCAACCATAGAAGACACTGCCAAGCAAGACAAGATGCTCCTACTCCATCCTCAGGCTCAGCTCTTGCTGGAAGCTTCTCTCTGATGTGGGAAGAAAAGCAAGAGTTTGAGAGTCTGCCCTGTGCTTTTAAAGCCAAGCTTTTCCATTGCAGCAGCAGACTGTTAAAAATATCAGCAAATGCTTTCTGATGGGCCATACCACTCCTGTGAAGAGGTAGGCAGGGAACGGGGTTAACCCTTTCCCTCTGGCTGCTGCAAGCCCTCAACTGCCTGCCCTGAGAGCAGGGATTTGCAGAGCAGCAGGGTTGGGCCAGAAGTGTGGGATTATTTCATCCTTGAGAACAATGGGAGGCATAATGCTGTATATGAAGGACATGCTGGGGTTGGTCTGAGTCTGGGGATCAGAGAATGATCTCTAGGAAGAAGGCCAGAGCTGAGAGACTCCTTCCTTCTCTTCTGAAGTTGCCGGAAGTTGGCTATGCCTCTTAGCCCTTTGCCTTGGACTTGCCTATAGGCGGTCCCACGGTAACCCATTACGTTGACTGAGAGAAGCCCTGCTCTGTTTGTGTTTGGCCTTTACCTGGGTGGGGGGTCTAGGTTTTTCATTTTGTTCCTCTTTAAAAGGTGTGCAAACTCCATCCAAGCCTGCAGACTCCTTGCCTTCCCCTGTTGTGTCTGGCTGTCCTCTTTCCAGCCATGAGCAAGATGAGGAAACTCTGGCACTGCAGGAAAGAAGTCCTATATGTAGGGGTCATGGTGGTAATCCCATAGCTAAGGATATGTGCTAGCTAATGGGATAAATAGGGGCCAATGACATGTGTGAGGCCTGTTGGAATGGGCACTCTACTGTTACCCCTTTGCTCTAAGCAGTGAGCCAGCACTGAGGGCCCGGTGTGTTTGTTCCCATCAGGACAAATGGATGATATATGTCAGGTCTGTTCTGTGGTGCAATCCTGTGTGTTTACAGAGAATGTGCTCTCAGTCCTGTGGCCCTGAACACATCAGGAGCAAATAGCAGCAGGCAGTTTCCTTTCTCAACATCTCCAAGGAGCTTTGTCTCTGCTGAGCCATGCTCACCACTGTGTCTTGTGCTGTGTCTCCTGGCTTCCTACCTCTCACACAAACCAGTCTCTAGAGCAATCTCCTAGCTATGGAAACCCCTCGGACCACTCGGTTTAGCCTGCTCAAACCGTGCATTGCCTTGGGCAGGCGCATCTATTCTCTCCAGTTATCCCTCCATGTTAAGGAGCTTAGCTTTTTTTCCATTTGGCCTGAAAGAAGGGTGCTTAGAGTACACATCTGCTTCAGCAGGGTGTATGGTGGTCTAGGCTCTATAGAAGTCAGCCATTACCTTCCAGCATAACAGGGTGTTGCAGCTCTTGTACCCTTTCTGCGCTGAACAGAATGTTAATAGTGTATTGCAGATACAATTTCTATTTCTCTTCACAGGTACCTGTGGCTGCTGTTGCCAGCCTTGGATGGTGCTAGGCAGCTTCCTTGTCTCTGTTGATGCCTGACTCTTAAAGGTTGATCAGTAGCAGATGCTTTGTGAAAAATACAAATGAGCCTCCCAGAGCAGTTAAAAATGGTGAGTTGTCTTGGAGATTCTCTTTCAAGGATAAAACAGTGCCTTGCTTCAGGCAAAGACAACAGAAACTCCTGAAGAGTGAAAAAGACAGTACTCCAGGGGCTTGAATGAAATATGTTAATTAACGCCTGGTCTACACTACAGACTTTTGCTGACCAAAGTTAGCTTTTTGCAACAAAACTGTGGTGATTTACACACTGCAGTCCTTTCTCTGCCAAGCCCATTCCCTGATTTTGTGGTACCAAACTTTTAGTGACAAAGTGTCAAAGTAGACATTGCGTTTGGTTCAGTTGCAGTAAATGGCCTCCAGGAAGTATCCCACAATGCCCATCCTGACCTCTCTGGTTGTCAGTTTGAACTCTGCTGCTCTGCAGCCATCCACATCCCCCGCCACCTTTAAGTCATGGGAAGTTTTGAAATTCTTCTTCCTGCCTGGTCAGTGTGGAGAGATCACATCTCATCTTCTCAACTGACCATGATGGCTCCACGCACCAAATGCTCTCCTGCTTGGGGCACACTGGAGCTTCCAAATCTGATTGGCATTTGGGGAGAGTAGGCTGTGTGGTCCCAGCTCCTCTCCAGCTGAAGGAGCTTTGCTACGTATGGTCAAATTTCTCATTTAATGGTGGAGAAGGAGTATGCACAGGACATGCTGCAGTACCATGCGAAAATCAAGGAGCAGTGGTAGGGGTACCAAAGGGTTAGGGAGTCAGATGGTTTCTTTGATGCACAGCCAAAGACCTGCTGCTTTTATAAGGAGCTGGAAGCCATTTTTGGTGGAAACCCTGCCTTCACTGCCAAGAGACCTGAGGATACCTTTGCAAGCCCAGAGATAGTGGATACTGGACTCAACTCTGACAAAGAAGCCATGGATAAGGAGGTCAAGTTTGAGGACCATACGAGGCAGGGGATTGTGTTGTTTGGTGATGTGGAGAGACAGGACCTTTTCTTGACCTTGGAGAGTTGGAGCCAGTCCCAGTCCTCCAGCTCTGGCATGCAGGATGCAGGAGAGGGGAGCTTGGATAAGAGTTTTTTTTTTTTTAGCTGATCGTTGCTTAGTTACATGAGGTACAGCTGTGCTTTGCATTATACAGCTGGTTGAAGGTAAAGAAATGCACAGCAGTCGCTGTGTTCGCATGTGCTTCCCATTCCCCTGTGTAGCCAGGCAATGTGACAGAAAAGTGTGTTAATGCACATCAAGATTTCACCTCTCCACAGAGAGGACAGCTTTCATTCTGGTATCCTTGCATGGCACAGAGTTCCACACAGAGTTCATGAAGATGGCTTTGCGCATTCAAAAATTCTGCAGCCACTGCTCATCGTCCCAGATGTGATCTCACTACCCAGTGCTTGTTTCATGCACCGAAAAGCCGCGGTGCACCATGTGTAGCTACTCCATGAATGCAAACAATAATGTGGTGGTGGTTGTTTGCATGGCACACAGCAGGTCAGGCGCCTTGGATTCCAGTTCTGATTGGGAGCTCATGATTTACAGCATGACCAGCAGCAGTGTGTTTAGGACCCTGACGACAGTGGCCTGCAGTGCAGGTGTCTCAGAGAGAGATGGCGGGTGTGCAGGAAACTCAGGCCTTTGAAAAATGCGGGCGGATACCCGTGTCACTGCATCATGGGATGGTGAGCCCGCACCCATGATATACTGCCATCTTCTCTGCCTTCCCACAATGCCTGGTGGCACAAGGTGGCTAGTTGCACAGTGGGACAGCTGCCCAGAGCCCACTGCTCTCCCTGTCGATGCTAGAGCGCCAACCGTGGATGGCGCTTCGGCGACACTGTGAGAGCTGTGTGGACAGACACAAGCGTTGTAGTTACAGCACTTTTTGATTATCCCTGTAACTTTCATTGACAACACTTCCTAGTGTTGCAGCAAGGACAGGGGCTGCACGGTTTGGGGAGGCAGAATGCCCTTCCCCTCCCCTCAGGAAGCCCCTCTAGGGCAGGTCAGTGGCATGTTGGGGGAGCTGCATCTGAGGAGCTTTCACTGCTGTCTCTGCTGAACCTCCTCTCTGGATAAAAATAGCACGTCTCCAAGGCTGTTGCTCAGGGGCCTCTCTGGTGCTTTCTATCCTTTTTGTCAATGAAAGAAAGCTGGCTTAAGAGGCGGCACAGCTCCTCCCTCACTGAGTGACAACTTACAGCCAGCTGACAACCTGTGGCTGGTCAGTGGCAGGATCTCCATCCAATTCCCAGTAGACATGTCCACAGTTGGCAGGAGTTGGCATCCTCTTGGGACTCTCAGCAGAGGCCCAGGACTGGATGGTGATGGGGGAATCTTGCATTGCACTGCTGGGTTGGACTCATTCTCTGGATAAACAGACTCACATCTCCAGAGTTATCCAGGCAATAGTCCTCCTGGCATCAAACCCTAAAGCTGGGCAGCCTGATTGTACGCAGAGAGGCAGAGGGAGGGCGCAGCAGGGTATCGCTGGAAGCAGAAACCAGAAGGAATCTTTCTCTGCACCTTCCCCCACCAGCCTAACGAGGCTGCAGCTCACCCCCTGCTCTGCTCCATGATGAGAAAGTGAGTACAGCCTAGACCAGGGATCGGCAACTCAAAAGATAAGAAGAGCTATTTTTAAAAATTCCTTCAATAACCAAGCATTTTGAGAGCCACAATGGGTGTGGCCTCCTGGCTGGGGGAAGCTGGGCCAGGGCACCTGCAGCAGGGTCCCCTGGTGGGAGGGAAGCCCAGAGCCTGGTGCAGGCCTCCTGCAGGGTCCCTCGGTCTTATTGGCAGAGGAGTCAAGAGCCACAAGGAGGCAGCTAAAGAGCCACATGTGGCTCTGGAGCCGCAGGTTGCAGACCCCTGGCCTAGACCCTGCCCTAAGCTCTCTGCAGCAGAACCGCACTGAGTCTGCCGGGCCCTTGCTGGGCAGGAGTTCTGTGCAGTGACTTCACACCTTTGATTTTAAATGAGAGGAATATTTTCAGGTGGGTCGAATACCTGTGGCCTGGCTATTCACTTCTGGCTCTAAACACATCCCTGCATTCAATTCTGCACGAGAGGACAGACTCGTCGAGCAACGTTAGCAGAGAGAGAGAGAGGCCACTAGTTCGGACCTGGCTCTACGGGAGGTGGGCTTTCATTAATAAGAAAGCCTAGCTCTTATCTCACACTTTGCATCTGTAGGGTCAAAGCCCTTTACAAAGTTGGTCAGGATCAATATGCCATGGGGAAACTGAGGCACAAGGCAGTAAGGTGACCCGCCTAGAGTCTCCCAGGAAACCAATGGCAGAGCTGGGAGTAGAAACCAGTTCTCTTCAGTCCCTGTCCAGTGCTCTATCCACTAGCCCACTTTAACAATTAAAATGCATCAATAATGTTTAGTGTCTCCCTGGCAATCACGAGCATCTTTCAGTGGCTAGGTTCAGAATTTTTAGAAAATATACAGGATGATAGATTTTACTGTATGGAAAAAGTAGGCTAAAGGCTAGAAAATGTTGGAATGCTGCCGGCTCCGAGAGGCAAAGTACAAGCTGTGCTTTAAATCATTCATGAAAGAATTTGAAACCATATTGGAGACTTACTTTAGAATCCCCTTCTGTTTAAGGGGAATGATTTTTCCTGTGAGCTTGGCCAAGTAACTTATTTGGAGGCTTGGCTCAGCTGCCTGTTTCTGGAGAGTTGTGAAATGTTTAATTGGGGAAGAAATGCTGATGGCTTTGAGAGTCATCTCAGAATTTGACAGCTGTATGAGGGAAACAGCTGTCTGCACTGTGATCAGCACTTTGGGTCATTATCTGGCAGTTTTGTTTTGTCAATGTAATGTTATTAAATGGCAGGTTGAGGTTATTCCAGTATTAACATAGGAAGGTGGAGTCAGTAAACAGTTCTAAAGGCAAACTGCAGAGGGAAAAATTGCATTTTGCTACTTTTTGCTTCTGAAAGTCATGAGGAGAGCCAGAAGGGTGTGGGGGTTTTTGGTTTTGTTTTAAAAAAGGATTTTGTTACTCTTGCTTTATTTCTTTCTTTTAACATTAGAAATTCAAACCTGGCCTGCCCTGATTTTCCTGGAAGACTTTGGTCTGCCGAGAAAGAGTTGTCTTGTGAGATCACCAAAGACTGGAATCGGAGCAACTGAGATGAGACGGGATGTTTGGTCAGAGTGTTTAAATCAGTTTTTTATTTTGTTCACACACATTACTCAAACATCTAACAAACTACAGGGAACAAAATCTTTGTGAAAGATTAAAAATACTCATGCCCCTTGAGGGCTATTCTCAAGTCCGCCAGCTAAATCAAAAGTCGAGACCTGATATCTTTAACATAAAAAACCCCCAAACAAATGAGCAGGAAACTCCCCTAAAAACTTTCAGGCTTCCATTTTCTGTTACAATGAAATACAAAGGGCACAAACCTAACTTTCCTTTTCTTTTCTGGCTACTTTAATTTTAATAATTAAAAGACCAGGATCTTCTGTCTTTCCTTCTACAAACATTTTCTTTTTGACTCTCCACTGCAATGCCAATTGGCTTCTCTTGAGCAGTCTGTAATGTCCTTATGTCTTCGAGATCTTTGTAAATAATATTCCTATCCCTGCCGGCCTGACCCTTTATGCGTTTGGGTAACAATCTATAGTGTTTGCTTTTGCTTTACCCCAGGGATCGGCAACTCAAAAGATAAGAAGAGCCATTTTTAAAAATTCCTTCAATAATCAAGCATTTTGAGAGCCACAATGGGTGTGGCCTCCTGGCTGGGGGAAGCTGGGCCAGGGCACCTGCAGCAGGGTGGGAGGGAAGCCCAGAGCCTGGTGCAGGCCTCCTGCAGGGTCCCTCGGTCTTATTGGCAGAGGAGTCAGGAGCCACAAGGAGGCAGCTAAAGAGCCACATGTGGCTCCGGAGCCGCAGGTTGCAGACCCCTGCTTTACCCCTTTGCTTTGTGTTTCTTCAGCCCAACATGGCTCAGTTACACTGCCTTTCAGTGCAGAAGTAGCAGTGAGATGCAGTAGTGGGGTTCATGTTGTGCAGTCCGACCCCTTAAGCATTCATGTACATATGGTGAAGACCTTTATGCAAAAGGTTAACAGCTCATGGTTTCCAGTGTCTGGCTGGCAGGCTTTGTGTAAGAAACAGTAGAGACTCTGTAAGGTCCTGGCAGTAGCATGGAGATCTGTGTGGTTTTTAGTTCTTCTTGATAAGAAAATAAACTTTCAGGAAGTGGGACACTTCCTATCAGGATAGAAAGATCACACTTTAGGACTGAGCTGTGGGACATTTTATAGTGCATTCTGCTTTGAAAACGTGGTCTTCTCACTGCAAAGCGAGGCATGTTTAGAGACTCCGCTTCTTTCTTGACCAATGCCTTTTGGATCTGTAGCGAGACAAGGTGGGTGAGGTGATATCTTTCACTGGATCTGTGTCAGCCAGAGCCATCTCTGTTGAAAGAGAGCTGCACTGGGTCTGTGCCTCCAGGGATGGCACCTCCAGACCACTTCACATGTAGACCTATTCTTCTCCAGGCCTTTCCCTGATTTAGAGTCCTTTCTGCACTTCAGAGAACTGTCCAGAAAGATCACTTTTAAGCCACTAGAAATCAGTGTTTGGGAGGCTCATTCATCGTTGTTGGGGCTTGACCCAGAGACCCCCACACTCCAGATCAGTTGCTATATCACTTGGACTCAAGAACTTTGATGAGTGATGTGCCTGATGTCCTCATTTGCTCTGCCATCTGATAGACATTGCTGCCCTTGGGGCCCTCTGTGCCTAGGATAGTTGTAAGCTGGGTTCATCAGGTGCATGGGGTGGCTGTGACCAGGAAGGAGGCAAAGTATGGGCAGGACAGGAGAGGAAGGGGGTAGATTTGGTGGTGGGAAGGGACATGGCTGGGGAGGACCAGCACTCCGGTAATTGTGCAAAGTCCCACAGGGCATAAACTAAGGCAACCCTTAGGGCAGCCCTAGCCACCAGCAGGGAGTAGCCACTGAATAAGGGTGATGCAACCTCTCTCTGCTGGAGCCTGTGCCAGCAAATCTGCCTCAGCTTGAGTGAGTTTGTGGCCCATTTGCCAGGGCAATTGCTGGCTGCCAGGGCCCCTCTGACTGGTCACCGTTACTAGGTAACTTCCTGGAGGCCAGCAGAGCAGCTGAGGCTAGTTCTTGTGAGCTCAGACAATTCAGTGGAGTTTGATGGTATGATCCATGCGTCTCCAGGTAGGGAAAGGAAAGGGTCCAAACTTCCCTTGGCCAGCAAGGGCTCTGTGCCCAGCCAGACGCTGGCATAGCAGGTCTCTCAGCTGAACTCAGTTACGAATCGAGGCTTGGCAGTGGGCTGATGAGCAGAGCTGATTGGAATGAAAATGTCTCCAGCAGATGTAGGGTCGGAATAAGGCAGCTTATTTTAAGCAGATGTAGTCAAGTAAAGTAACACAGGCAAGACCAGGCTTCCATGCAGCCCCACACTGACACAAGCATTGCAAGTGCCTGCATGAGAGCCAGATTTTAAAAGTTCCTCCCATCAAACCCTTCTGCTCCCCCATTGAACCGTCGTCTAGGCCTGGGTCTTGTGGTGGTCCTCTGTGCTGAGATGAATTTCACCTGCCAGATTCTGAGAGCGCCAGACTTCTAACCTATGACCTAGGTTTCCCACATTGCTCTTGCGATACATCTCCTGCTAGCTGGTCCACTGAGCTCCTCCGACTGCAGCTCTTTCTTGGGTCCGAGAAGCATTCTGCCAAACTGGTCTCATGCTAGGGTCATTCTCTATTGGGACCTCCTCTGTAAGCAGAAGCCTGGTGGGATGGAGGCAGTGGAGAGTTTACAGTCCCTGCCTGGTGCTTACGTTGGTTGGGACAACGTGGCGCCTTTTCAGCTTTGTAGGTCAGGGCTTGTGCATGGCAGAGAAATCCCTCTCAGTGAGATACACAAAACGGCTGCTCGCTGGTCCAACTGTGAGTCTGGTTTGTGTGTGGCCTGAGTAGCAGACATGCAAGCTATGGTACCATCCAGTTTTGAGAGAATGCCTAATAGAGAAACTCCTCCCCACAAGGGGCAAGTATAAAGCACAAGCAGCTTGCTGGCCTGAAAATTAGCAATCTTGCTTAAAATCTGAGTGGTCTGAATTGGGGCCGTAGACTGGCTAGAATAAAAAGAACTAAATCTTAATGTCCATCAAACATGTTGCAGTGCCCCTTCAAAGAGGTCTCTAATGCACACATATAATAACATTCCCGTCTCCATATTTAGCATATTGTAAAATTAATAGAAGCATTATTAAAAGACTTATAAGATTTTAAGTCTGTGTGCTCCAGGGTATAAACTGGCCAGCAACTGAGGTTAGGAAGAAACCTTTTTCCATGATACAGTACACTTTGGAATAGGAGCTAGAGTAAAGATTGGGTGTTTTAGTCCTAAAACATCTGGCATTGGCATGTTGTAGACAGAATAGTGCACTCCAGGGACCACAGAGACCTGAGATGGTGTGTTGGATCTTGTGATCCTAACTGGTGAGGTAGAAAGATGGTGTGGGGGGAGGATCACGTTTGCTGGGTAAGGGAGCCAGTCTAGCCCATGTAGATTGGCTCCAAAATACAAACCTTTATAATCGTTGTGCTATCTGTAAACTTCATCAAACAGAAAACGTGTGTCCAAGGACAGTGATCCTATGAAAGTGGAATTAACTGAGGAACCGAGAAATACTGGGCCCCATGGAGTCAGAAAAGTTACAGCAGGGATTAATTTGGCCCTCGATGTGGTTATATTTCAGTCTACTTGTGCTACATTAGATATATGCACTGGGGATCTGAGGACTGCAGGTTTCGGAAACTGAATATAAATTAACACTATCCAGTTAACAGTAACTCCTCTGAAAGCAAATCTGTCTCATTGTCCCTTAACATTGCAAATGCATTAAAGTAAGAAATATAAATCATGACAATCAATCATTCAGGATTCTGGCATCCTCTTCTCTTTATGTTGTGGCATAATGACTTTTCCACCAGTTTACGGTAAGATAATTGAAACAAAATGGAAAATATTTCCGTACTCACCATAAAATTTGCTGCTAGTGAAATAAAGTAACTTTAACTCTTTACGGCCAAGATTCCATCTGGTGCGATTATTAATTATGAAAAGATTGCACTAAAATAAACTAAAGGCTAGATCTCAATAATGCAAAAATAAAAAAGTCAGCATGAATAGTGTAAGAAAATGCTTACTGCAATCTTGTATAGATTTTTAGAGTGAGTAGTTCGCACTGCAGTATTGATAGATGTAATATTTTAGAGAGCTCACTTGATCTCACTGGGCAGAATTGATACTCTAAAATACTGGATCAGCAAATATTTACTTACTTTTTTAGGTGACGGGTTCCAGAAATATTTGACACCAAAAAATATCAGAATAAGAAAAATCACCAGTACGCAGAAGAGCAATCCACAGATCTTGTATCTTTTGCAGATCTTCTTTCTTGTCTTAGCTGCTTCTGCCTAATTAATTACAAAACAGCAATATCCAGTGGTCTGCTTATCATTCCAAGGAGTGCTGAATACACATATATATCAGACAGCTATTACGCTTCAGGGAATAAACATCCCATGGGAAATTCTGCAATGGTAAAGAAAATTGTTAACTTACATCTAGAAAGTGACAGACCTTGGGGCTCTCCTGAGAATTCTTTTCCATAGTCTCTGAGTAAAATTTCCTTCTGTGTTAGTGTGTTGAGAGGTCGGAAAAACCACTACTGAGCTGGAGTTAGAGTTACAAATGATCGGGATTGCACGTGCCAGCGAGGAGAAACTCTCTGCTACAATGACTCCAATATGTCATGCTGAAGCCCGCTTTACCACGGGAACCTATAATGCACCAGTCAAAACATGTATATGTGCATGGGTGCCTATTGCATTGAGGGCTATGGGGTAAGCAATTGCTGTGTGGGTCGGGAAGATGACTGAGGGTGAGATATAATACAACAGCTTTCACTCTGCACCTACAAATGCAGGGAATAAGCATTTTAAACTGGAGAGCAGAAGAGCCTTGCCCTTTCTCCCCATTTGCATTCTCTCTTTCCCTCCAGTTGTGCCACACACCAGCTTTTTCAGTAAATGCTTTAATGTTGTCTACCCCCATTTCTAAGTCACTCACTCCTGACACCTGGGTCTTCTGTGAGCTGTTTAATTAGACGAGAGGCTAGTTATTAGACCAGTCAGTGGCAACCTATGGGGCTCTGGATCAGAAGCCCTTGCTAGCTGCTGTGTGTGTTTATTAGGGGCACTTTAGAAGCAGGCCATTTGATCCTCTGCTGTGGGTAGGGAGCTGAGAGATGAAACGGGGGTGCTCTTGCTGATGTCCAGCAGCTACTGGCTGCTTTGAAGCCCCCCACCCCATGGAAGGAACGTGCACTACAGAGTCCAGGGCACTAGAGTAGCTGCCGCTCCTGGATCCTATGTCTGAAAGCACTGGGTCAGATTCAACTCTGGTGTAAACGAGAAGTGCTCCATTGACTTTGGAGGGCACCTGGCATTTAATGCTGAACTGCAACCCAAACATGAAAATAGAGTTAAGTCCAGCAATATGCCCCAAACCAAATGGTCCCACTCCCCAGGCTTCAGCACATTCAGCATAGAAATGGGGTTTAACTAACTTCTAGTGAAGTCTTATCTTCCTCCATGAAATGTTCTTGTCTCTTCCTGGTCCCCAGAAGATAGCCCAGCATGTGATGTCCCCTCCACCAACAGACTCACTGCCCACATGCTGGATGTGGTCTCACAGCAAGATGCATAGTGATATTGTCACTGAAGCAAGAGGTACCAAAACAAACAAGGAGTCCTGTGGCTCTTTTATGCTTCCACAGGGAAGGAATAGTTTTAAAAGTTTAATAAGTCCACTGTGCCTTCGACTCGGCGTAGCTTTATTGTTCACCTTGCACTTGTGCAGGGGGAATGAATGGCTAACAATGCCTGCTTGCAGCAGCTGGAAGATCAGCACCAGAGCTCCTACAACGTCTCTTTTTACTCAGGTCTTGTACACACTACAGCCGTACTGCGCGATAAGGCTGTGAGCGTACACACACAAACGTTGCATGTTGCGCGACAACAGCCCTCTTGCCGTGCAACAGGTAAACCATCCAAACAAGGGTGGTTAGGCTTACAGCTGAACAGCTGTTCCGCAGCACAGTGTGTGTCGACAGTTCTTGCGTGTTCACTAGCAGAGCAGTGAAATTGACAAGTAGCGGCTTGCGCTGGGGTTCCCGGAACCCCAGCACAGGAGCTCCACTGAGCTCCAGGAACCCCAGGGGGATTCCCTAAAGCCATCGGGCTTCCTGGCTCCTGGGACAGGGGGCCCAGCAACCAGCTGCCTAGGTTGCCGGCTTCGGGGCGACAGCCATGAAGCCGGGTGGCTTAAGGGAATCCCTGTGGCAGTGGGGCTCTACTCGCCAGGAGCCCTGGTGGCTGGAGCTCCGCTGCAGGCCGCTCAGTTTCCGTGCGGCTTGAGGGAATCCCCGCAGTGGAGCTCCAGCCGCCAGGGCTCCTGGCTGCCACCGGGAGTCCCTCAAGCCACCCAGGAAACCAAGCAGCTTGAGGGAATCCCCGCAGCCGGGATCCAGCCGCCGGCACTCCTGGCGGCTAGAGCCCCGCTGCCGCTGGCGCTCCCCTGCCGCTGAGGGATCTCGGTGGCTAGAGAGCCCCACCACCAGCCTAAAGGCTGGCTGGGTAGTACATGTGGGATAGGTGCCCACCATGCACGGCTCCTTCTAAGGAAAATGCATGCATGCAGGTTTGTTTGTCACTTGCACTGTAGGAAATTCTTTTAGCTGTGAGTAGGCAGTAAGCTGTTCTAGTTCCTGGAACTGGCCACAGCGAGGAGACATGCTTGTTACAGAACTGACACAAAGGTCAATTAATTTTACTTTGACTTTATTTACCAATTCTATTGGCTGGCACAATACCCCAGTGGGGGGCCCCCACTGCTTCTGAGCCCTGCAGGGTCCTTTCTGTGCTAATTACAGCTCCTTTGATACCAAACCTGCTCTCTGTGAGCTACCCACCATAGGTACTTATCACCATTGAAGCTGAGCGCCTCACAATGCCACTGGGAAGTAGGCAGTGCTGTTCTTACTGTACAAGTGGGAAAGTGAGGCAGAGAGACTGTGGACTGACCAAGGTTATTCAAGTAGTCGCTGGTGGCGGGAGTTGAAGTGGGATCTCCCAAGGCCTTGGCTCTCTCTCTAACGATTGGACATGCCCATTATAGAAGAATATGTCAACTTCAAGAACTCTGTTGCTGTAGCCAAGGCTGTTATTGCTCTGGATTCTGGGACTGTTCACGCCATGTGCCAGGTCCAGGACTGCCGTTGACATTTCCTCTATTTCCGCCTTCCCAGGGCTCTGTCCCAATGCTATGCAGCTCTCTCCTCCACAACCGCCTTCTGCCCCCTCCACTTCCAGTCCCCAAAGCACTTCTCCAACCTGTTTTTTGCTAATAAAAGCCTATATACATCCTGCATTCTAAGCACAGGAGAGAGAAGAGGAGAAAGAGCTGCAGGTGACGGATCACATAAGGGTTAGGAGAGCTATGACCCATGTCTTCAGGGCTCCATGTCTCCATGGATTGACACTTCCATTCTGTCACCAGGCAACCGCGATAGAGCTGCATTCCATGTGCTATAAATCCTAGGGCACTGACTACCACCCTCACTCAGCCCGTCCTATCGGCAGCATCCCCCATGGCCTTGGATTGGTTCAGGTGCACTATTGAAGGATGGCGGGCCTTTCAGGATGCTGTCTGGGCAACCTGGCAATACCTTGGCTGTTGCTACAACAGACTCTCTGCTGGTTTCCTGCTTTGGACTCCAGCTCTGATCCCTGGGTCTGGCTCTGACTTTAGGGGCCTGATTCTGGCTCTGACTCCTGCTCCACCCACCAGGCCCTATTCTTGCTTTGACCACTAGGCCTGGCTCCTGGTCCTACGTGATAGGCCAGACTGCCCGCATCCCAGTCAAGACAGGCTGCCTGGCCTAACATGCCACAGGAAGGCAAGCAGAATTTCCCCCTGTATAGATTCAGGGCTTTTAAAGCTCATTTATGCTGTGCCTGCCTTTATTTGGTGTATGGGGCCTGGAGGGGGGCTGAGAATCTCCATTTAGTTTAGTAGCCTAATTCATAGGTGCAACCTCTCAGTGAGGCTGGGCAGGGGAGGTCTGAGTCACTCTCCTGTTGCTGCTCCCTCTCAATGTGGCTTCAGGGCCTCATTCATGCATTCTTGGTCCTGCCCCACAACCTTCTGAATGTGCTTGCACACACCATTGGCCCAATAATTTTATCAGCCTTTCCATCTTTTTTTCTTCCAGAACCATACAATCATCTCAACATGGTATTGAGCTCATGACAGGAGTCTGCAGATAATGCAGAACAGAGTGGTTATCTTGTAAAATACCAGCAAGAGCACGTTTGTGTGGTCGTAGTACATATATCAGCCCAGGAGTCTGCATTTTAAAGTGAAGGCCTAGGCAGAGGGCTTACCCCCTGGATGTGGTCTTCACCATATGTACCATGGGCTGTGCAGTCTAGCATAGAAACCATGTTCCTTAAATTTCAAAGACAGTCAGATCAGGACTTAATAAGCTTGTGTTCTTTGTCTGAAAAGAGTGGCCAGTACCAAAAGGATATGGTGTTCTCATGTCAAACTGGTCAGTGCGAATTATTTTTGAGAGAAAATTGGGGTAAAAAATATGGGCAAAACCCCAAACCAAAATTTTGGCTTTCAGAAATTGCTTTCGGTAAAAATGTTTGCTTTTCACAAACCAATCAAGACTCCCCAGCCCTGAAAACACTGATCTTCAGAACCCAAACCCCAGATTTGTGAGAGTCAAAGCATCTGGGAGGCTGAAAGGCTCTCTGGCAGGACATCTTGTGTCTTATTTATGCTGGCAGAGAAATGAATGCTGAGTTTATGGACTTCAGGAACAATTCCTCACCCCCCACAAACCCAGCTAAAGACTTTGAACTCCCCTGACTAAAGAACACTTGCTGTTTGGAAGAAATGACCTATCTTGAAACCCAGAACTCAGAGATAGCCAGTAAAGTGACTCCCTCTAGTGTAAGACTTCCTGAGCAAACAGCAAGTTGGAGATTTTTTAATTGCCAGTCCTGCACTATGAGTTTCTGTGAACAAAAAACCCTGTGTGACCAAAAATCATGCTAACGTCAAAAGCTGTGTGCATGGGAAAAGTGCCACGTGTCAATCAGAGAGACAGACATGTGAGGGCCAGGAAGGAGGCAGAAATCCTCAAAAACAGAGAGGACCAAAAAATGTTTTATTTTCTTGTGGAAAATTTAAATTTTTTGGTGAAATGTTGGCTAAAACTAACCAAAAAAATAAGGATTGTGAAATGTTGTTATTTGATGCCTCGTGAGAGTTGTAATGTGGGCACCTGATGCTTCCATTCTCTTCTACAGGCTGGGCTCTCTGGTTGGACGTGTTGCATGGAGGTCTTCCCCCTTGAAGAGGGGAGATGGTACATAATGTGAGTCCCTGGCTGGGGTGCACTGTGTGGGACTGTGGAATCTAGATCATAGAAGAGAATGGGGATACAGCTCCCATGCAGCATGGATGTTGCCTATTCAAATTGAAATATTTCAGTTTTCAGCATTTAGACTTTTGACAGAACAATTGGAATATTCTGCGAAAAGCTGATAGTTTTCACGAGAAAATGTGTTCTGTGGAAAATTCAATTTTCCATCAAAAAACATTGATGGAAGCATTTCAACCACCAGCTCTGCTAAAGAAGCAACAGCCACTGGAAATAGAAAATGAATCAAATTATCCTTGAAGCCCATGAGGCTGGATGAACCCATATAACAAAGGAGAATTTAATCTGGTGTGAACTAAAGAAAAGAAGCAACTCTGAAATGAATGTGTGACTAATCCATATCTGGACGAACATCACACATGGTCAAAGGGCTTTTGATTTTTATGCAGGACAAGAAGAAACTTAGCTTATTGCTATTGGTTGGTGCTGCCTTTGATTTTCTTTGCCTCTTGTGCTGTCAATGGATAGACTCTAATCTTCCCTGGAAAATCTATCACATCCATAATCTAGACAGATGCTGTGACCTATTCTCTGAGTCCAGTAATAAATGTGACAGCTGTGTAAAATCTGTGTGTCTGGAAACTTTACATCAAGAAATTCCTTCCAGGTTCTCACTAGGTTCTGGCTAATAGGCAGCCTGTCCAAAGCAGTAGGGTCTGGGCAGCAACCTACAACTGAAAGTAAATCATGATGGATACGCTGCTCCTTTTTCTAATGAAAAGCCCCTTAGAATCAACGGCAGCATCTCTGAGCGGCATGAATTGGAACGATGGAGCAGTAAAGCTAAAGATGAGATACAGTGGTAATGTAGGTAGCACATGAATTGGGTGCTTCCACAGACGGTAAGTAAATCACCCCCACTCCCATGGCATGCAGCATCCTGCTGACTTTTATCACAGGCTTTAAAATCTAGTGAACCAATGGCTCACTATTTTGGAGTCTTTGCTCTTTAGCAATAGAGGCAGAAGCCAATGCAGAGCAATAGGAGACTAGTAACTAAGGGCCGAGTTGTGTCCTCACTCAGGCAAACTCCCTTTGTCTTCTGGCTGCCAGAAGTGGAGCAGGAGTAGGAGGTCAGTAAGGCAGCTTGCTCCCTTAGTTCTGGGTGCCTGTAGTATGAAGACAAGTTCCAGAGGGGTAGCTGTGTTTGTCTATTTCAGAAAAACAAACCATCTGTTTTAATTCAAACAGTGTGGATGTGGGCCATGAACAACAATTGATGAGAAGGTGAGAATGTTTAAAGAGGGAAATTGCCTTTTGTAGTGAGCTGGCCACTCCTAGTCCCTATTTAGACCCAGTTTGATAGTGTCAAGTTTGCATATGAATTCCAGCTTTGCAGTTTCACGCTGAAGTCTGGTTCTCAAGTTTTTTTTTGCTGAAGTAGGGTAACTTTCATGTGTGTAACAGAATGTCCAAGGAGACTGATGAGCTCCCCTCCTGGTTTATGATGTCTGATGTGTCCATTTATTCTTTTGCATACAGACAGTCCAGTTTAGCCAATATATAAGGCTGAGGGGAGTTGTTGGCACATGATGACCTATATCACATTGGTAGCTGAGCAGGTGAATGAGCCTCTGATCGAGTGACTGACTTGAGTAAGTCCTATGATGGTGTCACTTGAGTAGATATGTGGGCAGAGTTGGCAATGGGATTTGTTGCAAGGATAGGTACCTGCCTTCGTATTTCTGTTGTATGGTGTGTAGTTGCTGGTGAGTATTTGCTTCAGGTTGGGCGATTGTCGGTAAGAGAGGACTGGCGTACCTCTCAAGGCTTGAGAGAGTGAAGGATCATCTTCCAGGATAGGTTGTAGATCCTTGATGTGCTGGAGAGCTTTTACTTGGCGGCTATAGGTGATGACCAGTGACGTTCTATTGCTTTCCTTGTTGGACCTGTCCTGTAGTAGGTGATTTCTGGGTACCCATTTGGCTTTGTCAATCTGTTTCTTCACTTCCCCAAGTGGGCTTTGTAGTTTTAAGAGTGCTTGGTAGAGATCCTGTCGGAGGGATTGGAGAAAATGTGATTGTATCTTAGGGCTTGGCTGTAGACAATGGATCATGTGATGTGTCCTAGATGAAAGCTGGAGACATGTAGGTAACTATAGTGGTCAGTAATTTTCTGTATAGGGTGGTGTTTATGTGTCTATCACTTGTTTTTATTGTAGTGTCCAAAAAGTGGATCTCTCATGTGGACTGGTCCAAGCTAAGGTGGTTTTTGGGGTGAAAATGGTTGAAATCTCAGTGGAAATCTTCAGGGGCTTCCTTTGCTTGGGTCCAGATGATGAAAATAATATCATCAATGTAGTGCAGATAAAGGGGATGGCACTTGGGGATGAGAGCTGATGAAGCATTGTTCTATGTCAGCCATAAAAATGTTGGCATATTGTGAGGCCATGTGGGTACCCATATCAGTGCCATTGACTTGAAGGTATAAATCATCTCCAAATCTGAAGTGCTTGTGGGTGAGTACAAAGTCACAAAGTTCAGCCACTAGGTGTGCTGTGACATCGTTGGTGATACTGTTCCTGATGGCTTGTAATCCATCTTTGTGTGAGATGCTGATGTAAAGAGCGTCTATATCCATCATGGCCAGGATGGTGTTTTCTGGAAGATCACGAGTGGATTGTAGTTTTCTCAGGAAGTCAGTGGTGTCTTGAAGATAGCTAGCAGTGCTAGTAGCATAGGGCCTGAGGAGAGAGTCCACATAGCCAGATAATCCTGCTGTAAAAGTGCCAATCCCTGAGATGATGGGGCATCCAGGATTTCCAGGTTTGTGGATCTTGGGTAGCAGATAGAATACCACTGGTCAAGACTCTAGGGGTGTGCCTGTGTATATTTGTCAGGGCAGAACACCACATTTTATAAGCCAGTACTCTCTGATCCCACTGAGGAATACCAAAAGAAACTACACCATCCCCTCAGGAAACAACCCGAAACAATACAGGAGTTTCCTGAGTAGATAGTGTACCCGAGATCCAACTCCTCACTACCCAGCCATTTATTTCTGCATAGAGAGGGGCCTGACCTATGAGATTTGGATCTAGATCCAAGCTTTCGTAAAGGCTTGGGGTGCTGGCTCTGGAGTTTCACCTCACATTCATCGCTAGTTGCACTAGATTAAAACTACAGCAATCATCCTCTCCTTCTCCCCTCCTCCCCCCGCCCAATGTCCCATGTGCACATCTATTTACTCCTTTGGTTATTCAGCTAGCACGCTGGCCTCTTTCTGAGGCTGACAGTGCCTTGAAGATGAAAAGTGCCTAGGGTGGTTGTTATTCCTGCCTCACCCCCATGCTGAGGTTGAGAGGTTATTTCATGCATCTCTCTGTGTTGCCGTATATAAGAAAAGACTGTGACTTAGTGATTTAGCTTCTGAGTTGTCCCTTTTATTCTGTTTAGCAAAATGATGCCGTGGTCTAAAGCTGCCCTCTACTGTAGTGGGGGAAACAAGGACCCTAGTAGATCAAATGCTGCCATCTAGTGTCTTCTAGTGAAACACACACAAGTGTAATGATGCATTGGGTTCTTTGGGAATATCCTACAAAGGGACTGGAGAATTTGGAGATGTTTTTTGGTGTTTTGTGAACTCTTTTGATCTTTTAGAAAAACAATAGTTGTTTAAAAACACATGGAATGTATCTCAGTCTCTCTTCAAGTTTCACAAAATGTTGGGAAGCTCTGGAAGACTCTGAATAATTGTAGAACTATCTACAGCTGGCCTAAATTTTCAGACATGGCCACTTATTGAGGGTGCCTCCAGTTTTGGATGCTCACTGTGCGACCTCCAGAGCTTGATTCCTTGAGCACTGCTACACCATCTGACCTCCAGTGCAGCTGTGGTTGCTCAGTACCTCTGAAAAGTAGGCCCAAGAAGTCTCAATTTGAGCACCCCCAAATGGGGGTGTCTCACATTAACATTCATTAAGAAAAATAAAGGCCATTGTGTTGTGGGCTCCCCCAGTTCCAGTCAGGTGGGAGGGCAAGGTTAACATGGGTCTTATTGAATCATTGATGTTAACCCAACCTCTTACTTGGGTTTTGCTCCTAAGCCCTTGCAATGGGATGTAAAAATCCCATTCATAATCAATATAATCCCAAACATAATCCCATAGGGTGACCAGATAGCAAGCGTGAAAAATTGAGTGGGGTGGGGTGTAACAGGCACCTATATAACAAAAAGCCCCAAATAGAAGGACTGTCCCTATAAAATCAGGATATCTGGTCATCCTACGGAACCACAAGCGATTAAGGACCTGCTCTGGGTCCAGCCAGCCCCACCCTACACACCTCTAGGAAATGTTCCAGCTGGAGGAGTTAGAAGAGGCTGGAGAAGAGCTCACTGCATGGCAAGTCAGGGAAGAAAGTAGACCTACAGCCCCAGCAGAAGAGAGCAGAGGGAAGGAAGAATCCCTCCCTAAAACAACTGCCCAAAGGTCTGCCTGGCATGGAGATAGCTGGAGAGGGAAGCATTCCTCTCTCTCTCTCTCCCTCCCTCCCTCCTAGGGACTGTGGTAAACCCCCTTATTGTTTGTTTGAGTGCCCCAGCAGTGGCAAGCCGTAGGATTGCACTGAGTTGGCGGGTGGGCCATCCAACTGCAGGAGGTAGCTGCTATCTGAAAAAGAGAGCTACCATGTGCACACCACCACCAGAAGGTGCCTTGTGTTGAGCAGATGTCCTTTGCACTTCCTTACCCAGATGGCAACCTTGGGACAATTGCAGGGCAGAGAGGAGATAGGAAGTGGCCCAGGGAGGGCAGCTTTAAGCAACCCCAGCCGTCAATTCTCTGATAGCCCTCAAAGGGCCCTGGGTCAGAGCACGGTGGAGTGGGAGAGCTCAGGCTGCCCTACTAACAACCCCCCTGCAGGTCATGGGCCTGAGCCCAGACCACTAGGTGACACTACCCCACCTATCAAACAACCCCCGAGTGAGGACTGTCACAGCTGCCATTTGACCAGACACTAAATCCTCTGACCCTCGTCTAGTGATGCTTTCAGCCTGGGCTGGTTGTCCTGTCTGGTGCTCTAGCCTAGCGCCTAAGTGAGGGTTTCATTTGGGCTGGTAAACTAGCCTGCATCCGCAATGCCAAATGGCTGATAGTTCTCTCTTGCTTTCCCACAATTCCTCCAGCCATATTTTCCCGTCCTTTGCTGGCTCCCTCCTGCACCAGTCACTGCTGCCCATTTCTACACAGATTTGACATGTAAACTCCACCTTCCATGCAGCCTGCTATGTTTCTGCTGCATTTCTATGGCACTTGAGAAGAGATGGCCTCTGGTAAATCATCCTCCCAGCCGGCTGCCAGCTGGCCAGAAGCTGATCCCAGTGCCTGTTCTATGATGAGATGGACACCCACTTCCTCTAAGCACAAAGCCTGCTTTCATGCTGGCTGGGCTTTTGACGGTATTAGTACTCAACTGGGGGCAGAAGGGCCAGAGGACTTGGAGCACAGCCCAGATGACCTTGGGCTGGACTCCCAGGGGGAATGGCAGAAAATACAGCAGTGCAGCAGCCAGGTAAGATGCAAGCCTCCGTCTTTGTCACTGGGCTGGAGGATATTGAACATAAAGCTTGGCTTGTTTCTGACCAGTCTCATTACTGTGATGGAGCCTGATGTATGTGTGAGTGAGGCTTTTTCCGCAAAACTTCAACAGGAGTCGAAAGAGCTCTATTTCCCCCCTTGCCCCCGGCACATGTGATCCAAGATGGATTCCAAGCAGGAGGACAACATTAGACATTTCTTGTGGCAGCATCTTCTGTACGTGCACTAAGAAGGGATTGTTAGTTTGGCAGAGCAATGTCTGCACATGAAGGGACATGGGCGAAATACTCTTGTCTGTCCGTCTATCTAATCACTCTGGTATTAGTATTAGAGTGATTTTAGAAGTAGTCTAGACATTGTGTACTGTATGACTGGAAATAAGGTGGGGAACAAAGTAATATCTTTTACGGGACCACCTTGGGTTGGCGAGAGAGACAAGCTGTTGAGCTTACACAGATCTCTTCTTCAAATCTGGAAAAGATGCTGGGAGTGGCACAGCTAAATAAAAGGTGGAGCAGACTGTTCAGCACCTGTAGTTAACGTGTGTTTCGAGGGACTGTTCAAGGTGAAGTGGCCTGTTAACACCGCTCCAGTCATGGCGGGAGTGGATAGATTACTGTAATGAGCCATAAGTTCTGTGTCTCTGTTCAGTCCATGATTTTTAGTGTCTAGCCTAGCTAGGAACTTAAGGTCCTCGGCCCTTCTTTTGAAAGGCAATTACTTTGTAGCTGACCTCTGTCCCACCCTCTAAGGAAACCTGCACAGCACCTTCTGTGGGTGAAGTGGGGGTGTTGCAAAGGCAAATCTGTAGGTTTTCATGTGCCCACATCCTAGTTCAGTGTCTTGTTTAGGTTGGCCAGAATTTCAGTCCACTCCTGAGTAATGAGTCAAAGGAACACCACTTGCAACGGGAGCTCTAAACAGTCTGTCAGGTTTCTCAGTGGAGCAATCCCCCCATTTCATCCTCTCTATTTAGCTCACTAGTCTCTTCCAGTCACTAGCCTGCCCATCAGTCACCAGCTCCATGCCCAGATGGATAGATGCCTGTAGCAGCTGTTTTCTCCTCTGCTCTGCAATTTCAAGCAAGTCCCCACTTTCCAATGCAACTGCAGCCTGAAATCATGTCACGACCACCACTAGTAAAAGGTCCATGACCAGTCCTCTCCACACACTCAAGCCCACAAAAGCCAATCTTTAATTTTTTAAAATAATAAATATAAAACATTTCCAATTGTCTTGGTGTGGAGACAGGAGACCTGGCCCCATAAGAGCAGAGCAGAGCAACAATGGTGGAGAAAATAGGCCAGGGAGAGAAGAGGTGCATTTTTCCCTTGCTCAAAGCAGTAAGTCAGAGAAGAAATTTTACATTGTTCCACCCTGGACAAGGAGGGAGGTAACTGATTGTTAGCCAAAGTGTCTGAGCCTTTACGAGAGAAGAAGGCCACAGGCTGCCCTGTTAGAAGACCTGCCGGAGAGCTTTGATAGCAGGTTAGACTAGCTTCTGGAACTGCTGAGCGAGATAGTAGAGTAGGACC
Organism: Pelusios castaneus; assembly: GCA_007922175.1. Taxonomy (NCBI): domain Eukaryota; kingdom Metazoa; phylum Chordata; order Testudines; family Pelomedusidae; genus Pelusios; species Pelusios castaneus. The sequence continues at coordinate 1,907,233 of ML685808.1, forward strand.
ACCAGACCCAGGCTTCAGCCCAGGCCATGCTAAAGATGGAGAAAAGGATGATGGTGGACTGCAGTGAATACAACCACATGATGTAACTGCAGTGTGAAGAACAGCAGCAGTAAAAGAAGCTGTTCAAGTAGCTATCTGATGTAATGGCCATCAGAACATGCCTACCTAGCTTCCAATCCTGGTACAGTCTGCTGTGATGGCTTCCCCTCCACCCAACCATGTCTTACAGCACACCCAAACTGATGTATCCCGTGCATTTCACCTTGTGCCTCCCCAGGGGAAGGTGAACAAATGTACTAGTCACATGCAAGTCTATTCCATGGCACATTGCAAAGATTGACTTCGTACCTTGTCTTATCTTGTTTTCTTTGCCCTTTGGTTGTGTCTGCACTTTCTCGAGTTTTTGGCAGCTGGACTGTGGTGTTGGCTTTTAAATTACTTTGCAGTCTAACCTTTGGTGTCTGAGAGCTTGAGAAACAAGAAAAAGAGGCAGAAAGTTCAAAGCAAGACTTTAAGTGAAATTTCAGGTTAATAATACATTAAATCAGTGGTTTTCAACCTGGGCAATACTGCCCTCTAGTGGGCGTTTTGTGATTTTTGGTGGGCGCTACAAAAATGAAGGAAGGAGATAATGGCCATGCTCATCTGGCTGTAATTTATAAAAATTAATAAGCGTGTATGAATAATGAATAAACTTGGTTTGAATGAAATTTGTTTATATCCTATTTAAAATATCTGAGTTTAAAATTTAAATAGAAAATTATAATTAATGATTAACAGTACAACAATGTAACAATTAATAATTTAATGACAGTGACAATTTATAAAAAGTAACAATTTATGTAGGTGGGCAGTAAACTTATTGCAAATGTGAAAATATTGAAAAATTGGGCGCTGATCCAAAAAAGGTTGACAACCACTACATTAAATTGATTCCCTCTCACTGGTAATTTGATACAGTGCACTTGCATTATATGTCAACAGTCACATTATCACATTTCTCCATCAAAGCAAGGATGTGGGCACACCCAGCATCCCTTACTTCCCTTGTTCCCCTGGATCCTGCCCAGCTATCAGAGGCACACTGCCTGATCTGAGCCTGTAAACCAACACACGCACCAACCTACTTCTGGCTCTGATACTCCCCTTCTCTTCACTTATGTTGTTCAGAGTACAGCCCACCCCAGTCACATGAATGAATGGCATTATACATGCTGAAGTCCCACTGGGTTTGTAGGCAGCACCATCATGCCTTCAGTCTGCCTTGTGCACATTCTGCCCTTGCTCAGTGTGTTCCTCAGCCTTCTTTTGCCAGATGCTCTCACACTGGGCTTGGGCTTCATAAGCTAGGACAGCAAAGGATAGGGAGTCTTGTAAAGTAACACTCCATTGATATTTACAGCACTGGGTGGGAAGAAAGCTTGCTCAAATTTGAAATGGCTGAATCTCTGGAATGCACTGCGGTTGTGCGCCGTGTCGGTGCATCCCATGTTGGTGTCTATGGACCTCCTGCTGAAGGTGATCAAGGTCTGCAATACAATGGAGACCAATCTGATGAATATATTCATGTGTATCTTGTGAGGAGGGTGGGAGCACACCATGGGCATGCGTGCCATCAGTGGCACTAGCTCAGCTTAGGAACCTGTTCGCACAAAGTCTGCAAATGTTTTGTGGACATAAATGCAATGGTAACCTGCTTCTGGCCTGGTATGGATTCCCTCATAGGAGGGTCTTAGTGCTCAAGTCCTAGACTAGCTCCTCACACAGCTCCAGGAAAGTGGCTTTCCTCATTGAAAGTTCTGGACCCTCCACTGGTCGATCCAGGTCTGCATGACTAGGGGGTCCCACCAGTCCCCAGAATTACCAATCAGCACAGGGAGATTCCACAGCCTTGTCTGCTATCTCCATGTCTGAATGCAGCCAGCACAATCCCCTCTACAGGGCCTCCTACTCAACTCAGAACAACAAGCTCCTGCCAAACTGCCCTCCCCTCATCTCATGCTCTCTGTCTGACACAGGCTGTGGAAACTGGCATCACATTAATGCCAACAGCTGGAACAGGTCATTATCCTGAGCTTGATCCATGCTTTCGAACGGAGGCCACAGATGAGTATAGAGCATGCCAAGCTGGAAGTGGTTTAGTGGGCTGAGTTGGGGGGCGAAGAGTACTTCTGCACAGGGGCCCAGGTAAGATGGACAGTTCTTCCACCATACAGTGTGAAAGAATTCAGAGTGTGGTGCAGCTTAGTGCTGGGCTAAGAACCATGGGATATCACTTGGCCTAGGCTAACTTGGTTCCTCCAAGCCAGGTGCTGATCACCTGGGTTAGCTCTGCTGTGGAGACACACCAGAAGGAACAGCGTGTCTGGCCCCACTGACTGTAGCAAGTACAGATGGCTGCTTGTATCCTTGTCCAGTTCAGCTTGTCTTCAGAGTGCTGTTATTTTGGGGCCATGAGGATAATCATGAATGGTCCTCTACCAGCATAGAGACAGAGAAGGGGTTCTTGTAGGCCAATACAGTGTAGGTCCGTTGTTTTAGGTGGTAGCCTGAGGGCTGACTTCCTAACCCTATCATTATGTCTCTAAGGTACCGGTATGTCTTCACTGTAGAGAGTTAGCCTGGGTGATCTGGGTCTGAGCACCTGAGTTAGCTTAACCCAGGAGTGAGCATCCTGCCTGCAAAGAGTTCCTTGAGTTACTGTGTCCTCACTGTTTCAGCACTTGCTCATGCCTGTCAGTGGCATGGTCTGTTGTTCTTAGTGCCCAGAGGCTCCAGGCTCCTTTCTCTGTCAGCTGTAGGAGAACTTGTGTCTTTTGGGGGAATTGTGGGAAGGCATTGTAGGATGCTAAGTTCTTGAGTATTTAGCCTGTGTCCTCGCTGCCAGGTGGGTGGGCTCTGGCCCGAGTTAAAGGAGAGCCTAGGGTCTAGCTCAGGGGTTGGCAACCTTTTGGGAGGGAGGGCCAAGTCTCTCACCCCCCCACCGCACTTCTCCAACATGATGAATAGCCCCAGCACCCTGGCCTGGGCGTACCGTGGTCAGCAGCAATGGTGATGGTGGGGGAAGGGTGTACCTAGAGTTGGGGGGCGTCGGTCAGCCACTCCTCTGAGGAGTTGTCCCCTCTGACATCTCCGGTGGCCACCACTTTCCCACATGGGCCCAGCGGTACCCTGGCCAGAGTTGGTGCAAAGCAGGCAGGGGAGGAGGGGAGCGGCCACCGCCCAGCTGCTGGGTTAACTGTATAGTGAAGGTGCCCCTGAGGAGTTCCCTTGTGGGCCGTGCTGCAAAGCTAGAGCCCAGCATGCAGGCTGAGTCACTCTGATTCCTTGTCTTGCAGGTCAGGGTGATCTCACCTCATCTCCTCTGTTTTGACTCGGTGAGTCTTTGCCTTTCGCATTATTTATACAATTTAATTGTGTTTATACAATTCCACCATGTGTCACTCCGCCCCAGCTTATCTGCCTTCACCTCCTCTCCTGAGCTCTCTGCTAAGTGGGATCTTTATCTGCTGCTTCCTCCTATGAGCCATATCTGCAGGCTCAACTGGACTTTTTCTCCCTGCTGACATGTGGATTGAGCAGCTTTCAAAAGAACTAAATTCACTGAAGAACAAAGGAAACTGCCACAGCTCTGTGGAGAGCCCAGATTGGGTGTTGGGGTCAGGATCTGTTTGGATTCTCTGGAGGACTTGCAATGACATAATTTAACCCTCTGGATACTGAGTGTGAGCCCCCACGACAGCTGTGTTAGAGAGTTGAAGAGAACCTGTGAAAGAATCAGTCCCCATCTTTGGATTTGTTAGCAGGGCGTTGGACAAGCCCTCCGGGAGACATTCGTGTGGCTGCACTCTTGTGTGCCATTGCTCCTGTGCAGGAGTTGGAGACAGGGAAGAGATCATGTGACATTTGGCTCAGCCGGAGTCTACTCAGGCTTCGGGAAGCAGAAGCACCTAATTCAGAGTGGGTATACTCAGAGCTGTAAGCCACTAGTGTAGTCACTCCCATGCTAGTAACCTGACGCCTATCCTCAGGTGTTCAAGTTCACTCACATCCTTCCCTGCATGGAGCTGCTGTAGGTCCTGTGCTGGTTCTGTGGCAAGCCACCTGAGCTCCCCGTGTGACCCACCAGCCTAAAGAAGGACTTGCAAGGGGAAGCAACTTGCATGTTGGGAGTGGATGGGGCAGGGCTCCAAGTGTGTGTGGGTCAGGGGCAGGAAGGTTGCGACTTGCTCTATCCTAGGGCCTATTTTTTACCACCCAGTAGAGAGCAGCCCTGCCCACTAGTAGTCATGGAACACTTATCCCAGATGTCCCTGGCTCAGAAATTCCTAAGGATAAATGTGTAGAGCCCTGCATGGATACAAAATTTGTAGCCACAACCTGCAAACATACGCCACAGATATAAAGCTGAGATCCAGATTTTCAGGGCTCTAGATAAAAAATTTGTACTCACTTTTGATTTGTGATCTTCAAACATGGTCCATGGATTTGCAGGACGCTATAAATGTGCTGTTTGTTGTTGCCTCCACTGATCAACCCGAAACCTCATTCCAAACTGGCTGTGCATCCCCTTCTGGCATTGAGATGCTGGGGTAAAAGGTACCATGTGAGTACAGGGGTTCTTCTTTTTTTCATCTCCTCATGGCCTCTTTCATTTGTTGGCAGAGATGAACTTGATGATGTTCTTTGCTGGGCCAACTCTATGCCTTTCTTTTGCTCTTTCTGACTAATGCCTATGTTGCTCGTATATCCTCTGGCCCAAATAAATGAGAGGCTGCTAGTCAGAAAGCATTGGCATTAGCCTATCTGTTGATATGTTGTAGTGTGTAAATAAGGCTTCTTGGCTTGTAGAGCATTTAGGCCACACAGTAAGATCCTCTCAAAGATTCCCCATGAGAAGGTCTCTGATCAAATTCACTCTCCATTCTTTGCAGATGTTCACAGGCTGTAAGTGTGACTAGCCTGGTCAACACACCTGGCCAACACTGCTGAGTGTTGTTCCAGTGCATCAGGTGGAGACGGGGACATGGAACACACACTGACCAAGGAGTTACATGAACATACAGGATTTCTTCTTCCTTTGTATATTTGACAGGACAAGATGGGAATTGAAACTGTGCAGGGCCAGGGTGGTGAAGGTGAGATTGAGAGGTAGCCTGACAAGAGGACTGGATATATGGCTAATTTGCAGAAGCTCCCGAGTTTTGTATGCAATTAACTTGCTGTGTAATTATGGGGAAGTCACTTAACCTCTTTCTTTGTCTGTTTCTCCATCACACACTAAGTACCAATTATTAATTAAGGAGATTAAGGTGAATCAGTTATTGGTCCCGTGATGCCATCTAGTGAGATCTCTCACTCTGCATAGAACTGGCAGTGGGTTTGTACCTTTACTGTGGCGCACGAGTCACTGCAAGATGGTTCTTTGCCAGGAGCAAAGATAAAATAAGGAAAATGAACGTGCTAATTGCAGAAAAACATTACGCCCCCAGGGGTATGTCAAAAGCACTGTACCATCATTTCAGTAATATGCACAATAGATATATACAGAGATGCACATATTGTCTAACATACAGATTAGCATCTTTTCCCTCTGGTTATGTATGTGATTATACAGAACCACAGAGGTGGATTTCAGCACAATTGAGCTATTGAGGTGTTTGAAACTTGAACTCAGCTTTGCAGCCAAATTCTGCAAATGACTCCTCCCTTCACACCAGGCCAGACCAAATTCCAAGATCCAGAGAGCCCTGAACGTTGGCAAGATTTGAAACCTGAAGCTAGATCCAAGTGTCTGCTATTGAACCCATATCTAGAAAGCATATACAGTTTGGAGATTTTGTTGGCTACTACTTCAATGGAGCCCTGCCTCACCCAGTATGCCCTTAGGAGATTCTCCAATGGCTCCCACTGGCTCCTCCCTCCCTTGCCTTCCCCAGGCTCCTGGAATCTCCTTTCCTGCAGAGTTCTGGGTTCAAACGAGACCTTGCTACACCACCAATGGCATGGATCTCACCAATACATCGGTGGTGCATAGGTATGTGATTTGTAAACATGCATTAGGGGCCAGATTCTCAGCTGGTGCCACTCGATTAAAGTCGGTGGAGCTGTGCTGATTTGCCTTTGACTCAATATGTCTCAATACTGTAGAATCTGCCTTTTCTGTATACTCAGTGTATGCATCTGCATGTGTACATAGAATTATGTTGATAATCAATTTGTGTATACACACCATTCTATATCTATTTTTTGTCTTTGTAAAACTCTAGCCTGAAATTATCTGTTTCTTCTGCTTCTCTTTCTTGTCCCTATTCCATTCTACCATTCAGTTTTCCTTCTTCCACTCTATATTCCAGGATCTTTGCTCCATCTTTTTCATTTTGAAAAGTGCCACCAGACTCCTTGTTTGTTTTGCTGAACTAGACTAACATGGCCACCCCTTTGGAACTTGTCATCGTTTTTCATTGTTTCCCTTCAGTTTAACTTTTTTTATCCTTTTCTCTCTTGCTGCCTTGCTTTCCCTGTTGTTTTCTTTCCCCCATGTCCTCCTGAATTCTCCTTCCTCTCACCATCTTTCCTTCTCTTGGTCATCTTCCTTGCTCCTTCTGTCTCTCATTCCTAATTCCCAGCCATTCTCTCTGGTAACTTTTCCTCACACTCTTCCATCCTTCTGTCCATTTCTTGTCCTTTCTCTCTCTCTCTCTCTCTCTCTCCACTCCCCCATCACTCACATCTGTGCCCTTTAACCATTATTTCTTGGCATTACCCATTGTTCACACTCTCTCTATGTTCAAACAAGACAACACATTCCGTCTCTCTTTCTTTCTCTCTGATCCCCTGTCTATCTTCTAATCTCCTATGCATTTTAATGTACACAGCATGTTAACATCCGCAGCAGTGAGAACTTGTGATTGATCAGCTTTGTCTTTCCCTGTTGTCATAGAGAGGGCTATCTTAGGAACCTGTGGGGCCTCTCTGACGATCATACTGCCCTTTGGATGATCCTGCTTTGGGGTATTTGGTTCCAGGATTTTAATTCCAGGCCTGCCCATGTTTTTTGAGGGCTCAGCTGTCAAGTGAAAGCTCCGAAGAGGAACTACTTAATTTTGCCATAAACTAAAATGATTGGTTTTTGCATATTCTTTTTTTTTCCCCTCATGAGAAAATGTTCCATAAAGAAAACCCATTCTTCCTACTTACTGGGTGCTCTTGTTTGTCATTTTTATAAATCAGTGTTTATTGGGCTAATTATTGTAAACACAGAGCCCAATAAAGGTGACTGCGATTACAAAGGCTGATAATGAATTTTGTAACAAACCTGCTGAGTCTGGAAGCCACCAGCAGGAAAGACTTTATGTCAGGTTAATGACAGAGAGGAGAAATCATCCTTGCTAATCTCCTCTTTTCCCAGAGCATAAAGGATCTCTTTCTAGACTGTGCTGGTCGCATAGGCTCTCCGTAATAGTAGAGCTCTGATTCTCCATTACACCTAGACCTCTGTACATTGCTCTGGCCTTAAAGTGGGCAGAAGAGGCCTCTAAGAATGCCCCTTAGCTTCCCTGTCTCTGCTGTAGGGGACAGATGTATTGGGGGCTGTTGCCAGAATACACTGCACAATCTTATACCATACTCTGAACACAAGCAGTGAAAAGATAGTTAAGCAACCTTTGTCCCTCCTACCTCTTTCTGCCCTTCTCCCAAGGGCTGGAACCAAGTAGCTGAGAATCAGGCCCTCTGTCTGAAAGCCCCTCTAACTCTTTAGCCTCTGGACGGGAGACAGACAAAAATGCCATGGACAGCTCTCTGCAGTAACTTCAGTAATATAGCAGTGCTACGGTAATAGTGCTCTTCGTAACCCATACATTTGAAACCTTTCGGCTGGACCAGAATCATCAGTGTGACAGACCGGTCAGGAGATTTTACAAAATAACAAACAGTGGGTTCGTTTTAGGTGCTGACTGGCTTTTGACATTTTCAGGCTCACGCTTCCAAACATTTCTCTGCAAACACCAGGGCTGGAAACATCCTTTATAAAATGAAAGCTGAGATTCTCCCATGATCACTTGTCTCCGGGAGTTGGGGATTTAAGGATATATTGCAAGACTGATGATAAAATCACGAGGATGGGGAACTGAATCAGTGTGTACAGTCACCCTGATTGCCCTCATTGGCAAGCAAAGGGTTAATCCCTGTGCCCTGATTAGATACAGCTGGTGAGGAGGTCAGAGGCCAGATCAGAGCCAATTTCAGCAGCTCCCTCTGCCTCCCAGACAGATGGGGCGAGAGCAGGGGTTGAGAGAAGACCTTTTTTAGCTTTGAATCTTTTACACCTTTAAAGACGTTCCTTAAGGGTTGACATGGGGTAGACCAGCCCTTGGAAGGCAGCATGGCTCTGCTGACTTCAGGCTCAGCTTGGGTTGAATTGGGCATCTAAACACCTATCAGTAGTGATACGGGGGTCTGGTCTCTTTCTCTCCCTTCCCCCATGTTTTCTCTGTGGGTCAGTTGACCTAGTTACACTGGCTAATGGAAACCGAGTTAAACCAGTTGAAACTGCACTTAAACCATCTTAGTTAAGTTTAATGTAGGGTAACTAGAGTGATTTACAAATTGGTTGAACTACCCAGATGTGAGTTTGCAAGTAGAGAAACATCTTAAGTGGCAAGCCACACCTGCGTACCAAGCCTGCTGTATGGTTCTATCCTCCATCTCCCCACATTTGACACCAGAGCCCTCTCCCTTGTAGCTCCTGCCCTCTGGAACAGCCTTAATTTCCTCTCTTCGGGGCTTTTTCTGTCTGTCCAGAACACATCCTTGCTCTCCTCTGCCTGCACCTCTGAATCTCTCTGCCAAGGCTCTTGGGGTATGGTTTGTGTGAAAAACGTTGTATAGAATAAAGGCCAGATCCCTGCTGGCTTATAAGGTTTCCTCTGCCCCATCCCTGCTGGTGGGAGGGATATAAAAAGCCTAAACCAGGGGCAGAGGGCATAGCTGCCCAGCCTCACAGATATCCCATGATTCTTGGGGAAGTCCCACAGGTCCTATGGCCTCCTTTTTAGAGGATCAGGGTCTGGTAGCAGAGGTTCAAGCCTATACTGGAACACCCTGTTCCCTATTGTAGTTTGGATCTATTCTGCTCTTTCATCCCTGTCTAAGCCTGCCAACAAGAAACCCCTCTGCTAGCATGCAGAGGCACAAATAGAAGATCCCTGGATGCTCTTGCACTGAGAAGATCTGGGTTCAAATCCTCTGCAGCACGCTCCTCCTTGTGTGACCTTGGGTGAAGCACTTAAACTTTCTATGCTTCCATTCCCTGGCTTTAAAAAGGGGATAAAAATCCTTCTTTTCCCCACCATTTGGCTTGTCTATTTGGATGGTGAGTCCTTTGAGGGTTCATCTCTTTATGTCCAGAGGGGGCCTACCACAAATGGAGCCTTGATAGCAGCTAGAATCATGCACATCATTAATCTGAATAAGGAACACCCACAGGGTCAGCATGTTTCCCTCAGGCCTTTCCCTGAGGACCTTTCAATCCCAGCTAGCTTTCCTTCACATACAGTCACCCCATCCAAAACCAGCCAGAGCTGCAGGGACAGATCATGCCGCTTCTTAAGATCCAGGCCTCTCCCTCCATAGATCTCTGAGCATTCAAGCAGCTTTCCTGATACGTCCATCCCCTCGTCTGGAAGAAATGGGGGAAGTGAGCTTTCTAGCAGCAAGATGCAGTGACGGGGTGAATGGGCGGCTCGGTATAATAATGCCACTGTGGGATGCTCACGGTTGCCTTTTGAATGTTTATCCTGTGCCACTTCCCTGATTTTTATGATGCAAACCTTTTAAGGTGAGGGATTATTTGTTGGGGAAATTGACCGTTGTTCTTGAAAGGTGCTCGAGTTGTGATTATTTGTGGGAGATTTATTTAACTGTATTAGCGGCATATTTACTCCGGGCTGAGCGGAGGTGTAATTTTTGAAAGTGATGATGTGTGTTGATGGCCCATCGGCTGTGTTGTCTCATACACTTTAATACCACTGATCGGACCAGCCCACATTGATACTTGACAGAGAGAAGACTGCTTTAGAGGAACTCAAATTGTCCAAGATTTGTAATGTTAGAGGAAAAGTCACATAGCATGGGAGATAATGCCATGCCTAGGAGATGGTAGCATTCTGACTTTCCTTTTATATTAATTAAGCAAATTTAGTTGTCACAAATGGTGCCAGTAGGACAGCCCTGAGACTGGGAATGGGCACAGTATGAGAAAGTGTAGTTGAGCCTTCTCCACATCGCTTGATCAATGGGCCCCATAGAACCAGCTCCAGGGTGGGATTCCATTCAGTCCCTGCACACTTACCTGGTGTTTGGAACAGAAGGAGACATGGGGGAGAATTCGCTGGATGTGAGACCCTGAGGTTGCTGGGTTAAGACCTTGGTTTACCCTACATATGGTGAGATAAATGTGACAGGTTGGGAGGGGCGAGTCACAAAGTGAAGAGGATCACCAGCAGATCTGGATAATGGGATAGCAGGACTCTGTGATGCCACAGTCACAAGCTGACATGTTAGCTAGTGAGTCACTTTGCCATAGACACGGCGGGAGCTTGGTCACTTTCTGCTGGGACAAGCTTGGAATGAAGACACGCCACTCTTGGTGAGCAGCCCCAGTGTAAATTCTTTTTCTACTTAACCCAGTAAACAGGTTTCAGTTAATCCATTTTGTTCACACATTCTGTAGTGTCAAACAGGGCAGCTGCCAACAAACCATCAAATGTACAAAAAAACCCCCAAACCCCCCAGCTCAGCCGACCCAATGACAGTTTGATGCAGAATGTTTTGCAAGGGCAAACATCCAGTTCCCATAGCACTGTAGTGTTTGTACAGAGGGCAAACAATTCCCATAATCTCCTGAGAGACACATATGAGGTGTGTTTTGCAAGTGTCAGCAAATAACTCAGAATGAGGGGTTAAATTGTTTTCATATAGCCTCCTCCCCCAGTGTTGCTCTGCATTATTTAAGAGGAAGTGTGTTCTCGTCTCTCCTTCATTCTCTTCCTTTTGATGGGCAGATTCCTGCTGGAAACTGAGTTAAATCACACACTCCAATCTGAACACCCTCAAATTCTGGCCCATGTGTCAAAGCCCAGAGCTGAACACTCTTAATTTTCAGACCTGGATCCAACCTCCATGGTTCAGGCCAATCTCTGTTTTGTGTGGAGACACAGGAAATTCTATAAGCATACTGCATACAAGCACCATGATGGGCCAATTCTGTGCTGCCCTGTGTCTTGTGTGACTTCACTGACTTTACCAGGAGTATTTGGCATGTAACTCAGTGGAGGATTTGATCCTGTGGTTGAGAAAGACCCAAAAGAGAAATGTCATGGTCACTGCAGCCCCAATGCAGCCAGAACTGAGCAACACTGCACATAATACTAGGGAGTAGTAATCAATCTCAAATACAGAATAGAAAATAGTATCTGTACACAGTTATGAGCAGAGAGCATTGCACAAGCTGTAACTAAATACCATGTGATCAGTGTGTTTAAAATTTTAGCCATAATGTCCCTCTTTTTCAGATGGGGAAAATGAGACAGACATGTGAGGTGACGTGTCCAAGGACACAGAGCTGGGATTAGAATTGCCCGAATCTCTGCTCCAGGTGGTGGGCTCAGACTCACTGCAGGAACACTTGCAGGCCAGCATCCTGTCCTGCTTGCCCACTGCACTGGGTAGTCAATTCTTTTTTGTCGAAGTCCCAATTTCTTGGTCAACGTATGGCAAGGTCCAGACTCCAGAGAACGTAATAAAAAAGAACAACAATAATGATAATAATAAGTAAACAAATATTTCTGGATCTGTTCAAAAGGATTTGTTGGTGTGGATTTGGCCATGATCTGCCTATTGACTACCCCTGCATAGAGACAGATCAAAGCAGGGGCTATAGGGGCTGAAGCCCTGGGTCCCAGCCTGAAGGGGGGCCCTGGGCTCCAGCCTCTATGTCCCCTGCATGATCCGGGCAGCCCCTGCCACTAGAGCCACCCCTGGTCTGACTGGTCTACCCTTGGGGATGGGAAGGTGCATGTTTCCTCCACTCTAGGGGTGGGCCTGGCTGGGGTGCAGCTGATGTGGCCTGGTGTGGCTTCCAGAGCCTGTGGCCTTGGAGGGTTGCATTGGAGGCCACACCATGCGCCATTTGGATCCCACCCGTGGGGACAGACTAGTTGGACCAAGGCCAGTGGAGAGTGGCCTCTGGCCCCAGGGCCCTCCCCAGCTCTGGCCTGCTTGCAGGCCGCCATGGTGGAGGCTGGGGTCCAGACTGGGACGGCCCCCCATAGTTATGGCAACCCAGGGCCTCTGGGCCCCTTAATCTGGCTCTGCCCATGCGCTACACTCTACCATTGCTAAAGGGGTTAACACGATTCCATTAGCTTTCCGTAACCTCCTTCTTTGCTAATATAGTGTCTCTAACACAGAAATAACTTTTCGCATGGCACAGTTCTCAAAAGAGGAGCAAACTTCAGACAGCATGAGAGCGCTCCCCCATAGCCTTCCTGCTTACAGCAGACCGAGATCCCTAAAGCTGCCAGAAGGTTGACTGCATCTTTGATTCTTCCTAGCACTTACTGTCAGGAATGCATAAAAAGCAGCTCACGCAAACCCAACTAGTGATTATCATCATCGAATCCTTCAGAAACCCAGGAAAGTTTAGCAAAGTCTAGATGAAGTCACGTCCCCCATACCAGACACCAAAATGTCACATTGCATTGGCCGATTCTTACAGAAGTTGTCAAGCAAGTGGCATCACGAGTCATTTTCAATTCTCTTTGTATACCGCAAGCCTTTGGATGATGTGCTTTTTTCTCTCCTGCTTTACAAAACAGACTGCATGCTGTTCTCTCCGTTTCAACCATCTGAACGGCTCTGGTCTAACTAGTAGAGTTTGAAGGTGGTGAACTGTGTTGCTGGTCCCTCTGGCACTGTTCCATATGTGCACATTCATCTGGTTACTAGGGAAGGTCTCCGCTTTTGTTGTGATGATTTGTGAAATCTCATTATCACCAGACAAATGAGGAGTTAGGTGAATTCTTACTCCAATTCTTAAAACATTGTTTTGATGTTTAATACATGTCTGGGGGTAAATCTGTTTTTATTTTAATGCTGGTAGAGCATGCTGTAGAATTTTAAATGCATTATTCTAGGAAGCAATAAATATATCATGTGAATAACATGTCTGATGAATACACTGAACACAAAAGACTTGACATCTCCACTCAGTTATGCTGTTGCAGCCCCCGTTAGCTGAATGGAGAATTTTTCTTCCTAACATACAGTGGCAAGTTACAAAATCATTATAGGGATTGATAGAGATTCTAATCTTGTTTACCCCAGTGTGAATCCAGAGATTGATAGCGATTCTAATCTCATTTACCCCAGTGTGAATCCAGAGATGGATAGAGATTCTAATCTTATTTACCCAGATGTAATTGATCCAGATTATAATCTCATTTACCATGGTGTAAATCCAGAAATTGATCCAGATTCTAATATCATTTACTCGCATGTAGATCCAGGGTAACTTTATTGACTTCAGTGGTTTTACTCCAGATTCTCACCAATATCTCACCCTTGTGCATAACAAAGTACAATTAGTATAAGTAGCCATCTGTCTCTAATTCATAATTGGCTAATATCCTGTCTCTCTCTCTAATATTGTGAAGCCCTGATCTTCTAATGGAACAGCAAGAATTTGATTTCTAGCAATGACTTATTAGTAGATATTAATTTGTTAAATTAAGTTCAAGGACTGGCGTGATGAGCCTAGTTATTCATCTCAGTGTTTTGTGCCCTTTTATTTAGGTTGCAAAAACCCTTCAGCAAGATCAAAGAAGGGCACGTTTAGTGGAGCCACAATCGTCCACTCTGGTCAGCAAAAGCTCAGCAGACTTGAGTGGATGCAGTTTGTGCATATCAGGGCACAGATCCACAGAAGTTTTTAGGTGATGTCAATGGGAGTTAGGCACCTCAAAACTGTAGATGGTCCAGGTCTAGGCCTGTGATCCCCACATAGAACTCCCCATGTTCTCTCCTGCTACCCCACTCTTCAGGGCCCAGGTTTCTCCTCACTAACCTCTGTTGTCTCTGGCAAGGAGCAGGGCAGTAGCAGTGACCCGACCCTGCTACATCCTGAGCTCTCTGGTGTCTTCAGAGATAATAACCAGACCACAGGGGTGGTAGCCAGCCGTGTGGCCTGATGATGCAGTGGAATGAGATTCCCTCTCTCCTTGCCCATGCCATTCCCTGACATCACTGGAGATTTAGGGAGCAGCAATGACTCCTCAAGGAAGCCCCTAAAGATATGGGAGCAGCAAGCTGGTGGTCCTGAATACCCCTAGAGCAAAGGCCCAGGAGGCAACAGTGAGGAAAAAAGTCAAACTACCCCCTCTCCCAATTTCCAGAGGAGTAGCCGTGTCAGTCTGTATACAGCAAAAACGAGAGTCCTGTGGCAATTTAAAGACTAACAGATTTCTTTGGGCATAAGCTTTCGTGGGCTCCAACCCACTTCGTCAGATGCATGCTCCTAAGATATCATTGGTAAGAGGGGTCTCCGGGACATGGGAAGCTGGGCGTGTACAGCTGGCACAGAGAGATGAGATCTGAGGGTGATCTCATGGAGGCAAACGACCACCTCCTCCAATGAGCTAATGCCTGCACTCCTACAACCATGAGCATGTGGGGCATGTGACTTGCATGACTCCAAACTTGCACTGTTGGTCCAGCCTGGCCAGCCATAGGTTTTGGTAGTGAGTTCACTTCTCCATCTGACAGTGTCATATTAGCAAAGGGGCATTTTCATTTACAAACTTCTCTTGGCAGGTGCTAATGACTTTTAAAGAAACCCTTCTGGGGTGGCATTGCTCCAGTCTTTTCTCAAGCCATCGGGGCATTTGTTTGGAACATGTAGTTCAGTTTTATCCAGCAGGTTTTGAGTTATCCCTGCATGGAGAAATGGCATTTCCCACAGCTTCTTGTTTTCCTTATGCCTTTTTGAACTCCCAGCTTTAAAAAACCAACCTGCTTCCCCAAATCTCCTTTATAAACTTCCAACTTGCCCTCAGTTCAATTCAGTGGAGACTCATGCTTCTGCTCATACATCTCTGAGAAAAGAGACCCTGTACTATTAAGATGTCTGAAGAAACTGGATTTAGAAATATCTAAGTTCCAAGTCTTTAAAGAATTGAATTGTGGCTGTGCACTACACAATTTTCTTGTAGCTTTAAACGAATGGTGCAGGGCCCTAAGGCCTGAATATATACGTGATCTTACTGTTGGGCTCTGATTCAGCCAGGAACATAAGCACATACCTAACTTTAAGCATGTGAGTAATCTGATTGACTCTAATGTGTTTAATTAAATTAGGCACAGGCACTTGCTGACTTGGACCTTAAACAGCTGCTGCCTTATTATGCCCCAGGCAGAGAGTTGCACTTCAGTGGTGGATGAATTCCAGAGCGGTAGCTGTGTTAGCCTAGTTCAGCAAAACAAACAAGGAGTCCTGTGGCACTTTTAAGGACTAACAAATTTTCTCCCATGAAAGCTCATGCATTAAATAAATACATTAGTTTTTAAAGGTACCACAGGACTCCTTGGCTATGTCTACACTTGTGTATTTAAGTCGACTTAACTAAGTCGACTTTAAGTCGACTTAGTATGTCCACACTGAAAATTAAAGTCTACTTAAAGGGGAACTTACAAAGTCGACCTAGAGCGTCCACACTGGACGCTCTAGGTCGACTTTGTGGGGCTAGGGGGACCTAGGGCAGGTCCACGGGGGCAGGGGGAGGCACCCCTTGCCCAATGCCAGGGGGCTCAGCCTTTGTCCCACTGTACCTAGGTACAATGGGGCAAAGGGGGTCAGGGATCCTGGCAGGGTATAGACGCAGGGTGGGCAGGGCATAGGGGCAGGGTGGGCAGGCATGCCAGGCTCCCCCTGTGCCCCCCCCGGCAGGGAGAGCAATGGTGTAGTCCTGGGGTAGCCCTAAGTCGACTTAGGGCTACCCCACGGCAACACTGGCTTAAGTTGACTCTAGGGAGTCGACTTAAGCCTTAGGTCTAGTGGAAAGGAGGTTTTATAAAGTCGACTTAATTTCCATTAAGTCGACTTTATTTTCCTTAAGTTGACTTAAGCAAGCTGCTTAAGTTGACTTAAGAAAACTGTAGTGTAGACGCAGGGTAAATTAAGTCGACTTCAGCAAGCTTAAGTCGACTTAATTTACCAGTGTAGACGCAGCCCTTGTTTGAAGTGGTGGATGAAGTGGATGTAACAGGCCTTCTCCTGTAGTTTTCATGGAAGCAGACATCTCATTGAATTCGATGGGAGTTCTGCCATAAATGCAGGGGACTGGACTGGATGCCCTCTTGAGGTCTCTTCTAGTCCTGGGAGTCTATGATTCTATAGGAATTCTGGATTTGATGGTTTGCAAAATGCTTTGGGATCCAAAATCACTTTGGAATCCAAAGTTTGATTCATGCTATAATAATGTCTGATATTACTGTATCCTAGAGGATTCTCCAATTGTCCAGAAATTTGTTGTTGTTTTCTTTCCTTTAATGGAAAATGTATTCGGATTCCAGCCAAACATGTTTTTCTAATGTGTAATTTTTTTCACACTAATTAAATCGATTATTTTGCATTTCTCTTTGCATCTAACACCCCCTCCTTGTCCAAAAACCAACCAATCTCCTTGACATAGTGTTTGCAAAATGGCTCTCCTGGGGTTAGAGTCATCTGGGTTTTTAATTTGGTTTTAGCAGGGGGGATCTCCCAACTGCAGCCGAGTGCTTTACTTCCATTCATCACCGCTAAGCAAGTAACAAGGTGAACTCAGGAGTAGCCCTAGGTTTCTATGGCAAAGTGTACACAGCAGCCACCTTCATTATCTTTCATACCCGATCTGTAGAAATTCAGTTTTGTCAACTTTAATTTCAGCCAAGCAGAGGAGGATAAACAAAAGGAATACAAGAGAAGCAGATGGTTTGTCCAAGAGTGCAGGGCAATCAGGAAGCATGTGCATTTTTCTTATAGTATATAATCGTCTTGCCTGCCTCCATGTAAATGCTGAAGTGAATTGGACTTGTGAAATATTTTTTAAATAAAAGAAAATCTCTTACTATTGAGGAACCTGGAATATTCAGTGCACAGAAGTTGCTGGGGTGGTTGCAGGAATATTAGATCAAGTGACCAAAGGATTTTAAAATCCCGCTAAACATTGAGGGCTGCTTTCTTCCCAGATCCACAATGTTGATGTTAATGCCTGTATTCTCCTTTGCCTTCATATATATAACTCCCACTAACATCAGTGGGAAACCTACATCTCAGCATACTTCTTACCTCCTATTATGTCAGCCAAGACCTCCTTAAACTTGCTGTTTGCCAGAGGAAGCTGTACTCCTCTTGGTAGAGTAGAGAGCTGAAGAAACAGGGAAGGAGACATGTCTCAGGGCTCCAGTCAGCTCTTGGCTGGGTGTGCACATCTTTATCATCTGTATAATATTTGGTAGGAACATTCATTTGGTTTTTTTCAAAGGCTTTGTGAAATCAGTGGTTTCCATGAAGAATTCAAATACCATTGAGCTGCTGTGCTAAAATCCACAGACTGCATTTTAATTGTTGGGGCCCTCGGCTTATTTGAACAACTGTCCCTTGCCATGCTGATAAATGTGCACAGATCATTGCACAGGTACTGTCCACATGACTTCACTTGGGTCTACACAAGCTCCACCTGAGATCTCTTTTAGCTACTCCCAAGAAATACTTTCCCAACTGAAGTTTTGTTCATAGGATGCAGGTGGAAAGAGAAAGGGTCATGAAAAACACCTGTGTGGCTATGGATTCATGTAAAAATTCAAGGTGGAAGTGTTTTGGGGCCACTGAAAGCAACTTGTGGGTTCCAGAATAATCCAATCAGGGCATAGAAACAGCACCATATGGTTTGGGTGATCAAATTGTACATTGCTAATATTGATTTGCAAAGACTTGCATGATTTGCAATCAATTCAGAGGCTGAATGGTATTCATTCACTGAATAATTTAAGATAATGAACACAACTGTAAAAATCCAAGTATGTTTGCAATTAACTGAAAAATGGGCTAAATGTGCCCATAAATTGTTTGCCACAAACACTCTGCTAGTGCTATCCACCCTAGTCTGGTTTCGTGTGTGTGTGTGTGTGGGTGTGGCGGCGGCGGCGGTGGCACTTTTAAAGATTAACAAATTTATTTATCACATGACCTTTTGTGGGAGAAAATCCCACTTTGTCAGACGCTTTGAAGATCTTTGAAGACATTTCAAAGCATCCGATGAAGTGGGATTTTCTCCCACGAAAGCTCATGTGATAAATAAATTTGTTAGTCTTTAAAGTGCCACCAGACTCCTTGTTTGTTTTGCTGAACTAGACTAACACGGCTACCCCTTCGGATCTAGTCTGTCTAGTCTGTCATTCAAGCTCTAATGTGCTAATGGTAATTGCCAAATCACTGAAGTGGAATGGGTTTGGAAAGTCTGTTGATGGCAATGATTTATTTTTATTTTTTAGTCATAGGATACTGCTTTTCTGACCACAAGTGAGTGGGGTTTTTTTATGCACACAAATGAGTGTCTGCATCTGGAAGCAGAAAGAATGGTGGGGAGACAATGAAGATGTGCTGCTGCTCTTAGATAGTAGCAAGTCAAAGAAAGCAGTGATGCAGCCAGAACCATAGGCTCATAAGACAACAAAGTTCAAAGAGGCCTGTTTGATCACTGTTCCCAGGGGAGGAAACAGCAGGCACTAAAGAAGAAACCCCCAGTGGCATGTGTGCATTGCAAGATACTTATTTATTATTGATTTCATTTTATTTTTTAGTTGACAGAAGACTGAGCAGTGGCATAGCTAGAAACCATTTAGCTAAAGCAGCGGCTTTTAGCCAGGGTTTGCTTTGTGCTGGCCTGAGGTGGAAGTGTGAGCTGATAGAGGAGGCTCAGGGAGTGCTTTCCTTCTCTGATACCAGAGTACAATCCATTAGCTAAGGCAGGTGCTGTACAAAAGGAAGCCCTAGGACTAAATTCTTAGCTGCTTGGCAATGGCCTAGAGATTAAGTTTGAAGCCCTCTAAAGTCTTTGTTTGTGGAGGCATGTGGAATTTCAACTAGCTTCATTTCCATTATTCAGTGCCTGAAATGTGATCTCTAATCACACCTCCAGGTTGCATAGGCTTTCCACTGAATGGCTTCAGAAGGAAAGCATTAACCCCCGGCCCGCCCCCCCCTCATCAGAGGGTCCAGGAACACTCTCTGTTATCACTGTTGGAGTTTGCATCATTCTAGCACATCAGAAACCCGCCCCCAGAATCACAGCACGTAGAAGTTAACTACTGTTTAGGGGAATAGCACTCTTTTCACACAGCACTGGATAGATGTAGAATGGGCAGTAAAAATGGGCTTCCCCACTAAAGGGCCTCCACTCTGACTTCTAGGAGAAGGAGGGGAGTTAGGTGTCCACAGCACAGTCCTATTTCGTCCTGTCTGCTGATGATACTGCTAGAAACTGTACAAGTTGTGACAGTAGGGTTGGCTTTTTAATCGACCATTTTCTAGTAGCGGAGTCCCACCCTCCTCAAACAGCGCCCCCAGTGGCCTAGTCTGGAACGTTACCTCCCACTTTAACTTTTCCTGCAAACAGAATACTCAGGTTAACTTTGTTTTAAACGTCTTTTTATTACTTGTCTTGCAGTAGCACCCAGTGACCCCAACTGTGCAGACAGCCCCTGCCCGGATGACGTTACAATTATAATGGAAGATGGTGTTGTTATAACATGGCATGGAAAAGGCTTGGAGCCATTAGGAGTATAAGTGCCCTCTCAGTTGATAAAAACAATTGGGGAAATGCAGCCTCGTCCAGAAAAGAAGATGGAAATATAGGAATGTGTGTTAAGAATGAAGTCAGAGTGACTGTCAGGGCAGGCAGGCCTTGGGCAGCTGGAGGAACATGTAATAGGGACTGACTGAGAGAATCCCTCTGTTGAACAATACTCAGAGAGGGACTTAGCAACTCAGGGTATGTCTACCCTGCACAAGTAGACAGACTTGCCCTGGCTCAAGCAGAGCCAGTGTGCTAAAAATAGCAGTGTGGACACTGTGGCCTGAATGGCTGCTTGGGCTAACCTCATTGAGATCAGTTGTGGGGCACCAGGTGGGCATGGACTTGAGTGGATAGCCCAAGTCATCACCCGTGCAACAATGTCCACATACACAATGTTTTTAGTGTGCTAGCTCTGCTTGAGCCTGTTTCCATACATTGGGAATTAGACCCCTCAGCCAGGGCTGGCCCAAGGGTTTTTGGCACCCTAGATGAACTACCATTTTTGGTGCCCCCCCTCCATGTTATAAGAGATAACATAAGTAAAAAATTCTCTTCCATCTAATTTGGCACCGCTTAGAGCCTGGTGCCCTACTTGACTGTCTAGTTCACTATATGGTTGGGCCAGCCCTGCTCAGCTGCAGTGTAGACATACCCATGGAGCCCATGCAAAGAGAGACCGAGGACAGATAAGGACAGAGGAGCTTTGTTTGTGCCCTAAGTGATGTTTCCTCGTGCAAGGAGGATTCTAATTCAGATTCTCTCCAGCCCAGACAGAGAACATTTTGCTATGGGACAGCTATTGGCACAGTCTCTGTAATAGATGTTTTTTAACTTCCCACCTCAACCCCTGGGTTCTTGTTCGCTACCTGATCTCTGCTGATGTAGCCTGAGGACTTCACAACCCTAGATGCTACTGCCTTTTATATCTTCTCCCTGGCTTTTGGGATCCCATATTTGTAATCAGTTCAGGTTGCCCTGAAATAGACTTTTACTGGTCGAGACCTTTCCTGGTCTATCTCTGATCATTATGGTTGCACCATCAGCCTTCAGTCCGGGTCCACAAACAGGAACCCAAGCCTCTCACTGCACTCTTGGTTCTCATATTCAGCTCTGCACATCATATCATTGTCTGCTCCCCCCCCCCCACCGCTGCTGTTTCTGAAGCTCAGACACTGTATCTGCTCTTTGCAGTTTGCTGCTGAGAAGTGTTTAGCTGGACTAAGGGCAGCGGCAGTCCTGTCATTAGAAAAGCTGGTGACAATCTCGATGGAGCATGCTTTGCTGCTCTGGAACACATACCAGTTTGAAACAGGTCTTGCTTGAAAGGCATCTCTTATGTCACATATGATCCAATCTCTCTCTGGATGTCTTTTCTAGCCTCTCCTTTGTGGATAACCCACAATACTGTCGCTACAGCGAATGCCCCAGCTGCCCAGAAAAGTGTGAAATTCCATGACTTGGAATAAGGGCCTGTTATTTGTGGTCTCTCCAATAGGAAAACAAGCCCAGGGGGATCATCCAGCCAGTAACTGTGCTAATCCAAGAGACCAGATACAGCTGTTGCTGTTGAAAGCAAAATTACAGGCGACCTCTAAATAGCAAGAGATGGGACAGATCCCTTCATGGCATATGCTGTTATAACTCTTGACTCTGATTTGGCTGTGACTATTTACACTGGTTTGGGAATCTACCCTTTGAAGTTCCCCAGCTGGAGATGGAATGACAGGCAGCAGGGTCAATGTGATTTGTTTGAGAGAGCAGGTCTGATGGATTGATCTGAGGTGAAGTGAAAGGCAGGGAGATTGCCATGTGGCTGGATGAAAAAGCTCTTCAGAAAACCTGTCATACTTTCTCCAGTTCTTAAAAATGCTGCTTCTGTCAGATTCTGTGCCATGGTTGCATATAGGAAAGAACTTGGTCTGCCCTCCAGAGAGTAAAGTTTGCATCATTGGCAGTAACACAGTGTAATTCAGGAATGAATCTTTAAACAGGATTATTACTTATTTTACCAACCCCGGCTATCCATTATGGTTAATAAAACACTGAATTAGTAATCCCCATCTGACTCAAACAGGGAAATGATGAATCTTGTGGCCCAGCTTGCTCTTGACCTCATGTTGGAAATCTATAGAGGCTGAGATGCTTGTGATTGATCATGTAGGTAGCCAATATCAGCGGCTGCAGCTTTCTAAGAGATGGGACATGAATATTTAGATGTTGTCAGGCCACCGTAGCTACATGCCCATTAAGTGTCCTCATCTTCAGGACATTGTTGCTACCAATCTGTCTGGAACTGAATGATGTATTGGCTCAAGGATGATGTGATCCATGCATGCGGAAAAACCCACTCTGCACCAGGACTGGTGCAAATGTCTGGCCTGGGTTAAACACCTTAAATAGTTCAACTGATTGGTGCTCAGTGGAGTGGCTGATGGTGAGCCATGGGCTCTGGCAGGATCAAACTTCATCACTTCTTCTGAACACACTGACACAGTTTGAACACGAATGAGATTAAAGTCGGCAGTGCCACCAGTGAGTCTGTCAGGAGAAGAGAGACTGGCTTATCCCTGAAACTGTTAGAAGTGATGTGCAACTTTAATTTCTGTCTCTCTCACGGTTTGGCTTGAAGATAGAACTGATATACGAGGGGCATTGACTTAACCTTTTCCTTGCTGCGCTGTATAATCCTGTACATCAGAAAGAGGGAGGCTAAGAATTAAATGGGCTTCAACCCTCTGCAGACCTTATCTCCTATCCAGCCTCCAAGTTAGGTTTGAGACATATTTTACAGGGAACTGTGTGGAAGCATGTAAAATCCATCAACCCTGGGGAGCCTGCTGCCCTTGGACACTGACTACCCCTGCCAGCATGCACTTACCCACACAAATAAGAACTAAATACTGTGCTGCCCTAAAACACCTGTTCTGCCTGTAGGGCTCAGGCAGCTCTGGCACCATCCATGGCCAATACCTGAGCTGTACCGGCTCTGTGATCACTAGAGGAATGCTGTCTCCGGTGCTGTCCATCTGGCATCTTTCAGAGATGCTGCATTCAGGTTTTTGGGATGCCAAAATAAGCTCTAACAGACAATTCATCATTGGTTTGGAACAAGATCCACCTCCGGTTCAGTCATCATAAGCTATGCCAGGCCTTTCCCCCGGCTTTGTGTCTGACATCATGTTGCCATTTGAAGAGGCTATAATTATAGCAATTGTTATGCGTTTTTCTAACCCTTCTCCCCTCTCTTGTAGCTAATGTTATGTGACAAATCGGTTCCCCCTGACATTCACATCTCTCTGAGTGCTCTGCCTAAGCACGCCAGTAGGCAGCTCATGCTATTGTTTGGGAACATCGGTCCTGTCCCAGACAGCACAGGTGGGGTTCAGTAAAGTGTGAAACTCAGTTTGATGGGTGAGAACGATCCACAGACACAGAGAGATGGTACAAATGGTACATTTCTAAAGTGAGTACACCCCATGCTCTATGGTTTTCACACATCTATAATTGCAGAAAGAGTGGGGGTGGGAGAAGGAGAGGCAACTGGGCTGGAACTGGAGCCTGCATTGATGATTTTTGAGTCATGCGGCCACTGTTTGAAATGTAACATCACAGGGGGGACAAATACAATGCTTTTAATCCAGAGACGGGGATAGTTTAATGGCAGAGTGAAACAGGATGCAAAAGGGGTAACCTAGTTCAGCAAAACAAACAAGGAGTCTTGTGGCACTTTTAAAGACTAACATATTTATAAATAAACAGGGTGGCCTGCCTTCAGGGCTGGCCCAAGGGTTTTTGGCACCCTAGGCAAACTATGATTTTGGTGCCCTACATGTTATAAGAGATACCATATTAATATCTTTTTTTAATAGAGAAAAAAATTCACTTCCATCAAATTTGGCATCCCTTTAAGCCTGTGCCCTCGGCGACAGCCTAGTTCACCTATATGGTTGGTCTGGCCCTGCTGCCTTTCTATGAGCTAGGAGACCTGTGGCTAACAGGCGAGGTTCAATCAGTCCAACCTATGGCATAGCAAACTGCATCTTAGCCAGAGGGAGCTGGACTAATTGGGTCAGGTGACAACCTGAAGCACCCCACTGGGCTCCTGTGGCAGGGCCTGCCCTGCAGTAGGGTCTGAGGCAGTCCAGGGAAGGAGCCGGGAAGTCAGAGGGAGATGTAAAGATGGCTCAGAAGTGGCTGGAAACTGAGCCTGCAGCTTGGGCTGCAAAGGAGCCCAAATGGGGTAAAAAACTTTTTTTCATGTGGACTTCTGTTACCCTGCAAAGGGACCTGGACCAGGTTAGGTAGCTGATGGGCTAAATTGGGAACAGGAACAGGCCGTTGCAGGACCAGAGAGGTGATCAGTGGGGTGCACCAGCAGCAGAGATCTCTGCAATGCTGGGCAGCAGCAAGGGGTGCTGAGGTGGGGAGTAGAACTGCTTCCCCAGAGATGAACCCAAGCTGAATTCCTCCCCCTGACCTTGGTGGGATGGGGCTGGAATCTGAATCTAGAATCACAGCTGTGGTCAATTCCATTCATTGACTAGAGTGGAACTGGGACTGTTTATCCCAGCAGAGGATCTGCCCCCTGCATTTCGCAGCTGGCTCCCGATGCTATAAAATCCCAGATATGATCCCTTGTGGATTTCAGCATCAAGAGCCGAGTGTGACCTGGTGGCTCGAAACCATCTCCAGTTAGGAAGCTGCCCAGTGTCTGCTGACGTCAGTAGAGGCATTTCCCCTTCTTGTGATTGTGTGGTCTGTGGCACACCATGCAGTTTGCTGGAATGAAAGGAGTTCTTGTGGGGAAAGGGGGATATATACAGTAAGTGGCTTGATTACTGTCAGATTCAAACACCAATGACACATTTCCAATGACTGACGGCTGCTGCTCTACCTGATATGCAACATTCACTAAACTCCTTGGCCGAACTGTTACATGGATAATACCAGAGCAGTTGCCCTGGATTGTTTCTCTGAATCACTGGACAAAACCCATCTCTTCTCGAGGTTTCTCCACTAGCAGTGCAGATTTCCCATGCTCCTGCCTGGTGAATACTCCTATAATTTTTCCATCAGAGGTCTGAAGACAGAAAAGGCATCTTTTATCCAGGGACAGTGGGTAGAATAGAGAGATTCCTTTACGACCTAGGATGACCTTGGCCAGCAGGTGGATCTCCTGCAGCGAGATGTATGGCTTCCTCTTAATTGTGCCTATAGTGTTGCTGACTTGTAAACCCTAGGGCCTTCTGTTCTTTGCCTGTGCTTGTAACTGTGCACACAGTTTGTAAATCCAGGCAGGCATCCAATATGTGATCCTGAAATCCCAGCACACAATTGTGCACTGAACTGCACTGCGGAACTTTTCTGTCTTGACATTGCTGTTGTACCTTCACAAATACCACTGACTGCATTTTCATTGCTTTCCCATCTCTCTACCTTTTATATTTGCTAGAGATGTGCTGCATGCGGTCGCAGTACTGTTAGCATCTTGCTGTGCGTTTGGGGCGTGTATTGAATATATAGCTTGATATCTGCCATAGATAATATTAAGCATTCTTATATGGTGTGATTTTTGTTGGAGTTTTGTTTGATGAAATGTGTAAAGTGGGTTCCCTTTAATGGGAAATTCTGTCCAATACTTCTACTATTCCTCAGGTTCCAAGCTCTGATTCTGCTTCTTTCCACCCCCTGCTTTTGACTCACCGATATGACCATCAAGTGGCACAGGGTGAATCACAGTTGAGGATATCCGGCACTAATGCTCAAGTAAGAGTGACATTTTCTTGGCCTTGATTTTTCAAAGGTGTGTTTTGAGCCATACTGCACTGGAGGCACAGCAATCATTTAGCAACATTTCAGTCTTGCTTACATGACATTCATTTTCTTTTCAGCATCCTTAAATTCAAAGTCCTTTTCTCTTAGGAGTTTGCCACATAATGAGGTTCTCTACTTACTCTTGTGGTACCTCCTTGTGGCATATATCCATCAGTCCAACCCCCCTTCAGTTGCTTGCCCTGTGATGAGTTGGTCTCTCTCTGGACATGGTTGTTCCCTCTTCATGGTTTGGCTCTCTGGCCAAGTCTCTATGTTTTCCCCTTCCAGGATATCAGACTCCTTCTGGACAATCTGTCTTGTACAGTCTTCCAATCATCTGCCCAGATTCTTTCACTTCCTCAGTGACTGGTATGGGAATCTGGACCTATGCTACTCCAGGCACCAGCTAGGGTTGCCATTCCCCAGCAACCCAATCTCAAATCTTGTCGCTATTTTCTTGGGCTCTTTCCCACCTTCCTTTTTCTGTATTCTGGCCCATGTCTGGGTTATTACTGGAAGCTCCTCTGGTCTCTGCAGCTACTTGACTCTTTCTCAGGTTCTTGCCAGAGTCAGTATTCCCCGGGTAGGATTCCAATGCATGATCTCCTCCTGCATCTTGTTTCTTACCAACTCCACTCCTTAATAGGGAGTGACTGCTGAGTACCTTCTCGCAGGCCCCCTTTTAACTTTCCATCTCCTGTTTTAGATAGCAGCTCAGCTTGCCCCTGCCCAGCTGGGCTCTATCATCAGTTAGACTTTATCAGCCTTGTTTCTCCTCCAGGTGCCGCCTGTCATCAGGTTAAGTGGCCCTTTTCCCCTGCTCAGGCCTTGTCTGGGGTGGACAACACATTATAGTGTACTAGATCAGACTATAGTACAGCGTCTTGTCTCCACTGTAACAAGTATTTTTTCTTTCACAACAAAGTGAACTCACCAATGACCACCTTCCTCTATTATTACATTATTTGCATTTGTATTTTGGTACTGCCCAACAGTGATCAGACACTATTGTGCTAGATGCTGTACAAACATATCATAAGAGACAGTCCATACCCAAAGAGCCTACAATCTCTGCTGCCGCTCATACATTTACCAAGTTGTCCAACACTGTCTCTAAGATGGAAATTTAAGTGGTCATAAAATTACCTTTCTTGATGCTATTCTTGCAGCAAAGAGTTTCACAAGTTGCGTTTAATAATACTGGGTGAAATCTTGGCCCTGATGAAGTCAATGGGAGTTTTGCTTATGTTCTCTTATTAGTTATCCATTTACACATCTTTAATTTCATTGAGTGCCCCCTTAAGTCTCATATTATGGGACAAGGTCAGATAAGGAAGGGTCTAATAGGTTTTCATACTGCAAATTTCATCAAATCTTTTCTAACCTTTCCCCTCTCCTGGTTCATTAATTATAGACTTTGTCTTTTATCCATTTGCCCCTGATTATTTGCATGTTGTCTGAGGCCGGTACATATATC
The DNA here is from genome assembly GCA_007922175.1 of Pelusios castaneus. NCBI lineage: Eukaryota > Metazoa > Chordata > Testudines > Pelomedusidae > Pelusios > Pelusios castaneus. Next base: position 1,934,422 of record ML685808.1, read on the forward strand.
TGGACAATGTTCTGTGGCTTCAGGTGCTTTTTCCATTGTGAAGGTATGGCTAGTGTTAAATCATAGACTGGCAGCCATGATGGCTTCAGGATCTGCAGAACAGAAAGTGTAGGCTTTCTTCGGTGCCTTCTTTCTAGCTAGGTGGGCTCTCAAGAGTCTGATGGGACCTTCAAGGCAGTCTCCATACCCTAGACAGGCTTTCGCCTTTTTGCAGAGAGGGCCAACTCAGATGCCAATTATACTGGGAGATTTTTGTAATGTATCCCCTGGAACTGGACTGAGAACAAACATGCTCATTTTATCCAGGCCACCCAGTAACAATTGGATAATAAATACTTGTTACTAAGTATTGGGCTGGATTTAAGCCATGAGCCTACAGGTGAAATGCTGCATATCCCATTACTGTTGCCCTGAGTTGTGCAGTGTGTCTTAATAGAATGTGTTGTAAGCACAGTAGTCAATCGAGCTTGCTTCCATTTGCATTAATAGTGCCGAGAGTGCCTTTGGTTAGAATGAATATCTGCTGGATTCCTCATCCACGCATGTTTAGGTTGTTATGCTTCGGCTCTGTCTGGGCTGCTGCAGGCTTCCTGGCGTCACCCCTTCTCCATACAGAATGCAATTGTCTAGTTTGTTAGGTACCTTGAAAAAAATATGATCCTGTTATGTCTCCCACCTCCCAGGTGAACCCTCCTGGCTGATTCTCCCCCTCATGAGGTATTGATTTCAGAAGTTTACTGTTTACCTTTGATCATTTGGCTGGAGCTGTATTGAAGGAGCTGATAGATCCAGTTTCAAGCTATCATGCTGCTCAGTCTCTCCTTTCAGTCTCCTAGAACCAATTCAATGTTCCCCAAATTAAATTCGCTTCTGTGGGCAGCTAAGCTTTCTCCTCTTAGACTGCTGCACCACAGAGCACACAATGAGTTCCCTCATACCTCTAGCTGTGCTGACGCCTCCCTCTGAGATTTGTTGCTAATGCCAGGGGCTATATTTTGCTGTCAGTTATGCTGGTGTAAATCTGGAGTATTTCTATTGAAGTTGCTCTGGACTGAGTGAATGAGGAGAAATAATCCTAAATTCCTGTCATTTGTGTGTAAAGGTCTTAAATTTGAGTACATCTGCTCCTGTAGCTTTATATTACAAACCTTCATGATTATTCAGCATTCTGGGATCTTTCATGAATGTTGCTGCATTGGTAAAATGGAATGAAACTACTGAGTGATAGAGAATTTACTTAATTCCCTTCTCTCTGCCACCCCTAACTCCTACTGGAATAGAGAGGGGCCAGATTCTGCCCTTGTTTACACCTATCCATTGTAACTGACTTCCATTTAGCTGCATGAATATAAACAAGATGAGGTTTTGGACTGGGCGGAGATACACGTTTTATAATCTAATGGCCACGTTAACACAGTTGGCTCCTGCATGCTTGTTATATGCAAATAGCTGGCACAGCTTTTCACAGACAAATATTCTCCAATCAGTCAGTCATCTAAGTCTCTGATTGTGTCACCAAATAATGTACAGTCAAAGATTAAAAGATCTAAATGGAGCTGGCTGAAATATTGTGACTGAACTTGACTGTAAAATAAGGTGTAAGACTTGCCTGACAGCTTGCTGCTCTGCCACTGCGGTCGCCTCCATTGTTTATGCCCTCACTGTATGGCTCTCTCGCCTTCTTCTCGGTTTCAGCCGTATTCCAGTTGTTTGTCAATGCCATGGGTTGTGCTGCTGGCCTAGCCAGTAGCCTTTGGCATCTAATACATAGTGCTAGCCCTGATAATAATCATTCCTGTTGATGAGTAGCCATTTCTTTATGGCCGTCCAATTCTTGTAAGTGCCATCACAATCCAAAAGGCAGAACGGTAAAACTTACGTCATGAGGGCTGCCACTTTAGATGTGATTCTGCTTTGAAGGCATCTTAGGATGGGCACCCAAAATCAGTGCCCACTGTAAAAAATGTTAGTCTTAACCTCCCTGCTCCACTCTTGAGTCTTTCCAGATAAGAAGCTTTGGGCCTGATCTCAAAGCCACTGAAGTCAAGGGAAAGACTGCTTGGGGCTTTCAAGTGAAGCCTTTGTGAAGACTGAGCAGTTGTTTGTAATGCTCTAGTTCACGAGTATCACTGCTATTACCCTGCCATTTGTCATTGGTGCACAGCTCAGGGACCTTTTATGAAAAATAGGTATGTCTACACACACACAAATAGCCTGGAACATTGAATGCCACTAAATAGTGAGCAAGATGCTGGACTCTTTAGAGAGAAGTATTGGCTGTTGCTCTTTACCTACACTGATGGATGTCACAGGTCTTGCGAGAGCAAAGATGTTAGTGGTATTTTTTCAATAATTAATAAAGGGATAGTAATGTGAAGCTGAGGCTCTGACTGTGGAGTTAGGTGACTGGAGCCGGGGGTGGGTGGGAAGGGGCTGTGTTATTGCAACTCCAACTTTCATGGGCCAGTTTGTAGCCCATAGGAAAGGGGGCAGGTGTGTGGTTCAGTGCAGCAGCCCCTCTGTCCAGTAGGGACATGAGCAGGACTGGACTCACCTCCCTGTTGGTGTTGATCACCCTGTGCATGGCCTCCTTGCAGCTCTACATGCACTCCGTGAAGCTGGGTGGAAATGCGCTTCCACTCGGGTGAGCCTGTGGTATGAGCTGCTGGAGGTAGGCTGGCTGGGCTTTTCCAGCATGACTGCTTGGGGAAGTGGGAGAGTGAGGAGCCTTGGCCCCAGGCATGGCAGGGCCACCTGGAGTTGCTTGGGATCTTGGGCACTGAGAGCAAGCTAGGCTTCTTTTCCTGGTGCAGGAAAGCCTGGAAAGTGTCCTGCCTGCAAACCATCAGTTGCTACAGCACCAGGTGCGATTGGTTGAGCTAGGCTCCTTGGAAACCAACTTCATACAATGTCTGACCTTTGCAGTGGGAATGGAGCTTTAAAAATTAGGGCCAGGTGTGTGATGCCCACATGGTGTAGGCCACTTGAGTAGTCTGATCCAAAGTGTTGAGTCTGGGAGCGGAGGCAGTAAAGTAAAGAAGGGAATGGCAGGAGCAAGAGCATCTAATGGGGAGCTGATGAGTGGAAGGACCCTTTTACTTAGGGCAAGAGAGGAGAGGGACTGAACAAAACTGATCCTGTTTCATCAGGTTATTCTTGTGCTTCCTCTTCAGTATAGTTCCTGCGTATGTCTCACCCAAATGAGGCAGGACATTGTAAGAATAGCACTTATGAAAGGCCCCAAGACAGCCTCAGCTCACATGTTATTAAAAAATGGGTTAATGAAAGAAAAGTGTTCTTGTGAGTCGAGATTTCTGCAGGCCCTTTGTTTTGGGGGAGAGTAGAGAATTTGGAAACATTTGCTCACCAGGCAGGGTTTCGTGAGCCTACGGTTAGGACTCCTTAGTGCTGGAGTCTCTTGAAGTGACTGAGTGTTTTGCCAATTCAGTATCCTATTGTAATCATGGGCTAAGCGAGAGTTTGTCGTTTCTCCCATCATTCCTCCATGCAATAAATGTTTAATAAAAACCAACATATTGACAGCAGGTTCATACTTTAGTTTTAAATATAAAAGTTGTAGATCCTGAGGTTTAACTTTTGACAGGTACATGCTAGACAGCTGTAAATGCTGGGCTGGAAAGGAAATTCATTCCCATTAAAACGGATATTCCCAAACCACCTCCCATCCTATTTTAATGAAATGCTTTTATTATTTTACGTCTTGGGAGGCATCAGAGCCAGCATCACCCGGTGTAAACTTCTTCCAGTGAATTGTGCTGCTAGAGAAGGCAAGTCTGCTAGGTACACGGTTCGCTCAGCTGCCCTCATGAAACCCCCCGGGCTAGGAGATGGGGTGGCGGGGGCTGCACCGCAGTGATTCTGCGTCTTTGCAGTGACCACTGGGGCCAGGCAAATAGAGGAGCAACTTAAAGTGGCCCTAATCCTTCTTCAGACTGCATCCAGGGGCTGCCCTGGCTTCAAAACCCCTGGACAAGGAAGGTGCAAACTGGAGTGATGACCCCAGACACAAAATCCTTCAAAATCTATGTACTGGAAGCTACTTGGGCTTGTAATGTGTGTGTATGTGCTTAGCCCAGAGAGGCTCTAGTTCCTGACTGGCGCCTCTAGTTGCTACTGCAGTATAAATAATGACAGCCAGAGTGTTTCTCTCTAATGTATACTCAAACACACAGCGTCTCTGAGAGCCCCTTTGGCCTGACTTGCTTTAGCCTGCTGGCCTGGCTCTGCATTTTTCAGAGTCAGAAGTACCTCAGAAAGTTGGTATCCGGGAAGACAAGGCAGTCTAACCGAATGACAGGCCCATAGGCAGCTCCACAGATGCAAACACAACTGCCTGAGGAGATTGCTAGGGAACCAGATGCTATAGCTGGAAAACGGTTGCCCAGAGTTTGGCACCTGTTGTGACTAAAATCCCAGGGGTGGGGGTGAGGAAAACCAAAGGATGTCTGGTAGAAATGCAACTTCCCCACGTCATCCCCATTGCAAGATAGGCTAAAAAGAATGAATGATGAGTACAGAGTCAGGTACATTGAGATGTGTGCCAAGCTTTAGCAAAATTGTGTTGTAATGAACAGGGATGAGGTCCTTATATTTCAGAGCCCCTATGTGGCATCATTACTAATATGCGTGGTTTAGTTCATAGATTTTATGGGGACCATGAATCATTATGATTATCTAGTTTGATCTCCCTCATAGAATCATAGGCTATGTTTACACTGGCAAGTTAGTTCGAATTAAGGAGGCTTAATTTGAACTAACTAAAGCCATGGCTACACCAGGCTTTAGTTAGTTCGAATTAAGGGCTTCCTTAATTCGAACTAAGAAGTTCGAATAGGGCTTCAGAAGTAAGGCTTTAATTCGAACTAACTAGTTCGAATTAGCCAATGTGGCCATGTTAATTTGAACTAATTTCTTAGTTTGAACTAACCGGCCATTGAAATGAATGGGGATCGCTAATTCGAACTAACTAAAATCAGTTCTAATTAGTTAGTTCGAACTAACTAATTCAAACTAATTTTAGCAAGTGTAGACATAGCCATAGGCCATAGAACTTCCCTAAAATAATTCCAAGAGCAGACCTTTTAGCAAAGATCTGCAGTCCTGATAAAAATCACCAGTAATGGAGAATCTACCATGTCAACCCATGGTAAATTGTTCCATTGCTTAATTACCCTCATTGTTAAAAATGTATGCCTTATTTGCAGTCTGGATTTGTCTAGCATCAACTTCCAGCCATTGGATTGTATTTTACCTTTCTCAGCTAGATTGAAAAGCCCATTATTAAATATTTGGGATGTGGTGCAGTCTCCTCCCCTAGTTTATTTGAACTGATAAAAGGATTATGAATCCATTTCACTGAGAGCACATTCTGACTTCCACTGAGACAGGAGATGTAATGGATGGGGGTTGGACTCAGCTAAATATGCTTTGGGAAGTAAAATGTTTTTAGTACTTAGGGAGCCAGCCAATACCTCGAGTAAATAAATGTTGGATCCAAAATTAGGGATGGGAGTGTAAAATAATAAACCAGCTGAATGCCATGACTATTTGTGCTGGTTGTCTGACTGGCTGTTACCTAACGATTCTCTGCTCACCCACCGGACTTCTCTAACTTGGCCAGGAACAAACAGAGAATTAAGGATGACAACAGTCTGGTCAGTGATAGCAGAAATTTGGAGAGGCCATGTGGCTGTGGGCGTAGGTCACTGGCCTAGGATTCAGGTCAGGACACCAAGGTTACATTTTTTTTGGTTCTGCCACTTACCTGCTCTGTGACCTTGGGCCAGTCATGTCCTCTCCTTGTTACCCCCTCTCACTTAGTTTGGTCCATTTAGAATATAAACTGTTAGGGGAGAGGCTGTCTCTCACTGTGTGTCTATACACTGTGTGTCTCCATGGGGCCCTGATCTTCAGGTTCTGTACTAGTAAATAGCAATCAATATCATGCCCTATAGCTATATTCATTTCATTGAAGAAAGGTTTATCAAGCAAATGAGAGAGAGAGTGTGTTAGGTCCTCCCAGGCCCTCTCCCTGCCAGAGCACTGACCCAGTTTGTACATGTATTAGGGGTTTGTCCCTTTGGTTTTAAATATCGTAGGCAAGGGAACTTCTGCCCCTTCCCTAGGGAGAGCTCTCCACAGCCTCATAGCTCTCCCTCGAGGGTTCTTCTGAATAGTCAATTCGTATTTTCCATTTCTCAGTTGAATGTCATTAGTCCTAATTATGCCCCATGTACTATATTAAATAGTTCCCTTCCCTCCTCAGTAGCTACTCTCATTATCTGTTTACAAGTGTAATTTCATCTCTTCATAGAGATCTTCTCTCTCAGTGCTCTCTCTCTATATAATTTAACTCTTTTAATCTTTTTTTGTAAGTCAATCTCTCCAGAATTTTGGTCATTTTTATTGCATTGCTCTGAACTCTCTCTCTCATTTATCTGTCCACGACTGGTACTAAGGAGCTCAAAACTGAACATAATATTTCAGGTCTGCTCACATCTGAGTCATGTAGAGACTTTGGTCTTGATGCAAATCAATGTGATGCATTCTGAGATGCAGCCCCAAACTGCAGTGGACTTATCTGTTTCCTTGGTGCTTTAACGCATGGCAGACTCGTGTGTTTAATCCAGTGGTTCTCACCCTTTTGCAGATCGTGAGATGCTTGGCAGCGTGTTGCGACCCTACAGCACACAACAGCCCACCCACGCCGGCCCCCGCGGGGGGCGGGGGGGGGGGGGGCGAACAGGGTGATCGCCCCAGGCCCTGCGGGTACGTGGGCCCCGTGCTGTTCTGCTCCCCTCCTCCCACGGTCGCCCCGCTGCCTTTGGCACCCAGCCGAAGGGGGCGGGGTGGGAGGGCCCTCCCCTCCCCGCACCTCCCTCCCCTCCCCGCACCTCCGTCCCCTCCCCGCACCCAGGGTGGAGCAGGCAGGCCCAGGGGCAGAGCACATGGGGCCCGGCCTCTGGGCCGGTCTGCCCCACATGGTCGGCTCCTTCCCCCAGAGCTGGCTCCGGCTCCACCCCCCCACGCAGGTGGCCCCGGCCTCCCGGTCGGAGCCAGGACCAGAGCAGGCTCTGACTCCCCCGCCCCCCCGCCGGCGGGGCCCCACTTGGGCCACTTGGTCCCGGGCCCCGCTCTCTCCATGGGACAGCGCTGAGCCCACCCCTGTGCCAGGCCGAATCCAGTCATCTCCCTGGCTTTCCGTGACACACTTAACTCTGTGTGGTGATACTATAATACATCCTGACATAGGGGTTGAGAACCACTGGTCTAACTGCTCTCTGTTATAAACAAGGAGTCTGGTGGCACTTTTAAGGACTAACAAATAAATGTATTAGTCTTTAAAAGTGCCACCAGACTCCTTGTTTGTTTTGCTAAACTAGACTAACACGGCTCCCCCTTTGGATCTTGCTCTGTGTTATCAAACTTAAGGGACTGATGCTTCCTAAATGTCCTTGCACCATGCTCCAGCAGGGTTCAATGGGTATTCTGTCAAAATGTGCCCTACCTCTCACTCAGCACTTGTGCTTCCCAGTTTTCTCCCTCTCACAGAATACTGTGCCAGAGTTTTTGCCCTGACTGTAGTAAATGTGCTTGCATTTGTCCAAGATGCAGCTCATCTGATTATTTCCTGCCCATATTTCTAATCTCGGTATGCCTTTTTGTGTTAATTCTCTGTGCTCTCTGGTGCTCAAAACACCTTCCAATTTAGCATCATCTGCCAAATTCATTAACGTACTGTTTACTCCCTTTTCCAGGTCATTAATGAAAGTATTAAGTGAGAGCAGATCTAACTTAGATCCCAGCAGTACCCCATAAACACCTCCCCCTGTTTCTAATTACCCTTTGTTTATGGTCCTTCAGCCAGTTTTCAATCCACATGGCACTCTTCAAGTGATCAGAATTAATTTTCATGTAAGATTCTGTGAGCCACAGTATTAAATGCTTTACTGATTGCAAACGTGTTCTAGTTACTGCTTTTTCAGACTCCTCCTTTCTCTGGCCTCAAAATAACTCACAGTTCTTCAGAGACCAGGTAAGGGGGAACGAATATCTCCTCCCTTAAGGCTGGGAAGGGATAGCAAAGAAAACCCCCTTCTACCACTCTCCCCCTGGCCTTTCTTTAGTGACAATTCTATTCTGCCCTCATCCCTCCTAGCTTCCATTTCTTGGCCTCATGGGCAAGGAATGAAAATAACCTAGTGAACTTCCTCTCCCAAGCAATTATTGGGCTCCCCTCCCTTATTTATTGAGTCACCTGCAGGGCTGGGTATCCCTCTATATTAATTTTATGGCTGACTGGACTTTTCTCTGTGCCAGTCCTTAGGAAAGAGGGATTTGCTAGAATATATTTTGGGACCTGGACAGTCTTCCCCTTCCCATTTCACAAGCTGGAATATGTCTTGAGTTCTGTTTCTGTAGGATGGGAGTGCAGGCAGGATGGAGATCCTCAGAGCACCTGAATAGGTTGGGAAAGGCAGACTTATCAATTCTCATTTCTGAAGACAGGGAATGGAAGAGCACGCTGATTGCCTCTGAAGCCACTTGGAGGAGAAGGGCTGAAAGGCCACCAGGCTTCCCTGCTGAAGGGGACTTAAAGTGAGTGGAGGATGCTTATGTGGAGAGGGGAGGGATGGAGTTGAGTAAAGCAGACATGAGGCCTCTGTTAGGCTAATAGTTGGGTTTGTAGGTCTTCAAACCGTAGACTCATTGGGTGCGTCTACACTTGTAAATTACATCGACTTAAGCAGGCTTAAGTCGACTTAATTTACTCTGTGTCTACACTTGAGTTTCCTTACTTCGATTTAAGCAGATCCTTACGTCAAATTAAGGAAAAGTTAGTTCAAATTCGTAAAACCTCGTTTTACTTTGAACTAACCCTTAATTCAAACTAGTTAGTTCGAATTAAGTCAATGTGGCCATATTAGTTCGAACTAACTGCTTAGTTTGAACTAACCAGCACATTGACCTTAATGCAACTGATTAATTTGAACTAAGTGAGTGCCAGGTATGGCACTTGCTTAGTTCGAACTAGCATTGTAGTGGGGCCATGCTAGTTTGAATTAAGTTAATTCGAACTAACTAAAATTAGTTCGAATTAGTTAGTTGGAATTAACTAATTCGAACTAATTTTGGTAAGTGTAGACATAGCCATTAAGACTTCCAAATAGCAGCCTGCTTTCCCATCTATGAACCTGCTTTTGCCGTGTGGATGCAAATGTTCTTGTCAAAAAAGAAAACTCTCATGCTCAATCTTATCTAGAAACAACAAGACCAATTTGTGTATTAGGAATAGAAAGAGTGCCAAAAGCATGCATTAAGAGATGTTAACTGGCATGTTACTGAGCTGCTGTAACAGGTAAAACCAGACCGGACTGGGCTGATTTTGATTCTCAACCTGTTTTGAATTCATGTGGAAACAATCCCTCCACCCCCTCGCAGTTTATCCTCATTGAATGGTGAAGGAGGGGGAGTAGATGTATGGCTGGATTATGCAGCATGGGTTCTGGGGGAGTACAGGTCCTTAAAAAGTATATGCCACTGGTTCTTAATGACAGTCCTCTGAGTTCTCACACACTCTGGTTTCCCATTGCTCTGTATGCTTTTTTCTTCTAAATGCTGGGCCAACAGGTTCCTTATCAATCCCAGCAAAGAGAAAGAAATGTTACAGGCTCAATGGAATGCTTTGCCAAACTGCACTATTTTAGTGGCATGTCTGGAATTTTAAAGACAAAAATCTCTTTTCTAATATCCCCTTCGAGGTGGAGGAGTTGCTTCTGAAAAAGGCATCATGCCATGAGTCACGAATTGCTGCAGCCCTTACTGAAAATGACTGGCGTTTTTAAGTTGGTGGTGGAATAAGGAAAATACCACCAATGGTCACTAGATGTCCCTCTTGTGTCTTAAAAGAAACATGCAGCCACTTCCTCTCCCTGTGGGACCAAAGTAAATGGAAGCCACAATAAAGAAAGAGGACTTTATTTGTGGTGTTGTGCCTTAAATGCATAATAGGTTTTAGTCAGTCAGATAAATTCCAGCTCTAAGGACGTGTTTTCAGTGACCATTTTGTCAATATCATTATTAAATGGTGATTATTAAATGTATGTATTAACAGGTCAACGGGACAGATAGGATTGTAATTCCCAAAAGATACAGCAAAGCTGCTTTAGGAACTGCAAGCTCCATGGGGGGCAACAATCAAAGCAGTGACATGATGACCCTAATTCCTTCATTGCTTGTTATCTAGTGTGTGTGCATGCTGTTTTTTTGTATCCTGCCTCCCCCACCATGTGTCACTAAAGACTGGGATCATGGGGACTTTTAAAGATAAAAGCCATTGGTGTAAACATTTTCAGATCTCCTTAATAAAGGAGATCCAATGCAGAACATGTCTTAGGAATGTGATTGCAATTACAGAAGGCAATGATGTACATGAATTGCATTCCCTTCTTTAGCTTTAAAAAGACAACAGAGCGTACACATTCTATTAAGCCTCCCCGAGGATGTGGGTCTGCTGCCGGCTTCTCTTGTTGTGAGCATCTTTTTAAATGCCACGGCAATGTTAATAATTTTACCTGAGTAATTCTTCCATTTCTCGTTACCTGGGGGATTGTTAATGGCTGAGAAGCCTATTCAGACTCTTTCTCTAGCGCTCAATCAAATCTTGAAGGCGCCAGTTTACTTTTATTGATCAGTGGGTTCCTGACAAGGTTTGCCACAAGGAAGCAGCATCATCCCTTTTTTTAACTCAAAGGGGAACAGCTCATTTTAAAGTTTGCAGCTAAAAGCTTCTAGGCAGATCTTAAAAACATCTGAGCATGAGGCTAATTGTTCTGTTTAAAATGCCCAGGCAATATTTTAGAAGGCTGCCAAATACACAAATAACATCCTGTGTTCAAGACATAAAATCTTCCTAATGCCCTTTTTAGGCCTTTTTAATTATACCTAAATGCACTTTATTGCCACACACTGAGATCAAAGGTAAATAAGAATAGTAAGTACAATGGGAGTTTTATTTTTAAAAGACATAGGGTGCTGCTGTTACTTTCCTCAATATTTATACTCTCTGCACCTCTGAGATGAGTATTTAAAAAATTTAACACCTGAGTAAAATATTTGCTACATAGATTGCAGGTCTTTTTTCTCCTGTGTCTCTGTGATGGAAGTCCATGACACCTAAACTATTATTAGAGCCTGATCCAATGCACTACAGTCAGTGAAATAACCTGGATTGACTTCAGTGGGAATGAATCAAGCCCTCAGCATTATGCCATTTTACAGCTTCTCCTAGTTTACTATTCTACTGATATTCTTTGCCTTAATTTTATATACAGTAAATTTCATTCTGAATATATTGCTGTATTTTTCAAATGTAAGTAAAGGTGAACCACCCTTTAATCTGACAAGTGGGTTACTTTTGACATGCATAATATATTTTTAAAGTATACCCTAGGATGGGCTGAATTAGGCCCTATGTGTTAGGAGACAGACAGTAATGATTGTAGCAAATATTATGACTCTATTTCACTTTCATTAAGCTCACGGTGAAAGTATAATCAACATTATGACTCTATCAATATTGTCACAGAGGCTAATTATTAGTTTACTCACCAACTCTGCATTTACAAGTACAGGAGCTTTGATGGCAGGCATTCCTTTTAAACTTTTATCACTCATACTTTTTATGACATAGATGTTCATTACTCGTGTACACAGTTCACTCTAAATAGTTTGACAGAGAAATCTTTAGACAGAAATGTGCTCCCCTACAACAGCTCAACACATTAAGGCTAAATCCAGACTTTTCATTCAATGGGGAACATACCTGGAGGAAGGGGCTGATAGAATCAGGAATTAAAGGTTCACTCTTGTGGGCTCTCACTCCTTTTTGACTTTAATAGGATTTTTTTTCTTGAAGATGGGACTGCATGCAACCACATTTCATCTATAAAAATGAAACCAATCAACTGAACCTACCAAAAACCAATCAACCAACCAAAAATTAGAAACACAGACAAGACTCTTGTTCTCTGACTCTCAACTTCCAGCCTACATTATTTAATTTACAAGCTTCTTTTTCAGTTTCATTGATTAAGCTCTTCCATTACCAGCTTTGAACAGACTGAATTCTTAAATACCTTCCTTTCTATTGTCAGTGACCCTAATTATCAGGCAGAGACAATGCCCAAAGAGGCCTTCTCCTGACAATGTAACATTCATTAAAGCTAGCTGGATGGAAGCAGGCGTTTATGGTTGTGGTGCAACATAAATATTTGACGTGTTGGCCCGGAGGGAGATGACCAAAGCCACCAAAAATCTTGTGTATTTGTATTCACCACTGCTAGGCTTTTGGGGGTGAATTTTTTTTTTAAATGAACCAATGCACTCAAAAAACGAGAAGAGTCCTGTGGCACCTTATAGACTAACAGATTTTCTTCAGCATAAGCTTTCGTGGGCTATAACCCACTTCGTCAGATGCAACACGAAGTGGGTTATAGTCCACGAAAGTTTATGCTGAAGAAAATCTGTTAGTCTATAAGATGCCACAGGATTCTCGTTGTTTTTTGCTGTACTATAGACTAACACGGCTACCCCTCTGGAAATTTCTACAATGCACTCAAATAATGTCGATGAGAAAAAATGATGTGGCAGATATGATTTCCCCCCTTTCAAAGGTAATAATGCATTCTTGCATCAATTCAGTCTTGGATGAGCAAACCGAGAGCGCCAACGCTGCGGGCTCTGCCATTTAAAGAGGAAAAAGAGTTGCTGTATTTTGCCTCAAGCTTATTGCCAGGCGCCTCACACCATTAAGGGTGCATTTCAAAGTCGGAGGCTGGGGGAAGCCAGGGAAGCGTCCCAAGGTTTCAATCTAGTGGCAACCAATCAGTCCAAATGCATATTGACAGCTAAAGCCCTGGCTGGTGTCATGAAAGGGATTGAAAGGAACCAGCCAGTTCCTCGCTACAGCCCTATCCCCCAGAGAAGCTGCACAGGGGGAACTGCCCTGCTCGCTCCTGGTACCACTCGGTAAGTTTCTCAGGCTGGCTCCCTCCCCTTGGCCCCTCCCCCGGGCCAGGAACGCGTTTCCATGGCCGCTGATTGGCTGCAGCGCGGCGTAGCTCAGGTCCGGAGCCGCGCTCCCTCTCCAGACGCGGTGGTGGCCAGGAGTTTGCAGCAGCAGCCGCCGCAGCCGGAGAAGCCAAGCTGCCCAGCGCACTCGCACGCGGCTGGGCTTGGCTGGCCAGATGCACCCGGAGCAGCTGCGGCTCTCCGAGACTCGGGCGGCGAGGATCCGCTGAGGAACTTCACTGAAAAGCGCCTCACTGCTCACACCGGCGCTGCTTCTTCCGCCTGCATCCGGCTCCCGGGCAGGGACGATGCGCCTGGAAGCGAAACTTTCCCGGAGCGAGCTTTATTTCCCCGGGCAATCGGCAAGCCCGCTGGCCGCGAGCTAAGGATGGAGTGGGAGAGGAGAAAGGCAAAGGCTGGCTCCGAGCTCCGCACGCCGGCCGTCTGATCGCGGCGGAGCAGCCCCCGCGCACCTGCTGAAGCGCCTCGGACTTTGCCTGGCCGGCCCCCGGCCCCCAACGGCGAGCTGCAGGAAGAGGGCGAGCGGCCGTGCAAACTGCTGCAAGAACTCGCGGGGCGGATCCGTGCAAATGCCCAGCTGGGGTTTGTAAGGGCGAGCGTGCCTGGCCGGCCTCTCCGAGATGACAGAGCCTCCGCCAGCTCTCGCATCCGCGTAGCGCCCTGAGGACTCACCCCTCGCCCCGCTTATTTTGCAGGCGCTCCCTCCTCCCAGCCCGTGACTTATGAGCGGACCCGACTCCCCCCGCCCTGCACGTTTGCAGCCGCCCTTTCAGGCCAGCCTCCCCTCAGTGACTGCTCGCTCGCATATCATTTTGTAATAAGATTTTATTTGTCCTGCCACGCCGATGGGGACGCCTTCGCAGTGTGCCTGGCCTCTGCGATCAGGTCCGTGCTGGCTTTTTTCCGGGAGGGGGGGAGACGCTGCGCATGCCAGGTGCAAATAAATCCGGTTCCCCCTGTACACTGCCCTGTCATTTAAAACCCAAACCCGTCTGCCCGCACACGCCAGGCAAGTCTCTGTCCCTTCGAACTCCCGCGCCCCTCCAGGGGCGAAAGGACGCGCTGGTTTACGGTGTGATCGAGGCTAACTTTGATGGAGCAGTGAAACTGACAGATTGAGCTACTCGAGACGGTCTTTGCCTTTGTTTTTGCCCCCTTTAAACCCACCGCAGCCCTCTTCCCCGCAGACTGCTGGGCATCAATCCCGCCCCAGCCGGGCGATCAACAGGCAGCCGGAGGGCGCACGGCTTGCCGAGCCAGGAGATGGATGTGCTCCCCGTCCTGCTCGCCTGGCTGCTGTGCGCCAGGGCCGGGGCCCTGATCAACCTGAAGTACTCGGTGGAGGAGGAGCAGCGCGCCGGCACGGTGATCGCCAACATCGCCAAGGACGCGCGGGATGCCGGCTTCGTGCTGGACCCCCGCCAGCCCGCCGCCTTCCGGGTGGTCTCCAACTCCGCCCCGCACCTGGTGGACATCAGCCCGGGCTCGGGCTTGCTGGTGACCAAGCAGAAGATCGACCGGGACCTGCTGTGCCGGCAGAGCCCCAAGTGCGTGATCTCGCTGGAGGTGATGTCCAGCTCCATGGAAATCTGCGTGATCAAGGTGGAGATCAAGGACCTGAACGACAACGCGCCCAGCTTCCCCACCGACCAGATCGAGCTGGAGATCTCCGAGACGGCCAGCCCGGGCACGCGGGTGCCGCTGGAGAGCGCCTACGACCCGGACTCGGGCAGCTTCGGCGTGCAGAGCTACGAGCTCACCCCCAACGAGCTCTTCGGGCTGGAGACCAAGACGCGCGGCGACGGCTCGCGCTTCGCCGAGCTGGTGGTGGAGCGCAGCCTGGACCGCGAGACGCAGTCCCACTACAGCTACCTGCTCACGGCGCTGGACGGCGGCGACCCGCCCAACTTCGGCACGGTGGAGCTCAGCATCCGGGTCATCGACTCCAATGACAACAACCCGCTCTTCGAGGAGCCGGCCTACGCCGTCAGCGTGGCCGAAAATGCGCCGCCCGGCACGCCTCTGCTGCGCCTTAACGCCTCCGACCCGGATGAGGGCACCAACGGGCAGGTGCTCTACTCCTTCCACAGCTACGTGTCGGAGCGCGCCCGCCAGCTGTTCCACCTCGACCCGCAGAGCGGCCTGCTCAGCGTCAGCGGGGCGGTGGACTACGAGGAGGGCCACGCCTACGAGCTGGACGTGCAGGCCAAGGACCTGGGGCCCAACTCCATCCCGGCCCACTGCAAGGTGACTGTCAGCGTGACGGACGCCAACGACAACCCGCCCCTCATCAACCTGCTGTCGGTCAACAGCGAGCTGGTGGAGGTGAGCGAGAGCGCGCCGCCCGGCTACGTCATCGCCCTGGTGCGGGTCTCGGACCGCGATTCCGGGGCCAACGGGCGGGTGCAGTGCAAGCTGTTGGGCAGCGTGCCCTTCCGCCTGCAGGAGTACGAGAGCTTCTCCACCATCCTGGTGGATGGGCGGCTGGACCGGGAGCAGAGGGACCAGTACAACCTCACCATCCAGGCCAGGGACAACGGGGTGCCTCCCTTGCAGACCACCAAGTCCTTCACCGTCAGGATCACCGATGAGAACGACAACCACCCCCACTTCTCCAAGCCCTACTATCAGGTCATCGTGCAGGAGAACAACACTCCCGGGGCCTACCTCCTGTCGGTCTCCGCCAGGGACCCTGACCTAGGCCTCAATGGCAGTGTCTCCTATCAGATTGTGCCCTCCCAAGTCAGGGACATGCCCGTCTTCACCTACGTCTCCATCAATCCCAACTCTGGGGACATCTATGCCTTGAGGTCCTTCAATCATGAGCAGACCAAGGCCTTCGAGTTCAAGGTCTTGGCCAAAGATGGGGGCAACCCGTCCCTGCAGAGCAATGCCACCATCAGAGTGATCGTCTTGGATGTCAATGACAACACCCCCGTGATAACTGCCCCACCTCTGGTCAATGGGACTGCAGAAGTGTACATCCCTAGGAATGCTGGGGTTGGCTACTTAGTGACAGTGGTCAAGGCAGATGACTATGATGAAGGGGAGAATGGAAGACTGTCCTATGAAATGGCAGATGGGGATAGAGGGTTTTTTGAAATAGATCAGTTCAATGGAGAGATAAGGACCACCAGAGCATTCGGTGAGAATGCAAAGACTACTTATGAGCTGATTGTGGTGGCCCATGATCATGGAAAAACGTCGCTCTCTGCTTCTGCCTTGATTTTGATATACCTGTCACCAGCCCTTGATGCCCAGGAATCCATAGGGTCTGTTAACTTGTCACTGATTTTCATTATTGCCCTGGGTTCTATTGCTGCCATTCTTTTTGTCACTATGATCTTTGTGGCAGTCAAGTGTAAAAGGGATAACAAAGAAATCAGGACCTACAACTGCAGGTAAAGTGAATTTGTTTCTTTGTGCTTCGATTTTTTTTTTCAATCTAAATTACTTTTTCCATTGGTTTTAAACATACAGGTGTATCACACATACTACAGGAGCAGAAATGTGGGTTCATGATATTAGGTTGCTTTTGAGAATTTCCATTGGGGTTTTTTTTTCCTTTTTAAATTACTCATAGCAAAGTGTTTTTGAAAAGAATATTCCAATCGAAATAAATGTGTTTTCACCATCTCTCTTAATATAAATTTTCTTATGCATACTATAGCAGAACAAACCAATCTGGCTTAAATCAGCATAGCTGTCTCCTTGATCTTAGGGGGAAAAGTTGTTTTCCCAAGTCACTTCAAAGTACAGATAGGATTGTTACCAGAAGAAGAGAGATCCCCAAATTTTAGATTTCAGGAAAGAACTTGACTATGTTTCCTTTAGTTATACTCACTCTTGGGTGCGGGTCCTATCCTGGTTGTTTTTTGAAGCACTGAGAGGCTGAAGCTGGAAAGGAAAAACCCCGAAGTGGGGAGAATTGTAGGTGCTCATGGCACTGTGTCCCCACATACAATAGTAAGTGCATGCCTACAGCAGCAGTTGGTGTTGGTGGGTTTGCTTTACATTTTCTCTGTATGGTGTTTGCATCCTATCCCCACCAGAGGATGTCACTATGGGTGCTTTTTATGTGTTGGTTTCCTCCAGGAGTGGTGGATATAAAAGGAAAGTGGGAGCTGGGAGAACACGCCATAAAAGAAATCAAGGTTCAGCTAGAATTCACAAAGTGGAGCAATGTCCTTAAAACCTTTCCTTTCCATCTAAAAAAACTATTGTGCCTGTATGTTTCAGGATGCAGCTCCTACACGTAAAAATAAGGCTAAAGAAATTGGGGGGGAGGGGGCGAGCGAAGAGTCATTTCCTTGGATAAACCTGATTCATTGTGAAAATGTAATGGTTGATTTAGTTCTTATCAGTTGTTTTAATGATCATATTTACAGTATTGCATGAGTTTGCAGTGGATGATTGCAAGTCCAAAATGTGGGGTGGTAGGTCATTTCTGCATCTGAAACCTTAGCTGCTATGAAAGCCTAATATGTGAAATTGGGTCCCCTGAATATGTAACAGCCATGCGATTATTGTCTCTCTTTTACTATTCTCTGTGTTACACAAGTTAGTAGACAAATGCTAACCACACATGAATATCAATCAGATGCCATAAAAGAGCAGCTGCAATGCCTCATAAATGGTTTAATCCTGTTACTAGTGAAATAGCCATGACTTCTCCATTCCTTCAGCACTGAATCTTTCAGATGGAAGGAATGGAAATTAATTTTGCTCTACCTTTGTAATGTGCGATTGCCTGCGGCAATTTTATAGTGCAGGAGAATGTGCAGTCTTTAAAGTTTTATTTACAGAGATATAATAACGGATAGTTTAGTTTTTACTTCCCATTTTCACACCATAAAGCGTGTTTATAAGCCCTTTTGCTGGATGGGGGAAAAATCATTTGTAAATAAAGCACAGAATGTGCTAAATTATGGGATGTCTAGCTTTAAGTGAGAGCTAATATACTGGATTTCTTACCGGCGTGGTCCATTAAACAAGAATAGGATCTGAATGTCTGAAATCAAATCTTTGTGGTGCCCCTAACAACTTCATGCATAGGACCAGTAGGCTTAGCATGTCTTAAGGATTAATGAAGTGCAGTTTAATTAAATAATTGGTCAATAAAGGACCTCAAAATGAATGCTGTGAGAATTGGGATCTCACATTGCCAAACTTAAACATTGAGGTAAACAAAACAATTAAAGCCCCATCAAGTGTTGTTCTGCTCGTCAGCCTGCATGCAGATCTTTTGCACAACAAAAATCTCCTGAATTCCTTTAATTTACTGACAAGCACAATGGAATGAACATTTTGTTATCAGTGTATATCTGATCAAGGGAAGTCACTGCAAAGGCAAAGAAGTACTGTATAGGCTTAGCTATATTTTTGATCATCAGTCATCCCATATGTGCATTTTGTGTATCTATTTAGCATTGTCTTTTCTTTTTTTCTTTTTTTTTTCACGGTGCCTATTAACATCTGTTGGAGGTTTTTCTCAAAATTAATTCATTTATAAGGCACATGAGATAATATGTGAGAGCTGTTGACTTAGCGGCTTTTTTTCATGCTTAGGCAATAAGCTTTGTAGAGCAAGATAATTTGCACAATATTTACCTTTCTAGATAAACCTGTATTACTTATTCTTCCTATTATCTCTTAATTGCAATTTTTGGACTGTAAAAAACCCCACCTTTATCATAACATGAGAAGTAATAAACTCAGTACTTTTGAATGTATATTTTGGAGTATGGTGACAGTTTAACGTAATTCCTTTGAGAAGTGTTACGATGCCTGGCATTTTGAATGCATATCTGTATCTGTGTGGCATTGATGATGATACACGGTCCTCTGTGTCAAAAAGAAGCATAGTCACTTCGGTCTGGACATACAGAGAGAAAGCTGAATGCAATCCTGTTTTTAATTTTTTTTCCAGTAGTTTAATGAGAACTTTCTTCCTTTTGGTGTTTGTAAGAGAAATAGATACATATCCTGCATCAGTTAATTCTTTCAGCAGGTACCAAGCAAAGGGGAAAAAGAAAGGCATAGAAAAAACAAGCTGATGTCAGAAAAGATAGTTTCTCTTTGGAAACACCATTTTTGTTTTTCAGTTTCTAGAAGGTAAACAAATATTTCCCAGAAAAGGGAAAGAGGAGTGGGGGCTGGAGGGAGAAGAAAGGTTGAAGAGAGGATTTAGTATTATCAAATGCTATCAAGAAAGAGTTGAAATAAAAGTAACCTGGAAAAATGTTGTTTGGATTCAAACAGCCTTTGAAGTGTGGTGGATTAAGCTTGCAAAATATGAATGTGGAGTTTGCTGTATATATTATTGGGGGGAAGATCTGTAGAAAACCCTCTCATCTTGCTGTTTTTGATCTACATGAACTAAACTAAATCACTTTTAATATCATTACTATGCATGGAAATTAATTCAGGTACCCTTTTCAGTTCCTGAATCTTAACATCTCCATTTTTTCTTTTCCGCAGGCTCAACTTTTAGTCCTGGTAACTAAATATCAACGATTATAAACCCCAAATGAAACATGGAGGAAATTCCCCCCTCCTCTTATTTTTGTATTTGACCTGTAAATGTTATACATATGAAAATAAGCTAAAGATCACGTACTGCCACAGGTCTCAAAACATGATGTAATGTGCATGAATAAGAAGCCTATGTTGAGATGGGACTAAACCCTCTGGGTTTCTTAATATTTAGTGAGCAGGGCACAGTTCAAGATTCGATTAGATATTCATTTTGCTTCTTCTATCTCACAGAATTGCAGAGTACTCCTATGGGCATCAAAAGAAATCAAGCAAGAAGAAAAAAATCAGCAAGAATGATATCCGGCTGGTACCACGGGATGTAGAGGAGACAGATAAAATGAATGTGGTGAGCTGCTCGTCCCTTACGTCATCTCTCAACTATTTTGACTATCATCAGCAGACCTTGCCATTGGGCTGTCGCAGATCTGAAAGTACCTTCCTTAATGTGGAGAATCAGAACACTAGGAACGCAGGCTCCAACCACATTTATCACCACACCTTTACTGGGCAGAGTCCCCAGCAGCCAGATCTGATCATCAATGGAATGCCATTGCCAGAGGTGAGTGTGTTCACAACTTTTAGAAAGATCATGAAGCCAAATCTAAACAATTTGAGACCCTCCCTAGCAACAAATGAAGGTTTTGTTTGTGGAACTTAGTGTATAAAGGCCATGTGTCTTGTTGCAAGTCATGTCTATAGTCTTTATAGTATCTGCTTCCACAAGGAGGCAGATATCAATGTAAATATATGTTCATATAATGCATTTGAATTTTTATTCCATGCATTCGTTGGTGGTGTCATTGTTGTCTCTGGGCTTTAAACACTGCAAGAATCGCTGCTCAAACACAATGAGCTACATACTTTATCTGGCTGCTCAGATACTATGGGGATGAATATGGCATAAATACCTAGCAGTGAAGTTAAGACTGGGATGTAAAAGTCTGAAGTCACACAAATCATTGCAATGGAAGAAACAGCCACTATAGTAGCCACTGACTTCAGATACGGGCACAGTCCTGCATCCCTTGCTCATGTGAGTAGCTCTTGCTACGTGTCGTCCCACTGAAGTCAGCAGGAATGTTAACAGGAGTAAGGGAGGCTGGGTCAGACCTATTCTCTGTTAACAGTGGAGTGTGTTTTGCTAATTTCATATATTTAGTTTTAATGGGATGACTCCTAAGGAAACATCAGTTTGAGTAGTTACCTTCTAACCCCTAGTAAAGAATTTATTTTTAATCTTTATATGTGGCCATTGGTACTATGGCTGCAGTGCACCATGGAAGTGTGGAAACCACCTTTAAAATGCCTCAAGGTTGTCCTTTTAAATCAGGCTGACCTAAATTCTAGTCTCTCCCATTCTGTCA
This sequence comes from Pelusios castaneus, assembly GCA_007922175.1. Taxonomy (NCBI): domain Eukaryota; kingdom Metazoa; phylum Chordata; order Testudines; family Pelomedusidae; genus Pelusios; species Pelusios castaneus. The sequence continues at coordinate 1,955,436 of ML685808.1, forward strand.
CGTCACCATTTGGTGTGGGTCATTGGTGACCACTGAAATAGGTGATGGGCGGTGTCTTCTAAATATGAAGAAATGAAGTGGAGCATCTGTGGCCCTGAACTTGCTCACCCACTTCCTTTTGATTCTCTCAGATGTTTTCTGTACATCCTGGGCATTGTTTACTGTTGCTTGTTTGTTCTTCTTTGAATTGTTATTTGGTACTAAACAAAACAATCAAAGGTTTGTCATGTTTCCTACTTTAAACAGAATAACAGAGCTGAAAAAGCAGCTAAAATATTTATGGCCTACTCTAATTGGCTCTCAGTACTCCACTGTAAATGCAAAATGAGTCCATTGAAGACAGTGGAGCAGCTCCAGATTTACACCAGTGTTACTGAGGGTTTGTCTACCCAGATTGGCCTGGGTCAGGTGATTTGGGATTGCAGAGTTTGGACTGCTAGATGGTAAAGTTGCTATTGTAGGGGACACTCCATCCTCATGAGGTCTGGGTTTGGGTCCTAGCCCAAGTGTGAACATCTACACTGAAGTTTTACAGCCCCATGAGCCTGAGTTAGCTGACCTGGGCTATTTTCAGGTGTTTAATTGCTGTGAAAGCATACACTGAAGAACGGTTTGGTCTCTAGGGTCTGGTTGCAAGCCTGTGTGAATCAGTAGGTGAGTGTGGGTCTGATCCTGCAGTCTTCATATTGACAAAATGCCCACTGAATTCACTATTTGTAGTGTTGACAAGTTCCAGAGGGATAGCCGTGTTAGTCTAGTTCAGCAAAACAAACAAGAAGTCCTATGGCACCTCTAAAGACTAACACATTTATTTATCACATGAGCTTTTGTGGGGAAAATCGTGGGATTGTACCCACAGAAGTTCATGAGATAAATAAATGTGTTAGTCTTTAAAAGTGCCACAGGACTCTATTTTTTTTTTTACTGTTTGTAGTGCTATTACGACTATGTTGGTCCCAGAATATTAGACAGACAAGGGTGGTGATGTAATATCTTTTATTGGACCAACTTCTGTTGGTGAAAGAGAGAATCTTTTGAGTTACTTTTTGAGTCTTGGGAAAGGTACTCAGAGAGTCACAGTTAAATACAAGGTGGAACAGATTGTTTAGCATAAATAGTGAAAGCACATTTGAAGGCTCTGTTCAAGGTGAAGTGGTAACATCTCTGCAGTCACAGGACAAAAAAGGCATGGTTAGGGAATTACTGATTGTTGTAATACAGACATTGGATTTATGGCTTATTAAGACCGTGATTTTTTTTTTAATGTCTAGCAAAATTATGAATTTAAACTCCCAGGCTCCTCTTTAAAGATTTTTGTGCAGGTTTCCTTTGAGGACAAGGACTGACAGGTCAGATAGATACAGAGTGACCGTTTTGTGAAAAATGTTTAACTTTGAACGATATGATGTTTTGGTCTTATTGTTTTTCTGTGTGAGCTCATTCGAGAGCATAGTGATTGTCCAACTTCACTCTTATGGTTGTTATGGGGGCACACGATGAGGAACACCATGTCTTGTGGTAGGATGTATAGGACCCATGGCTCTTCAAAGGTATGTCGTGTGGAGTATTGACCATTTTGGCAGTGGAGATATGTCTCCAGGTTTTGCATGTGTCCTTATCGCAAGGTCTGATACTGTTTTGAGTTGTTGGGTTCCGGTCTGTGGAGAGTTAGTGTGTGAGAGTAGGTGTGGTTGGGAGTTGTTTGAAGGTCAGAAGAATTTACTGGTGTTTTAATCCCCATAAGCACTTCATAATTAGGTCCTTAAAAGTGTTGTTTTTGGTGGTCCCTATATGGGGATATAACCCTTTGATATTGAATTGTCATGGAGTCCCTTGATCAAATCCATTTGTAGAGTTTTAAAGGAGGGATTTAGTCTGTAATTAATTAAAAGGTTACCCTTGGTAGTTTTCTAGGTCTTTGGCATGTCATCTGCTTTTACCCCACTTGCATTTCACATCTGTCCTGCTATAGCATCTCTAGACTTTTACATGTCATCTTACAGCTTTGCCTTTTCAAGGTTACCCACTTAGATGCTCACTGAAACAACTTCTGCCTCAGTGCACAAGCACACAGAGCCCAAGACTGAATATAACAACCTGTAACTGCTAGGAGTGAGAGAGGGCCTAAATACAATTAGAAAGGTACAGCAGAAGTAACAGAGCACAGTTCCAGAGAATTAAAACTCAGCTTAGCCTCTGGTGTTAGTATAAAAGCTGTAATCTGGTGTCTTGGTTATACCTGAATGGCACTGGTCTTGTATCATTTACTATATAGGCCAGGACTACGCTAGGAAATTAGGTTGGTATAACTTTTGCTTAGGAGTGTGGATTTTCACACCCCTGAGTGATGCAGTTAAATGGACCTAACTCCTGGTGTAGACCACGCTGAGTTGACTGTTAACATAGCTACCACTTCGGGGAGGTGAACTACCTACACTGATGGCAGAAGCCCTCCCGTGGGCACAGGTAGCAACTTCGCTGGACTGCTACAGCGGCACATTTTCAGTGATGGAAATCCTGAGGCAAATCCATGATCCAAATGCCCTCGTACTTCAGGGGAGTTTGGATCAGAATCTAGATCTGTACTCTTTGGCACAGGCCCGTCTCTAATTACATAGGCTAGGGAAATTGTAATACTGCCATCTTTGAACCCTAAACTGTCATGGGCTTGAGAAAAGGCACAAAAATTTCAGGGTTCTGATTAACAGTCAGGCTCCTCTGAGCACTGCATAGAATAATATTTGAGGGGCAGCGTGTCCTAGAGTTCAGATCACACTTCTCAAGGTTGCGTGCAAGCAAAGGCTTTTAGTATTCTGGGGGCAGCGTCCCATGAATAATTCCTGCCTTTATGGACTGGAGAATGGTATAGTTTGGATGAAGGTCTCAGAAGTGTTATTGGTTACTGCCTTTTTTAAAGGCATCAGTACTCCAGAGTACTGTAAGAGCCTCCCATGCAGCTTCCATATCTGGAGCAGTTGAGCGCTATTGTGAGTGCTATGAGGCCATGATTTAATATTACAGACTAAATTCAATCATAAAATCCATCACACGTTGGCACTAACTGGAACTGAATTTGGGCAGCTGCAGGTCTGCAGCACTTGGGAAGAGGAAAAGATCAGGGGAGACATCGTAGCTCAGCTGATAAAGTTAGTAGTAGACATACTCAGCCAGAATCCATTTATGTACAAATTTCTCCCTGATGCAGCTGCATTACAGTTAAGCTCAGGATCCAGCTGGGTGTGAATCTCCCTGAAGAAACCCCACTCCTATTTAACTCTGGGGTTTTTTTTTTTCAATTAGGGAGGCAGGACACTGGCAGAAGAGAATGGCATTTTCCCCCATTTTTCGTCCCTAACTTTAGTCCCACTGTCACTTCTTATAACCTTAATGTATTAGAAGGCACTGAAACATGGAGTGTTGAAATAAACTTGATTGCATTAACAAATGAAACGTTCCTCTCTCTCACCTCTGTGTCAGCTTAGAATGCAATATGCCAGCAGTTAAACGAAAACTGCAGAAGGGGTGGCTGAAAGATTTTCACCATTCTTTTCAGAGTACAAGTAGTTGTTTAGACACTGAATTTGCTCAGAAATGAATGGGAGACATTCCAATGACTTCTCTAGCCTTTAGATCAGGCCACAGGCAAATCTAGCCTGGAGACTATCCGTTTAGCAGGGCATTGTCACTTGTTTGTGTCCTGTTTTATGCTCTTTCAGGAAAGGTAATAGAAGAATAATCCTTGCTTCTCAGTCGCAGCGCTGGAGGTGTTGCATGGTTTCTGTATTGCATGCTTTCGTATGAAATACAGTACTAGGAGTTTTCAGCTGCTGAGGGGTTGCTTGGGATCTCTAAGGACTTTAAAATCCCCTGAGTCCAAATGATTCCCTTGCCATGTGTTGCCGAGGGGAGCAAGACAAGAGAAAATTCATGGAAATATTGTCATAAATCCCTGTGGAGGGGCAAGTGGATATGTGGTAGCATCCTTGTAGCATGTATCCTCCCCCTTAGGAGAGTTCCATGTAAACTGGTCTCTGTGAACAGGAGGCTAAAGTCAGTGGGAAGGGGGCAAAGTTGGGGAGCTGCTATGCCAAATAGCATGATCCCACGGGAAGGTGGAGTGACTAACACATAGCAAATTGCTGCTGGCCAAGGGAATGTAGCTGAGAGAGGCAGCTAACACACCACTATAAAAAATCAGGCTGTCAGTTATTTACAGGTGGGGACAGGGATGCACAATGCAAAGGGAAAATTGAATGTGTGCCTCTAGTTGAAGAATCATAAGTTTGGGCCATGGATCCTTGGCCTTCTAGTTTTTGTTGGGCACGTTCCCTGTGTCAGTTGCACTGCTGTTGATTCTGCAGCCTGGTGAGGGAGGATCATAGATGTGAGAGATGGGCTAAATGACTGAAAAGATTTTTTCCATCTTCCTGCCAGTGCAGGATGCCCTACGCTTGCAGCTACATCAGAACTACGGATATTTTTTATTGATTTCCTCCCCCCGCTCACATTTTCACACAGGACTGTGGCCCACGGGCCTACTTCAGCAGAGAGAACCAGTTCAGGTGGAATTAAGGAGCTGACCAAACCTCTGTCCACAGCTCATATTGACCCTTTAAACAAAATCTACTTTGAGACTTTAGGAAACTGGGTTTGAAAAACTATAACGTTCCTTTTCAAAATAGTACTAACTAGGGTGTTGTCATGGAGAGCCTGTTGTGGTATTTATGACTTAGCTGGCACCTGGAAGTACTAGAAATCTGGAAGACCCAAGTACTTCAGCCTGAAAATCCAAACTCTTAGGTGCTTATGTGAATAATGCCTCCAAACATTTTGGTCTCATCTATCACTAGTATCCAGATTATAGCCCAGGTAACACAATGATGGGCTCTTTACAAATGCCCAACAGAGACAGAAGTTGCAGAATATTCCAGAATTGTTCAGTGTCTGTGGAGGAGCAACGTGCCCTCAGCATCTAGGTTTCTCTTACTTCTTAATCTGGGTCCATGTTCTTTCCGCTCCTTAAGATTTAGAGGGGAGATTTGACAGCAACCTTCAACTACTTGGAGGGGTGCTCCAAAGAGGAGGGAGCTAGGCTGTTCTCGAGGGTAACAGAGGACAGAACAAGGAGCAATGGTTTCAAATTACAGCTGGGGAGGTCAAGGTTGGATATTAGGAAAAACTTTCTCACTAGGAGGGCGGTGCAGCATTGGAATGGGTTGTCTAAGGAGGTGGTAGAATCTCCAGCTTTGGAGATTTTTAAGGCCCGGTTAGACAAAACCTTGGCTGGGGTGATTTAGTGGGAGTGGTCCTGCTTTTTAGCAGGGGGTTGGACTAGATGACTTCGTGAGGTCCCTTCCAACCCTATTATTGTATGATTCTGTGATTCTATGATTCTAAGATCTGTGCTTCTAGAAGGTAAATAAGTCAAGTCATTGTTCCTTGCCTGGCCTGAGCTGTTCACCCTGCCCATCCAAAACATGATGGCTCACTTTCGGCCTGGGTCTGCTAGGAAGGGTCTGGTTGCAGCAGTCTCCATTTAATTGCAATGGAATGAACACAGTTGCTGTACATCTGTGTCAGACTATGTTATCTTAATGAGAGTTGTTGTGCATTAGCAATTACTATTTAGTAATTACAATTCCTACCCAGCCACCTAAATTTCAGACAACAAAATTGTAGTTGCTAGAGATGGGCAAAACCTGTCATCCTGTTCAGTCCGTCTTCCAGTCTGTGCAGGATTGTTGCCTACAGTATATGTACTAGAACTTTGTCCAGTTTAGTTTGAAATGTCTCAGTTGATGAGGCCTCTGCCACTTCCCTTGGGAGATTGTTACGCCGTCTATTAGATCTTGTGTCAGGGAGATTTTGCTAATGTTCAACCTACATGTGACTTTCCATTTTTGTGCTGATGGGAAGGCACAACATTGGTTGATACAGGATATAACACAAAAGTAAACCGGTATCTTTACATGCCAGCTACCATGATGCGTTTACATCTGAAAAGCAAGAGACCGTCTCTGAAAACAACCATTTTCCCTAAAAGAGGATAGGTTTGGATTGACTTGATATATAGCTGGTCTTTAATGTGAGGCTCATTTACTTTAACAGTTAAGTACCTTGAAATAAAAGTCCCCGAGGATGAGTTGTTTGTGGAGAAAAATGCTCTTCAGGAGATGCTTCCTTTTTCTCTGCAGTGTAGTTCAAATGGTGGCAGGTATCTGGTCAGCGTCTTCTTGCTTGTCATTGAACTCGCTTGTGCTTCCATCCTTTTGTCCATTGGGTCATAACGCTACAGTCCATTGGGTCTGTATCCGGCCATCGTATTTTGCACAATACCTCTAATGAACTTCATGGGGAATTGTGCTTACAGATCAGTGGCAAATTGAAATGGGTTTTACTGTATCTTGTGGTGGTGGCGGCAGACAGCTTGATAGAAGGTGTGACAGCATGTTGGATTTCAGGGATATGGAAGCTAGCATAAGGGAGTGTAAATGCATTCGCATGAAGCTGGCACATACATGTAAAATACAATGTATTATTAAGAGGTTGTAAGTCAGTTTCTGTCTTGCTTTGATGCTGGTCCCCCCCTTCCTTCCCCCCCCCCCCAAATAAAAGACCAGGTGCAGAGCCAGAATCTGCTTTCAAGGATTCCGCTTTGCTGTGAAGATTTTTTGGAGCCAGATTTTCAGATAAGAAGTGCACCCTCATGGCCTACTTTACACAAGCAATGCATGGCCACACAGCTACTCTGGGACTTGTACAATTCTGATTTATGGATGCAAAGAGGATAGTGTGCACATTTGTGGTAATGGTGCACTAAAAGCTGGCTCAGAATTAGTCTCCCAGTGTTAACCAAATTCTTCTGATGATAAACTAGGATTAAAGCAGAAGGGGTGGTATTTTGCAGTCTAAGATTCTGAATTGCTGTGCTGCTAGTATCACAGGGAACCCACTTTTTACGAAGATGGAGCCTCCAATAGGCTCAGAAATGACCATCAGTCTTCATTCACTCACATGACTCATTCATACTCGTATTGACTTCATTAGGACCACTCACATGAGTAAGAACTAGATGGGTGAACAAATGTTGTAGAATTAGGCACCGCTGCTTTTAAATATCTTCTGACCAGGTGGGGTAGTGCTTTTCTAAGCACAGGAAATGTCCTTCTGAGCAAAAGAGAGGCAATTTTCTTTTTGGTTGGCACAGGTTGTTTCTGCTCGGAACATCTCTCTGCGTTAACTGAAGTAAATTTTTACAACAGAATCCTGTGGCACTTTTAAAGACCAACAGATTTATTTATTGCATGAGCTTTCGTGGGAGAAAATCCCACTTCGTCAGATGCTTTGAAGATGGGAAACTTACAGAATGGGAGGAAATTAAATGCAGGGATAGCTGTTAGTCTTTAAAAGTGCCACAGGACTCTCTTGTCTTTCTACAATAGTCTAATACGGCTACCCCTTTGGAAAATAAATTTTTACAGTTAGCAAAGAATTTTATTTTGTAAGGAATGAAATCAGTATGGCCCTTTCTCTGTCATTTCTCTACTTGTCAATTCTTTTTTCCCCTCCAGCTTATCCTTCTTTTCTGTGCTAGCCTTAAAAAGCCCCCAAAGTGTCTGTTACAATCACCATTTGTGTATTACAACCAGAATGAATGTCCTCACCTTAATATGCCTGGTTTGAGGTAGACAGTTCCTGTCTGATGCAACAGATAATTCGTTATAAACCAGGCCATTTATGTGTGCAGAACTGTACATTAGTATAACACTAGGGAAACATCAGGTTATATAATTGGAGAGGGTTAGTTCACCTATGAATAATGCTGGTTATGGAACAAAAAGAAAAACCATCCAAAGCAGAGAAAGTTTTCATCACTCAGATGTGCTGTGCTGTTGCAATGAAGCTTATTTAAGGAGGAGTTCATAATTAAAGCGTTATCGGTGGTACTGTTCAGCTTGTTGGAAGACTGACTTCACACAAACCATTGGCAGCCTCATTTTCTCCTTGGGAGGTCACTGTAACTCAGCACTTTTCTTTAAGGTTTGTAGTGAATGAGATCTGTATGCACAGGTCACTTCTCTAATTAGGGCATCGTTGTTTCTGAGAGTGCTCCTTTGTGCCATGCAGTATATTAATGGATTTTTTTTTTTGAAAGCTTGATAAAGGCGAGTGATGGTTTTTAGTATTAGATAATGACTTTTCCTCCCAGTGGTTTTATAAATAACCAGTAGGTGTTTTGATTTTAACTCTGATGCGATAAGAAAATTCTGGCTTTTTAAGAAATCACAAATAGTACAAAACAAACATCTGGCTGATTTATGGGATTGCTAATGAGATACGTAGCCTTACACCTGTGGGTCATCTCGTCGTCGCAGGAACAGGTTGGTGGCAACTGTGAGTCATTACCATCTGATTGCTGTTTTGTGGGTTCTGTGTAATGAGTTGGAAATCCTAGTCTTGTTCCTAGCAAGCAGGCAATCATTTCACAAGATCTGCTGTCACAGTTGACACCACTCTTGGCAGCCTATGTAGAGAGGCCAAGGACAGAAGGGCAAAGAGACTGAAACTTGCCCTTGGGGATGATTTCTCTAGGTCAGGACTGAAGCATGTCAGTAGGGCGGTGTGAATGCAGCTTTGCTGCTGGTGCACATTTACACTTGTCTTGTGGATAATTAAAAGACTCATTTCCGGTGCTGGAAATCCAGAACTCTCAAGAACACTCATCAGTCACTTAAAATATATAGATATGTAAATAGTCACATAATTGCAAGTCACCGAGAACCTCTCAGCTTAACTATTCCTGAACTGTTTTGTATATCATGATACATTCTCTGACCTTTTATAATATTGGAGGCCCACATTATGGAAATAAGCAGCTTTTTATTCCATTCTAAGGTCAGTCTAACCAAATTATGTATCTTCTAATGCAGTCGCTTCAAGCCCTCATTAAAATGAAATTTTCAAAACTACCTTGCAACAGAGATAAATGCTGTAGTTCAAATTCATGTTTAACAATTTATTGTGCTGATCATCATTCTCACTGTACAGTTTCTTGGGCCAGGGCCTCATTTAACACTGCTTTATTTGTTCTCACTTTAAATCAGTAATAAAGGGCTGTGATCACAGCCAAAAATACTTGGGGGGGGTCAGTGTTGTGGAGGTTTCAGACCTTTGCACCTTCTCCTCTTGAAATTAATGCAAGTGTTAGCGCTGATTTCCGTGGAAGTAGGATTGATTCCAATATGCATTTGTGGCCTTGTGTGGAAGCAGGATGTGGCATGGATTTGTTTGTGCTTTTTAAGTGTACTGATCCAGAAAATAAATCTGAATCAATAAAACGGACATTGCAGGCTTGGTTCTCCAGTGCTTTGTACTTTACACAGCTATGAATGATTACCCAAAGTGGGTGTTAAATGCTCCTGTTCTGACATTGCATCAGCTCTGCACTCACTCTGCTCAGGCATAAATGACTGCACAGGGTGCAAGGGAGTGGAGGATCAAGTCTTATGTGAGGAAATGATGTACTTGCCAGTACTGCAGCTGGATCCAGGTGTTGGGCCTCCATTAAACTCTTTAGAGCTCTGCAAGGGCACAGAGGTCCAGAGAGGGTGGGTCTGATAATTAGTTCAGGGCACAGGTTTGTTGAGACACTGCCAACATCATATGTGACAAAGTGGACATTTTTTGTAATACCTTATGAAACCTGTGAGTTATATTAGTTTCCCCTATATGCTGCCTTGTTACCTAGGGGTGGCAAAGGACTCTTTGTTTTCAGGGCAGGGTAAAACTTGCGTGAAAGGTGCCTAGCTGTCTGGGCCTTAGGCCCCAATCAATGGCATCTCTGAGAAGACAATGTCCAGACATTGACATCTAGCAACCTACAACCAAGAGAAGTATGGATTTTCCCACCTCTTCTTAGGGAGCCTGAACAGCATTTCTCCAGTTCAAAAACAAAGGACTGGGAGTGTGTGATTTGTGGGGGGCGTGGTGTAAGAGTTGGCTGCTGGAAGGAGTCAGGTCTCTCATTGCATGTCTGATGAAGGAGGTCAGATGGGGAGATGGACGGTGCTTGAACCAAGGGGTTCACTACAGCTTGGCTGGTCTCTAGGCTGACCAGAATCAACTATGCTTTAACCTTCATTTCCTTAAACTACAATAACTTTCTATGCTGTGTTCCAGTTAACAAAGAAACCCTTCTGTTTTGACAGCACTACATGAATGTCACTGCAAATACTTGGTGAGGTGCATTAATCCCTGAAGAGAGTACAAGTCTTCATCAGGGGGTCTATCTCAGTGAGACTTGCTGAGTGGAGCTCATGGTGTGAATCAGGAGTGCTGCAAATCAAAGGCCTAAACTAAGGAGGTAGTGAAGCCTCATGGCTTATCCTGGAGGATGAGTGAGTCTTCCTTTTTAGAGACCAATCCAGAGCCGGGACTGTAGCACCAATCCTGTGCATCCACGATGCATAGTTCTATTTTTAAAAATAAAAATCCTTACCTTTGATGTTGACACTTTTAAAAATTATTTCACTTTCAATCTTTTAAACATTTTATTTGTTTTTTCCCATTTATGCTGATTCTCTGGATTTTACATTTCAGTTTGGACTCTAAAAGTCAACTAGTTAGTTTCATTTTGGTTTGACTTTCTGGTTCTGGTGCCCTTGGTCCTGGTGCTTATGTTTACCTGCAGTGTATGGCATTTTAGGCCACCTCCCCCCCCTTTTTAAAGGGATTTTTAAAATACTTGTTTTGTTTATTTTTTTTCTTGTTGGCCTTAAACTACCAGACATGGTCCTTTTAAAAAAAAATAATTTCCCAACTGGTTGTCTGTAGTAGCTAGCTGACATGAATCCTGTGGCTTATATGTAAAGGTAGTATTTACAGACTGTATAAAGGTTGCATTAGATACAAGGCCAAAGTCTGATGTCAGATTATACAACTATTTTGCATAACTCTACTACCACCTGCTTTTTCCCCAGAAGTATTATGTTTTCTAGAGGCCATCACCTGATATCCTTCTTCAGGGTTTACTCCATCTGTACCAGACAAAACTCTCAGTGTTACCTTCCAAACTAATGTACACTGACTTGAACAGAGGTTTCTGATTATCTGATTGATAATATAACTTGAAGCAAGATTCTTTTCCAGCAGAAAGTTAACAATAATGGTGTATTTTTCTTTGTCTCCCCTTTGATGTAATCTGTTGCAAAGACTGGTTTAAAGTAATCTCAAAACAGTATGGATTGCAGGCCCACGATTTAAACACGTATTTTGCTTGGCAAAGTCTACTGGAGTTATTCAGTTTGTAGTTAAGGGCCAGCTGGCAAACAGAACCTGAAATTCATGTGTTAGGTACACAAAATAAAGACTAGGATGAAATCCTGGCTCTGTTGAACTCAGTGGGAGTTTTGCCATTGACTTCAGTGGAGCCAGGGTTTCACCCTAGAGCTCTGCTTTTTCCAGTGGTCCCTCAGGCTTCTCAATCCAAATTTCTAACTCCAACTGGTCACTGACGTCAGTACTCAAAGTCCATGGCAGAGCATCCCAGGGACAGTCTCTGGCATTGCCTGCTTTACACTAACCCCTCCTGTCATCCTTGGAACAAGTGAGCCTTCATTGTGTCTAGGTTGTATCACTTAGGATTCCATCCCCTCTCCAGTAACATCTCCTTATGCTCCATGCCTGTGAGCTGCACTGGAATTCTGCTCCCAAAGCACCTCATGCCATTCTGGTTGGTAGTTTCGCCAAGGGCTGCTATTCAGTTCAGCCATTGTTAGCAGTTTCCCTAAGTTCCAGAGGGGTGGCCATGTTAGTCTATAATAGGAGTCACGTGGCACATCTGAAGACTAACAAATCTATTTGTTGCATAAGCTTTTGTTGGTATAATCCAACTTTTTCAGATGTTTTTCTTAACAGTTTGCTGAATCTGGGACTCATTTGCCTGAGATGTAATGGAAATGCTTTCACAGGCAAACCTAGGTGCCTGGCACTAAGATTTAACTGCATTTGCTCCGATTCTTCAGACAGAGACAGACACCTTCAGGATCTTTATTAAGCATTCTTAAAACTGCAATATCCACCTGTGGAAGTGAAGAAACAGATTGACAGAGTCAGAAGTCAACTACTACAGAAGAAGCCCAAGAAAGAAAACAACAGAATGCCACTTGTCATCACCTACAACTCCCAAGTCAGACCTCTACAGCACATCATCAAGGATCTGCAACCTATTCTTCACTATCTATCTATCCCTCACTCTCTCAAGTCTTGGGAGACAGACCTCTCCTCACTTACAGACAGCCCCCCCCCCCACAACCTTAAGCAGATTCTCACCAGCAACTACAGACCTAACAACAGAAACATTAAAGCAGGAACATACCCCTGCAACAGACCACGCTGCCAACTTTGCCCTCATATCTACACTGATGACACCATCACAGGGCCTAATCAAGCCACCTACTCCATCAAGGGCTCGTTCACCTGCTCATCCACCAATGTGATTTATGCCATCATGTGCCAGAAATGCCCCCCTGCCTTATATATTGGACAAACAGGACAGTCTCTGTGCAAAAGAATAAATGGACACAAATCTGACATCAGAAATCACAACATTCAAAAACCAACAGGGGAACACTTCAATCTCCCTGTTCACTCCATTGATGACTTGTTAATAGCTGTGCTCAAACAAATGAATAACATCGCAGCTTCAAAGAGAAACTGCAGAACTGGAATTCACATGTAAATTTGACTCTGTTGCCTCAGGATTAAACAGGGACTATGGATTTTTTTTTCTCATTACAGCAGGTGATTTGAACTCACCTTCCTCTATATGCTGTTCCCCAGTGTTTGAATCTTAACATCCGCTTTGATTTGCTGTTACAGTCTGACCTGATCCTATGACTTACACTTCCCTGCATTTAATTTCCTCCCATTCTGTAGGTTCCCCATCTTCTAAAGAGTCTCATGAAGTGGGATTTTCTCCCATGAAAGCTCATGCGATAAATACATTTGTTAGTCTTTAAAAGTGCCGCAGGACTCCTTGTTCGTTTTTCTAGTAGGCTTGAGAGCTCCATCTTTCTCCCATAGTTTATTGAAATACATTCTTCCTTCCTTATTGAAATTGCTCTGCCTTGATGTTAACAGCTCTCAGGTCCTTTCCTTCACATACTAGGCCAGATCCTAAACTGGTGTAAAACAGCATGATTCCATTGAAGTTAATGGAGCTATGCTAATTTACGTGAGTTGTGGAGCTGGCCAGTTGTTGTCTCTGTCATGCCGTGCGTAGTCCACTTTCCTAGTTTTGTTTGCATGTTCAGCAACTACTTCTCAGTCAGGGCAATTGCTAGCAGTCTCCAGCAGAGTTCTGTCACAACATTGTATTTCAGTCCATTTAATCCCAGCCATCTGTCAAAAGGACAATGGCAAAAATGTTTTCCTTTGAGGGCAGGTTTTCACCTATGTTGCTGCAAAAAAGCTGTGCTTGCTGATGATAAGGCCAAAACTTGTCTTGATGAAGCACTGAAGAAAACTGCCATTTTTCCTAAAAATATTCAAAGTGCACTGCACATAGCAAAGAACTTGTTAAACCATTCCACTAAACTCATCCTCCTGCCTGTGCAGAACTTCCTCTGGACTGTCTTCAGGTATTTCCTATTGTGTAATTTAAATGTCTCGAGTAATGAGACTTCTCCCCCGCAGCCTCAGATCACCATCTCCATTGATTTCTCTCCTGCACCCCCAAGTCCTATAGTCAGGCTAAATTATCCATTTCTGGAATTTATTCCACCACTCTGAGTTATACCCTCTCATACCAACCTAAATAAATCTCCCATGTCTGTCATTCGCACCCTGATTGTTGTTGGGAAGCAAGAAGTAAAGCCATATTATTTTTCTACCTTTGCAAGTTTGTTTTGTCCTCTGCCATGAGGCGAAGCAATGCAGCAGAACCGATCTTTGTACTGTAAAGCTCCAGTTTGTCCATTGTCTTTCTGGGAAATAGATGCCCAGCACAGAATGTAATGTTCTGAGTGTGGTATACGGAAGTACCCTTCCCTCCCTATTTTGTAATGAGATACCTCTCCATATTCAGTCCAAAGACTGTATTGGCCATCCTTTTTTTGGTGTGCAGCTAGATTGTGTTTCAAACTCCTGTCTAATTTGATGTCCACTATCACGCCAGCTCTCCCTCAGCATGTGAATGCGTGTCAAGTAGAATTTGGTAGCTGTGCATGCTTTCTGCTTCCTAGTCGGATTGCATGGCTTGGTTTTAATAAATCATGAGGTATTGTCTCCTCTAAAGGTGATAGTTGAGTACCAATCACTTTTTACTAAATAAAATACAGCATAATCTTATTTGTAGCATAAACAGTTCTAACCTTCAGTTATAATTTGTTAAAGTGTGCTCTGAATTTATAGAGTTGTGTGCTCTTGGGAAGAGCTTCCTTTGTAGGGCTTGATCCTTCTTTATCCCAAATTTCTATTGACTTCAGTAGACATTTTGATTGTGCAGTAATACAGAATCTGGTTGATAACCGGCAAAGTGGCATTACAAGCCTGGTGGCCCATTTCCTACTTAGGCAGAGCTACTTACTGAAGTCAGCGGGGAGATTTGCCGGAGAAAAGACTGCAGCATTGGTACTGCAGCATCTTCAATTAAGAGAAAGTAATCGCTTATGTCAGGTGGACAAGTGATTATTACTTAGCTTTGAAGCGACTATGTGTTTAACACAGAATCCCAGTTAGTTCTTGTCTCTTTATTAAGGCAGCTAAGGTTAGTGCAGTAATTGTTAATGGTGCCCTTGAAAAATGTGCATTACATTTATTGTGCTACATCTCCTTCTCAATGGCTTATCCAATATCCTCTGATGAAATTGCTTAGTACACTGCAAGTAAAAATCTCATAAGGGGGGAAAAATTCTCATTAAATCAAATAAATACTATATGAAAATTGGAGTTGATTTCTGTATCCTTGAGCTGTATAAGAAGGTCTCTCTCTCTCTGCATTCTGTTGGCCACAAGAGATCCGGACATGAATCCTTTACCATCCTCTCAGGGGTCTTGAGCTTGTCGGATTATACCATCTTTTGTAATGGCAGGTGTATGCCACAGGGCAGGTTTTAAAATTCCTATGTTGGTGGATTGCATTAACCCATACTAAGTCAGGTATGTAAAATTCCATTAAGCTAAAACCCTCTGGCACTTTCTCACCAGTGCTGGAGATCTGCTGGCTATGCTAATATGGTAGGTTTGCTCATCTATTAGTAGGACGAAGGCTTTAAAATAATAACATTTATCTTTGGCTGTGGACCTACATAGTGTATGCTGAGTACAATTTTTTGAAAGGCTTTGCAGATATTGCTTTAGTCAATGTGAATAAAAAAAGATGGCTTAGAATCAGAAAAAGTTAAAAGGAGATCAAATAATTCTGCCTTTTTATTGCTGAATAATGTGCTTGGAAAATATCATTCACCATTATTAGACTAAATGAGTTGCAATAACATAGGACTCAATATTAATTTTTCCATGTTGGCTGATTTGCCTGTTTCTATAATGCAGCTAAATTCTGTGTATTGATTATATCATTGATTAGTGGCTTGCAAAACTAAATATATGTATTCGTATAAGCACATAAGAAGTTTAATGTGTTGAATTAGACTTTTCTGATCAACAGAAGCATTTGGCATTGGAGAGAGGCAATTAAAACAGTTGAATGTTGCATTTAAAATTTGTGTGTCTGTGTTTTATATAGGTATGGGTTGTTTGCAGCGGTTGGTATTGGGGATGGAAAAACCAGTTTAATTTAAAATCCGTTTAACCGTTCTAAAAACAGAACAGAGCGGGGGAGGGAGTGGCGAGTGTGCTGGGCAGCTCTTGCTAGTGGGGAGCTGAGCCCAGCCGAGCCCAGCTATGGCTCATCCCCTTCTAGGCCCCAGGCCTCTCCTGCTCTCTGGGAGCTGAGCCAAGCTGCAGCTCACCTTCCTTCCCAGGTTTCCTGCTGCTTGTGGAGCACAGCTGCGACTCCCGCTCCCTCCTGCCCCTTGCAGGGCAGTGAGCTCAGCTCATCTTCCACGCTGGATTCCATGCTGCTCTCTGGCAGCCGAGCCCACCTGTCTCCTGCCTCGCCTCACCTCCCTGGGCTCCACGCTGTTTGCCGGGGGCCGAACCCAGCTGTGGCTGGCCCCTCCCTGCACCCGCTGAGCTTTGCACCGCTTGCAGGGATCCAGGCTCAGCTGTTGTTGGCCTCCATGGCTTGCAGGGAATACACCCCAGGTGCAGCTTGCCTGCCCTCCTGCGCTGAGCTCTGTTCTTCTCTGCCAGTGAGAGCCACCCAGCTGCTCTCGCTGGTGGGGAGCCAGCACAGCTGTTGCTCCCTCCACTTCCTCCCCCCCCATTTTAAATGGTTATCAGCTGTTTAAAACGTTTAAACAGCTGATTGTTGGTTAAATGGATAACCTTGTAATCTCTAACTAGACAGTATGGGGAGTGCGAATGCAATCTTGGCGTGTTGATCAGATTGCTATTGCAACATGTCGCTGTCATTGTTCTGAACAAGGATTGTTGACAAATGTAAAGATCTTTTAAAACATAGATTTGATGTATCTTCTTTTCTGTGTATGGAAGCTTATATAGTCTCCATTAACTACTGCATCTGTAGTTCTGTACAGACAGTATTTACTGATTCCGCCACCCTTACTCACATTAAGAAATACCGTCCTTGACATGTGTTCTCATTCAACTGAATTGGACTGCTCAGATGTAAGATACTACTTACTCTACCATGGCAAAATCAGGCCCTGATTGACTAACATCATGTTTTCAATACATCAGTAATATTAATAAGAACTCAGCTTCTACGTATATTTAGATATGAGCCTAGGTCAAGTTATTGCCTCTGAAATCTGGGAAAGTTCTGATGCAAACTTAGTGCCTGGTTCTTGTCTCTATTTTGGTCGGTCACTATTGAACTTTGGCAAATTCATAATCATGCTGGCTTGGGTTCATCTTCACTGACATTTAATAACATGTTCATGACAAATGCCGTCTTTAACTGTATAGAGCAATTGACGTATTTTAACTTCCTGAAGCTTGAAGACACTTCTTCCCTCCCTCAATACACTACTTTTGAGCCATTGTTTGGAAAATATTGTATGCTGGCCATGGTCCTGATTGTTTGTTTCCTTTGGTATGGGCTGACAGCAGTGGTGATGTCAGTGAAGGAGATGAAGGGCCAGTCTATACTTCTGGCAAAATTGAGTGGCAGTTGATGGGAGTCATGCAAGCTACGCGGAGTAGATTGTATAACTCTTGTTGAATTCATAATTTCTGTTCTATGTGCCATCTCCACTGCACCGTGCTGATGGGAAATGTGTTCCCACTGAGAAAGTGCTACACTTCCTGAAGAAGTGGTTTTACTAGATTAACTTCCAGATCAATTGGGAGTGTTTTTACTGCCACTAAATTGAACCAGATAAATGGATCTGATGGCCACAAATTTGCTGCCGTCAGTGCAGACATATCCGAAATTAGTGGCACATACGCCCTTCCCCTCCACAACCCTCTCTGTAGAGGAATCTCTACATCGGTGGTTTACAGCCTGTGGTCTGCGAATCTTTGAGGGTCTGCAGACTATGCCAGAGTTCCAAAGGGGTCTGCACCTCCATTTGTAATTTTTTTAGGGGGTCCACAATTGAAAGAAGGTTGAAAACCACTGCCCCAATGTCTTTCAAAAGAGCTTCTTTGGTTTGAGTGTAGCTCCAGAACCAGCAGAGGGAGCACAGAAGCACAAAACGTTATGTAAGATCTCTGGTAACAATAGCTACGTGTGTGTGTGTGTGTGTGTGTGTGTGTGTGTGTGTGTGTGTGTGTGTGTGTACACTCAATGACGAGATTAATTACTGTTAAAAATGGAAATATGTAGGAGTAGCCTTATTCTTCAATTTTTACCTCTGAGTCTCATTAGCATTATTGGGCATTAACACATAGGTGAAGGGGAGAGGAACTATCTCCTGTAGAATTTTGGGAAAATTCCTCATTAGACTCTAATAAATTGTACCAATCTACTGACTCCACATGAGACCTCTGGAAAAGATTATTATCCATTGTTTTCTTTTTTAAACTCTGCACTGTAGTTCCTGTATTTCTTTTTGTTGGTCTGATAAAATCCTCCTTTTAAAAGTGTGCATCTAGACTGGTTTTTTTTTGGTTTTGGGGGCGGATAATCTTATTTCTTTATTTAAAAGACGTGCTGGGTTTCTGTATGTTTGCTCTGTTTCAATGACTTCCATATCACATTAGCTCTAGAAGATGATTTCTCTGATTGCTGACATTGACAACAGCAGCTGGAATTTGAAAATCAAGGAGCGTCACTTCCATTACCCTAGTAATACAGATTCTCTAATTAGGATTTAGTTTTGTTGATGCATATGGAGGAATAGAATCCACTAAACTCTCCCATAGCTGTCCTGACTTCATGCGAACAGAAGTAAATGCTCGTTTGTCCCTATCATAAGCAGACGGGACTCAAAGACCTAGAAAGATTAGATCTGTTGAGTTACATGGTTACTTTTCACACTAAGATGACACTGTAAGCGTTTGTCTGCCCTTGCTGCCTCCAGTCTGAAGTTGTAACCTGCCATGTGTGAACATGACAATTGCTTGCCATGATAATGCTCTGTTGCTGTTTGCTTTATTGTATGGCAGCACAAGGCATATGACTGTTGCTGTTTTAAAGTCAACCAGTAATAATAATTCTGACTTAAGGTGGGGGATAAGGGAATAGAGTGCAGTAGCAGACAAATACTTAAAAATGAAGACCATGTTTACATGCAAATGTCCTTAGTGATGAAGAACAGGGGTAGAATTTATATGAGTTTTATGAAAACTGTTTGGAAGTACAATTTTCACAGATCTCCATGAAATAGATATCTGTTTTCTGTATATTAAAACTAAATATCATAACGTCAGTGACCCAATCTGAGAAAATTATGTATAGCGCAGTTTTCACATATCAATTCCAACAAAGAAAAATTGGATATGGCAATCTTTGGCTTAATGTTCTAAAGCAAATTAAAGTGTAATCACATAAAAAGTTCAGGAATGTAGCAAGGGAGGCAAACCTTTCTTATTCCTATCATATCCACAGATGCATTAATCTTGGGTGGGTAGCACATATTCCACCCAATACATCTTCCACTGAGTGCTACTTTAAAAAGATGTAACACTCTTAATCCAGTGAAAAACAGCTCTTTTTTTCAATATCCCCTATTTGATTCTTTTTCACAGTCCTGTTTTACTTTGTTTGGATGTTGCAAATTAATGAGGTTCGAAAGTCTGTTTTCAGTCAGCGTCAATTTTCAACTTTCCCCTTGCTAATTCATCACTTTGTAAATCTCTGTGGGCCAGGTTCAATAATGATAAGCATGATAGAAATACCTAGATAGAGAGTGATTATTCAGGCAACTTTCTGCTCGTCTGTGAAAAATATTCTTTCAGCTCTTTGGAATCAAAATAACTTCCTGTGGCCAATTTGGTTAATAATCACAGATGCTTATTCCCTGTACCCCATATCAAATACTGCATTGAGTTTCCTACCATCTGAGCTCATTAGATTCCCAATCACATCAGACCCTATTAGGCTGTCTTCCATTCATAGCTGCTTAGGTTCCCTGATACCTCACTGCTTGTCAGGATTTTTCAATCTACATTGTAAACTGTTAGATTTTCTGACACAGTGGAGGATTGTTGTTTTATTCTTTCCTGCAAAATGGTTTCTTTAAATTTGAGTGTTTTGTCTCATGGATACCGCTGCCCATTCATCATGGTGCATCCCCCCGGTCACGTTCACATAATATTCCTGTGGCAATTACAGCAATTGCTTGCAAAGTAAAGTAACATTAGGAGAATATTTAATGCAATGGAGCAGCTGGAACTAAGGGGGATGAGCCAGCACCATGTCATCAGCCAGCTTTCCATAGACCATGAACTAGTATCGTCTACTACAGATTGAGACCCAGTTCCGTAAATTGTATGGATGCTTTCTTGCTATTTTGTTTAATCATGCTTTTCCCTATATATACATTGGCTGCATCCCTAACACAAACTTTTTGTTACTAAGCAGTTTCCCTTTGAGATGCATGCATTTCCTACAGTACCATATATGGGCCAAATTGAGCACCTGCAAGTTCCTGTTGCCTGAACTCATATAATGCTTTGTAGCAATTAGTTTCATATTTGCAGGTTGGGAGAAAATGGTTGTTAAAATACCCAAGCCTGTCTATGCTAGCAGCTTTGCGCTGGTACCGCTGCTGCATTGGTGTATGGCTGTACTACAGGTACTTATTCTTTTAATGCAGACACTCCTGGTTGTGAAGAAAATCTAAACTGAATGTAAAGTGTTGCTGTATAGGCTTCCTCAATCAGCAGACAATTCAGACTAAAACAACGGGCCTGAGTTTCAGAGAGGTTGAGCACCTGCAGCTCCCATTGACTTGGAGAATATGAAAATAATACCCACTAGCTTTGAGAGAGGTTTTAATTGTCCCTTTCAGCTCAGCAAAGCGTTAACCCTGAAGTCCAATGACAGTCCCAAAGCAAATTGTGATGTAAATTTTTATTTGTTAGTTAGTTAATCATCCCTGACAAATTCCAGAGGGGTAGCCATGTTGGTCTGTATACAGCAAAAAACGAGTGTCCTGTGGCATCTTAAAGACTAACAACTTTCTTCGCGCATAAGCTTTTGTGGGCTCCAACCCACTTCGTCAGATGCATCTGACAAAGTGAGTTGGAGCCCACGAAAGCTTGTGCCTGAAGAAAGTTGTTAGTCTTTAAGGTGCCACAGGACTCCTTTTTAATCATCCCTGTTTTACAGATAGGGAAATGGATGAAGAGAGGAAAAGTGATTTGTCCAACATGTTATTTCAGAGCAGGGATTAAAACTCAGCCATTTCTGGGCTTCTACTGCTATTCTCAGTACAAATAGGGTATAATTTTTAGACCAAAGAACCAAGTCTTTTTTAATGGTGTATGTTTTTCATTTGGTGGTAACAACACTTTTAATGTTATAAGAACAACAAAAACCAGCTATAAATGACAAAAGTCTGATTTCTTGAGACCCACGTTTTAGAAAATGACTTTGCTAGTGAAGTAGTTCCTTGAGGTAGTGGGAGAACTTAAAGAGCAATTTTTTTTTAAAAATAATTGGAATTTTTTTTCATTGTTAAAGAACTGGCCTCTGATATCACAACTCCAGACTGTTGAATCAGAGTTGTTCAGAACTGCAAGCAATTGATATAGCTGAGACTTGTGAAATTTACCGGTACTCAGAGCTCTCTAACTGTTCCCGTGATGTATGTATGCATTGTAATACTAAACTCAGGTAGTTAGTAGTGACTCCCAGCACAGTTTAATTCATTGCACGGTAAAGGAGATTTATTGGCACCGAAAAATGAAGGATGAATTTTATAACCCATTTTTAAAGAATATTTTGATATTTAAGTGCTCTGTAATACTGGATGTGAAAGTAAATATGGCTGGAAATCACTCCCTTATTTAAGAGACACAATTAGGTCAAATTTGTCTTCAAATTTAAGTTTTATGAAAAAAAGTTTTACAAAACTTCACATAGTGACTGCTATCGTGGGTCAACAGGGAGAGTGAACCCTGCACCTCCAGTGCTAAAAGCATGAAGCTTTACCATTTAAACCAAGAGAGGCCTCTGCTAGCTGGCAGCTGTAGTAGACTTGTATCTCCTTTGGATCAGCTAGTAGGTGCAGATGTAGAATAACAGGTTACACTAAGATTAATAAGAATATTTCCCAGAATTTTTTTTTTTTAAAAATTCAGTAATGTGTGTGTGTGGTTTTTTTTAATTTGTTTATTTTTTTTAAATTGAGTATGTACAAGTACTTTGTCACGGTGATTGCAACTATAACAGTGCAACATTATACTTGTATGCAACAGGCAGAAGGCGAAGGTAGCCCCAAGTACTCCAAACATAGAAATATAGAACTGAATAGCAAGATTACAGCACTGAACCTCCCGACTAGAAACAGACCTGTGTGAAAGTGAAATTGACTAGCCTATTTTCATTCTCCAAAACTGAAGAAAGACAGCAAGGAAATGAGTAGCATAAACAATGGACATAAAATAAATCTTTAATTTTTTTCATGTATTAATAGTAACAGCTAGTTTTTTTTTTTTTTTAAAAGTGTTTTGTTTTACTTAATAATGTACCCAAATCCTATTGGCTTCAGTGAGAGCAGGCTCTGTGGGCTTATCTATGGTGTACTCTACAAACTTTTGCTGGATTGTGATGAGAGGTATCTTTGGGCTGACATCTCTTTATCAGAGGTGAAAGCCCCCATGTAGATGCAGTTATAGAAGCAAAACTGTGCTTGTTACCCCTGAGGGGCAGGAATAAGCTATGTGAGCAAAATCAAGGTTTTGCTTGTAAAAGCTGCCTCTACCCTAGGAGCCCTTTGCTGGTATATCCTGGTATAGCATTTTACACTGGTAAAATGCACTTGGCCTATGTTACAGCCTATAATCAAAGTTTTCCCCCCACCTTTTTCTCCCACTTCCTTTTTAACCATCTCCCCTCTTTATCCTTCTGACACTCCTAATGATCCTCTTTAATTGTGTGCGGGAGTCCCATGCTGTAGAATTAAGCCACGCTGAGCAGCAGTCATTTGTCATACACCCAAGTTTTTATTGGTCCACTTTGTTTCTCATTTAATATTCAGGGTTTTTTCCTCCAACTTTGCTGTTTCATCTCAGACAAAGGGAACTCTAAGGAATTTCTCAACAAGCTAGGCTCTTCTTGTCTTCTGCCATGTGACAAATGTAATTGTGTACATTCTGTAGATTCCGCGGGACTCACATAATCGCCATGTAGAAAGCATCATTCATAAATTGTTTAGGGTGACCTTTTGTACAGTAATACTAATTATTATTATCACAGAAGCCCAGTAAATGAGACTGGTAATTATTAGGGATTTATCTGAATGGACAGCTAAGCTATTCTTGGCAGGTTAGTCAAAGCAGTTGTCATGACAGCCACACAAATGTGTTTTATGAATTGAGTTAATTAGGGTAATTAATAACTGTTGTTTTGCCCTTTTTTAACAAGGGATTGCCTAGGCATTATCAAAAGGAGAAATCGTCCCTCATGCTTTTTTTTATCCCCCCCTTGCACAGCAACTTTCAAATCTAAACCCTAAACTAGTAAGAATCTATACGACCATCATTACATTTGTAAACGTGGCATTCCTTTTTTCTTGTGCAAGCTAGGGTATGTTGTAATCTTACTACTAAACAGCTCCTGCTTGCCAGTGTTACATACAAGGACTCATCCTCATCATTAATAGTGTTGTTGTAGCACCTCCTAGGAGTTCTAGTCACAGACCAGTTCCCATTGTGTTAGGTGCTATGCCAGATAGCCATCATGATCCCATTCTTGCCAATGGGAGTTCTTCCACTGAGGGCAGTGGGACTTGGATCAGGCCCAATACATGTTAGAACTTTTAAACTAATTTTAAAGCCTGGGTTTTAAATTATCATTTCTTCTTCGAGTGTGCTCATGCCGATTCCAATCTTGGTGTGCGCGCGGCACGTGCACAAATTGTCGGAGACTTTTCCCCAGCGGCACCTGTTGGGTTGCAGCAGGCGCCCCCTGGAGTGGCGCTCTTGAAGCGCTGCATAAATAGCCCCGCCGACCCGACCACCCTCCAGTTCCTTCTTACTGCCAGTGACAGTCGTTGGCGCATTGATCACTTGCCTCAGGCAAGTCCTTTCCTCCAGCTGATCCCGAGCAAGTGTGGTTTCTCTAGTTCTTCTGCCTGTAGGGAAAATGAGAGGAGAAGAAATTTACATAAAGCTGGAGCTATGTGCCCAACCCTGGGGCCCCAGGGCATGCCACGGACCAGAGGCTTTAAACTGTGCAGTTCCTGCCAGAAGCCCATGCCCAGAGGAGACCCTCACAACTGGTGCCTCAAGTGCTTGGGAGAGGAACATCAGGCAGACCACTGTAAGATCTATAAAAGTATCAGGCCAATGAGCAGGAGGGAAAGGAGTGCCCACCTGAAGCAATTATTGATGGAGGCGGCTCTAGGGCCACAGTCCAGCAACATGACGCCAAGAACATCAGTGCAGAGCGCCCCGGCTCAATGAAGACCTCGGCACCGGAGTCCTCGGCACCGAGCGAACACTGAGCCCATGCGGCCAAACCCCAGCACTGCTCCCACTCACCAGTGCCCAAGAAGAATCCTAGGACGGAGATAGACTGCTTCCCACAGAAGAGGCTGGGAACTCAGGCCCTGCAGCCTGCAAGCCAGCAATGTGCACAGGGGACCCACAAAAGCCCAAGTTCCTCGGCACAGCAAAGTGGGATAGGAGATCTGGACATGGCGTCCACTCCCTCGGGACCTGTTAGCCCTGATGGCACAGCAACCCACCACTTCCTCCCATGCGACACTGAGGACTGGCGGCCAGTCTAGGGGGAAGCCCCCAATGATGAAGCCCAGGTCCCCTACACCTCGCTTGCCTTCCCTTCACTGGTTGCCACCGACGCCAGGTCGGCACCGGTTGGACTGGAGGCATACATCCCCTCCTCGGAGCCACCCTAATCCTAGGCCTCTGTATCAGTTTAGGTCATCCTCATGGAGCAAGTTGGGGTTCGTCAAGGTTCACCGGACTGGCACCATCAAGCCTGGCACTGGCAGTCACCACTGTCTTCGCGGGAATGCCCTCGCTCTCGAAGCCGCTCCACACCTCGGCGTAGACTATCGCGGCACCGCTCGCCGCTCAGATGTCGCTCTTGGTCCGGCACCGCTACTTCTCCCAGCACCGGTCCTCATCGAGAGACCGCTCCCGATCCTGGCACCACTCCCCAACTAGAGACCGCTCCCGATCTCGGCACCGCTCCACATCTAGGGGCTGCTCACAGCCCTGGCATTACTCCTCTTCTCAGAGCTGCTCCCGATCCTGGCCCCCATGCAGGACCCGTTCTGCATCACGGCACCGCTCGCCGCACCGCCCTTTGGGTCATTCTGAGAGGCGAACAACATTGATGGCGGTGCCTTGGTCACTGAGGTCGGAATCCCAGTCATTGGCATCGGAATCCTCCTGGCTGGGAGAAGCAAAAATGCCCCCACAAGGCCCATCAAGTGTAGGACTTTGGCAGCCACAGTGTCAAGCCCCTCAGCAGTGGCCCTTCTGGGCCCCTTGGGCATACCGTCAGTCTCAGGGTACCCAGCCTTCAGTACCATCGGTTGGGGGGACTGTCCTCACTGAAGACAGGGCCAGCATAAAGGGAAAACCCACCACGTAACCTCTCCACAGGCCTCACTGGGAAGGGACCCAGAGCCATCTGAGTGTGGGGCCCCCAGTGCAGGCATGCCTGCAGGGGAAGAAGGGGAACTAACTGAGAAGGATGAGATAGAAGCGCCCGAAACCCAGGAGCTTGAAGGGAACCAAGAGCATCATCATCCTCGTTTCCCGGGGAGGCGCTGATGGAACCGTCCCCATTGACTCCTCCATTGGATTATAAGGCTCACCAGGCCCTCCTGAAAAGAGTGGCACAGAGCCTGAACCTTCAAGTGGAGGAGGTCCCTGACGACCCAGTTCGTATATGACAGATATACTGGCCCCGGATGGTCCACCTAGAGTTGCCCTCCCACTGATCAAGATGGTGTTGACCACGGCAAAGACTCTTTGGCAATCCCCTTCTTCCATACCACCCACGGCCAAGGGGATTGACAAAAGGTACTTCACCCCCTCTAAAGACCACGACTTCCTGTTCACTCACCACCAACCCGGTTCCCTCATAGTCTCGGTGGCTAATGATAAGGACTGTCAAGGTGCACAGGGTCCAGCACCAAAGGCTGAGGATCCTAAGAGACTCGACCTATTCGATTGTAAGGTCTACACCACGGGCGGTCTCCAGCTGAGGATTGCTAACCAACAAGCAATCCTCAGTAGATACAGCTTCAATTCATGGGACACCATGTCAAAATTTAAGGACCAGATCCAGTCAGGCTCCAAGGAGGAATTCAGTGCACTGATCACCGAAGGGAAATCTGTGGCGAGGACTTCCTTACAGGCGGTCCTCAATGCAGCAGACTTGGCAGCCAGGGTGATGGCTTCAGACCTTACAATGAAGCGCTGCTCATGGCTGCAGGTATCCAGGTTCCCCTGGAGGTCCAAACAGTGCTACAGGACCTTCACTTCGAAGGGAAGGGTCTCTTCTCGGACCAGACTAACTCTAGGCTCCACAGCTTGAAAGACTCTAGAGCCACACTCAGGTCCTTGGGCATGCACACTCCCGCAACCCAAAGGAAACATTTTAAGCCACCCACACACAGGAGACCATACCCACACAGGCAGGACTATTCAAAAGGAAAGACCAGGGGCTATAAGAGAAGGACCCCCCACTAGCCCAGTTCAGGGAAGGGATTGGGGAAACAACCACATTCCCCGAAACAATCCTTTTGAAGGTGTGCCCGAGGACAGCACACCAGCACAACACCTGGATCCTCAATCTCTCTGTTCTGGGACAAATTGTCCCATTTTTACCAAGCCTGGTCCCATATAAGATCAGACAAATGGGTCTTCCGCACAGTAAAAAGGGGATACTGTATCCAGTTTACCTCTATCCCCCATTCCCACCCCCCACCCCGGCCCCTCTTCGATTGGCATGCAGAGCACTTCAGGAAAGAATTCAAGACCAGCAGATAGCAGTTCTGATGGACAATATGGCAGCAGTCTTTTACGTGAACAGACAAGGAGGGATGCACTCATCCGCCCCTCTACAGGGAAGCTATGACCCTGTGGGAGGAATGCATAGCCCTCTCCATTGACCCAGAGGCCTCTCACCACCCAGGTTCACAGAACTCTCTGGCACATCGCCTCAGCTGGGCATTTGCAGCCCACGAGTGGTCCATCAGGCCAGACGCCCTCTGGGGTGGGGGTTTCCCCGTCTGGACTTGTTCGCCGCCAAGGAGAACAGGAAGTACCACCAGTTCTGCTCATTTCAGGGACATAGGGTCGCTCTCAGATGCCTTCCTCCTGAACTGGGGGTCAGGCCTCCTTTATGCCTTTCCCCCATTTCCTCTTGTACACAGAGTTCTCCTGAAAGTAAAAAAAGACAGAGCATCAATCGCCCCTGCATGGCCCAGACAACACTGGTTTGCAACGCTGCTGCAGTTGTCAGTGAGCCCTCCAATCTGGCTGCCATCTTGCCAGGACCTCTTCTCTCAGAGGCACGGGACTCTGCTTCATCCCAACCTCCACTACACCTAACAGCCTGGAGACTCTGTGGCTGAGTGAGAGAGAGAGGGAATGCTCAGGTCAAGTTAAGAAGCTTCTCCTGGAAAGCAGGAAGCAATCCACCAGAAAGTCTTGTGCAACCAAGTGGACTAGGTTCACCAAGTGGACCGTAGAGAAAGAGATTCCCCCCATCCCTCTGGTGCTGGACTATCTCCTGCACCTGAAGCAGTCTGGTCTAGCTGTGGCATTGATAAAAGTGCACTTGGCAGCCATTTTGGCTTTCCACAAGGGAGACCATGGGAAATCAATGTCCTCACACCCACTGATCTTCCCTTTTTCTGAAGGGTCTAGAGAGAATCTACTCCCCAGTTCGGTGTCCTGCGCCAGCAAGGGATCTAAATCTAGTCCTCCTGAAACTAATGGGCCCCCCCGTTTGAACCGTTGGGGTCATGCTCCATGCTGTACCTTTCTTGGAAGGTTGCTTTCCACAGGGCGTCAGAGCTGAAGGCGTTAATGTCTGAACCCCCGTATACAATATCCCATAAGGATAAGGTCCAGATTTGCCCCCACCCCACCTTCCTCCCCAAGGTCATATCTGATTTCCACTGCAGCCAGGAAATCTTTCTCCTGGTTTTCTGCCCAAAACCGCATGCCACCGAAAGAGAGAGTGTGTTACGTACTCTGGATGTGCGCAGGGCTCTAGCGTTCTATCTGGACAGAACTAAGCCCTTTAGGAAAACCACAAAATTATTTGTGGTCATAGTGGAGGAAATGAAGGGGGAACCGGTGACCTCCCAGAGGATCTCCTCATGGATTTCCTCATGTATTAGAACCTGCTATGACTTAGCTAAATGCCCGGCCCCTCCCTTCACAGCGCACTCAACATGGGCTCAGGCCTCGTCATCGGCATTTCTGGCCCATGTCCCCACTCCAGAGATTTGCAAAGCGGCAACCTGATCCTCGCTGCATACCTTTACCGAGCACTATGCAATCGTGCAGCAGAGTAGGGATGATGCAGCCGTAGGATGGGCTGTGCTGCAGACTGTACAAGGAGGGCCCCGACCCCACCGACCAAGGACCAGCTAGTAAATCACCAAGATTGGAATTGGCGTGAGCACACTTGAAGAAGAAAAAGAGGTTTCTTACTTGTAACGGATGTTCATCGAGAGGTATGGCTCATGCCCATTCCAATACCCACCCACCGACCCCTCTTGCCGGAGTGAGGCAAGAAGGAACTGGAGGGTGTCAGCAGGGCTATTTATGCAGCGCCTCAAGAGTGCCACTCCAGGGAGGCCCCTGCTGCAACCCAACAGGTGCTGCTGGGGAAAAGTCTCCAACAATTTGTGCACGCGGCGCACGCACATCAAGATTGGAATGGGCATGAGCACACGCCTCGAAGAATATCCATTACAGATAAGAAACCTCTTTTTA
This sequence comes from Pelusios castaneus, assembly GCA_007922175.1. NCBI lineage: Eukaryota > Metazoa > Chordata > Testudines > Pelomedusidae > Pelusios > Pelusios castaneus. The sequence continues at coordinate 1,984,125 of ML685808.1, forward strand.
TTTGTATCACAGTAGTGGCTTCAAACCAGGACCCCAATGTACTTGGTGTAAATGTATAACAAAAAAAAAAAATAGCCTCTTCCTTGAAGAGCTTACAGGAGAGATGGAATCAAATCCATCTTTCAGAATTACTAATCAGTATTTTCTGTCTTCTGGTCTGGATGGCCCATTGGAGCCAAACCCTCATGTACATGCTCAGGTAAAGCACACCTTGATATCAGTAGGAGTTTTGCCTGAGTAAAAGACCCTGGGACTTAGTCATTACTGTAATAAACATCATTCATGTTGATGGAGTCTAGGAGTCCTACCCATGGATCAGGGCTTGCTTGTGCTAAGCAGCATGCAGACAGAACAAGATGACCCTGTCCTGGAGAGCTCACAGTCAATGTAACTTGATCTAAAGATTTGAACTTAGAAGCTTCCTAGTCCCGTTTTGCTTTACATGAAATTACTGCTGCAGTGATTTCTCCGTTGCTGACAGCGTGTGCTTGGTGATTCACACGGCCAATAGAGAAGATAGTCCCTGCTTTGAAGAACTGTAAAAATCTGACAAAGGATTTCAGGATTTGGCTGCCGATTATTAAAAATGAACCAAGATAAAAGTTGTGACTCAGGCATATTAAAATAAGCTTTCTACAAAAATGAACTGAAAATGTGACTGGAGTTTTTCAAGTGCAAAAGCCTTGTTTATTTTTAACACCTCTGGGTTTTTGAAGACGCCTTTTAAAAATAAAGCTTATATGATACATCTTTTAAAAGGAAAAGAATTGGGGGAGGGGAAGAAACCCTGCAGAGAGGCAACAATTTTAATGAAGAAATATTTTACATCATTCTCCTGTAATCTAAGGAGTAATAGCCTGGAACAGGTACTTGGGGTCCTTAAGAAGCCCAACAAGGCAATCCAATTATGGACTTTGAAACATTTCTATTTTTAGTTTCTTGTAAAAGCAATTCATCCTCTGCCATGGTACATTAACTGGAGGGAACAAGACGTAGTGAGGTTTTGACACTTTCTGTAATAACTAACTGAGACTGTTTACCAGGTTGTTGTTACTGCAGAGAGAGAATTTATTCTTCTTAGGGTAGGTGGAAGGAGCTAGGTCAGGAGTTGGCAACCCAAAAGCTAAGAAGAGCCATTTAAAAAAATAATTCCTTCAATAACCAAGTGTTTTGAGAGCTGCAATGGGTGTAGCCTCCCGGTGGGAGGAGCTGGACCAGGGCACCTTCCCCAAGGTCCCCTGGTGGCGGGGGGGGGAGCCCTGAGCCTGGTATAGACTCCCTGCAGGGTCCCTCAGTGGCAGAGGGGAGCCCAGAGCTGCAAGAGGGCAGTCAAAGTGCTGCATGTGGCTCTGGAGCCACAGGTTGCAGACCCTAAGCTAGGTGAAGTAAAAGGAAAATGCGGTACAATCCATACTTCATTAAACTCTTTTCCAACTTAGATCTTTTTCTTCACTTTCCTACAGTTTATCCTCTGATTCTGCAAAAAAATGTTACTTCCGCTGATTTTTTTCTTCTGTGTCTGGTTGAGACAGATAGTTTTCTCTGGTCAGGAGAGCACAAATCTGAGCTATAGTTGAGTTCTGTTCTGAAGGACCTTCCTGCTATGTACAACACATCATCATGAGCCAGCTTCATTATGTTTTATTCTTTTTTTTAAAAAGGGATCTTCTGATGTAGGAAGAGCTATGGTTCTTGAACAGGGTGAATGCAGTGATCTTATAGGGGGTACATCAACGCATCCAGATATTTGTCCACTTTTACAGTAGACTACATAAAAAGCACTGGTGAAGTCTGTACAAACTAAAATTTCAGAGAATGACTTGTTTATACTGTGCTATACACTATATCAATGCTGCTTAAATTGTGGGTCGTGACCCCAAAGTAGGTCATGAATTCATTTTAATGGAGTTGCCAAGGTGAGTGTTAGACTCGCTGGGGCGCAGGGCAGAAAGCCAAGCTCCACCAGAGCCTGAGTTTTTAAGTGAGGTGAAACTTGTGGTATGCAGCAAACATCAGACTCCTGAAAGATACAGTAATCTGAAAAGGTGGAGAACTCCTGGCCCAGAGGTAGTATATTCGACTTCATAGAGCAGTGATTTAATATGATACTGAAGTTTTCTATTCCTTTGACACTGGATAAAATGAATCTGCATGCGTGTATTAAAATGCATCCTACATCACTTCTCGAAGTAATATGTGCATGTTGAGCCAAATTCATCCCTGTTCTAATTCCCTCGCCTTCAGGGGAGTTGCCTCAGTGACAGGTTTAGTTTGGAGTGGGTCTCTGGCTCTGCTAGGAGTTCTCAGTACAGGAAATGCCATGTATGGTGTGGTGCTCAGAATCCTTAGCAGAAAGCTGGATGTGGAATAAAGATAAAGCATGGTGAAATATTGGCGGCACGTCTCAAGTCTCTCTCTCTCTCTCTCTCCTCTAGCGAGCAAAGCCCTTCTCACGGATGTATAATACATCATACTCCTCTATAGTACTGTTTATGGCGTTCCTCAGTATGAGCACCTTGTCCTCATTTTACAGTTTAGTGGCTAATGTTAGATCCCAGTACCGATGCGTGACTCACAGCCGGAACACACAATCAGCAGGGGACCAGAATGGCAGTAAGGCTCATCAAGAGTCATCAGTCAGACTGAGCAGCACTTGGGTGATATCAGCATGTCAGGAGCAAAGGATGGTAGGACAATTAGGTACATTTCCACTTCTTTTATGAAAAGAATTAAAACTAAACTGTTCCTTTCAAGGCTGGGCCCTGAGCCAGGCTAGCAGATGTCTTGCTGCTTTATGAAAGTGACGCTCTGGACCATTTGGACAGGGTGGTTTGATTTAAATCAAGGCAATTTAAATCATAATTTAAATCACCAAGCCTCCATTTAAATAATCAATTTTAATCAACTTTTCCATTTGTACTTCACTTGTTTCAAAAGAAGGGTGCATTTTCATTGCTGATATGAACAATTAAAAGCTGATTTGTAACTAAAGAGAGTCTTACATTTGATTTGATACTTTTTTTTGCTAGGTTTGAGGGTACTTTATGATTGTAAACATTTATTTAAGCAATCATATAGCTTAATATTTTCAGATTCTTTATTAATTATGCATTTTTAGTATGTTAGAAAATGGTGAAAGATATATTGCTTATTTACTAGATAATTAACTTTTTGTTCATGCTTTGTGTCAGACTGCGTTAGGATGTAACTAGAATTTTATTAAACACACAAAACAGCATATTTTTAAATAAATATTTTGAAATTATAATAAATATGGGCGATGGCATATTTTGTATTAAATTCAGATATCATTTAAACAGGTTTATTTTTAAAAAGAAAAACTTAAGAATAATTTAAATAAAATAAAAAATCCAATTAAAAGTTTTAAAATGATTTTTATCATCTCTGGTCTTGGAAGAAAACCATCTGAAGAGTCCTCTCTTTTGGGAAGGATTTAAGTCTGCCTCTTTTACCTGACATTGGGGTGCCATATGAAGGTTTAATGATGGACTGACAGAAGAGATTGATTTGTCTGAGTGTCCCTTTGATCTGTCTGCGCCTACCTTAGCTCACCTGAAAATGCCAATGTCAGGACAAACTCCAAGAAGTAGGGCAGATTCTCCCATACTAGTGACTAACACTGAAGTTAGATTCCCCAAACAGTGCTTCTGATTCCCCACATTGGGTATCCGGAAGGCCCTCCCTCCCCCCACTAAAAATTTTGAAGCTTCTTCTGTTGCATTTCAGTATCTGGTTCCCAATCAGCGACTATGTCTAATAAAAAGTTATTTAAAACTCTTTTCCCTTTACCAAAATATTCTCCTGATCCCCAAAGAGTCAGCCATACTGCCAGATCAATATCGGTTTGGTTCCACACTGCCAGCCAATCATTTAGTAACTAAAACTAAAAGATTTATTATAACAAGAAAACAAACAAGAAGAAATGTTAAATGGTCAAAGCAATCAGATACATACAAATAATTTCAAAGTCCATAAATAACAGATTCTCATTAGACTTGTGGAGTTTGCAGGCTTGTACAGTTTCTCTGGTCAACATCCAGTACCTGGGTGGGTCTCAATCTTTTGTTTCACAGCTTTAATTGTAGAGTAGTTGACATAGAAGTAGGAAGCAGGAAGAAAGACAGGATGGAGATGGCGCAACTGCATTTTATAGTTTCTTCATGTGAGGCCTGTAATTCCATCATGCTTTGTCTCAAACACAGCCACATAACTTCAGTTTCAGAGTTTGCTGTCAATAGGCATGTTTTTACATGTCCTGGTGACTTATAAGAAGTAGCCCCTAGGTTCTTTCACTGGATTCATTGTACATTTAAGTTTTTTTTTTTTGGTGGACCATTAAGCAGGCATATGAACACGCTTATCAATCTTAGCGAATTATAACCTTTCCAATATATGTGATGTAGCATATCTTTTGAGATTCATTGCAGTTTTGATATCAATGATATTATGAATGATCCCTTCTATTCCAGGCAGCATCACAGTCCCCTTTTCCCTCTTTTCCTTCTCCAAGGTGGAGGAAAAAAAGCAAGTTTCTTAGTCACATTCTTAAGTTTTGTGCATCCTGATGGCTTGTGCAGATCACATGGAAGAGCATGAAAGTTTACAAGATGAAATATGAGTATGAAAGTATAAACTCCAGAGTCTGAATTTCACTCTTGCACTCAGCATTTTTATTAGTTGTGCTTTACAACTCTGTATTTCATCTTTAGCATTATGCCAGTTTGAAAGTTCTGGTGGGTGCTAATGCTGCTGTCGAAGGGAGGGAAGAGATTCTGTGCTGTATACTGACTGATTCCACCCATCGACTTTCCTCCCCATCTCAGGCAGCTTGTAGAGCATAGCTAGCGCTAGGCTGCTTTGCGTTGACTGAGATTCCCCCTCCAGCCTGGATTCAAATCCCTATTTTAGCCTCACTTTCCACAGTTTGACAAATATTTCCACACCCTTTCTCATTTCAGAGTTCCTAGGTCAACCTCCCACATTGGTACAGCCTGGAGACAGGCACAGTACTTTTCATCCTTGTAGTCAGTCTCTCTCTTGACTGCAGGGGATTTCGGTGGTCTGGAGAGCTGTGTGAAAAATTTTACCCATGCAGCAAAAATGAGAAAAATTGCCTTTTGATAAATAGCTTTATTGTGAACAAAATACCCTTGAGACCTACAGTGGTAGCTGCCAGAGGAAATTTTGATTGCAATTCATCTCTGGCAATTATAGATAAACAACTTTTAAATGATAACTAGACAAGTACTCAGGGTACAATTTCACAGGGTTTGCTCATCCTCCATTGTTGTGGGTTTTTGGTTGAAGACAGCTTGTTGCTGCTGACTTTAAAAAATTCATGGGCACAATTATGTACCTAACGTCTGTTCATGCAACTACTTTGGTGTACAAATGGTTATGGGTCTAGCCAGCTACCTGTGTGCATAAATACTCAATTTGCCCAGACACATTTTAAAAGTCAAGCTTTCAGTCTTTTTCTTATGGCGCTGTTAATTTCATTTTGAATAAAAATATAGTGACAACAGTGCTAAAATGTTATGTAGATAAGATTGCCACGGCAGAGATCTTTTCCCCTTAGGATGAAATTTCCCCCTCACTCCTTGCCCGTAGTCAAAGTAAGTGGGCTTGTATTTGGGAGCTATCCTGCAATTGGGGAGATTGTATCCATCCCCCAAACTGTATCCCTTTGGATGACATTGTGCTGGCTGACTCAGATGTGGCACAGAATCAAGCCCTGCCAAATGCGATGGCCATAGAGTTCTTTGCTTGCTCACTGTGCGGCAGCCCTCTCTCCATGCAGTGGAATTGCAGTTTTACTGGTGGGTTGAGAGCCTTCTATGGCCCCTGTCCTTCTGAGGAGCTTTATGACTTTTAGGCTATGTCTGCACTTACTAAAATTAGTTCGAATTAGTTAGTTTGAACTAACTAATTCGAACTAATTTTAGTTAGTTCGAATTAGCTTAATTCGAACTAGCATGGCCACACTGGAATGTTAGTTCGAACTAAGCAAGCACTTGCTTAGTTCAAATTAGTGATCCCCATTCATTTCAATGGCCGGTTAATTCGAACTAAGAAATTATTAATTCGAACTAAGAAAATGGCCACATTGGTTAATTCGAACTAGTTAGTTTGAATTAACCCTTTAGTTCGAATACGCTATTCGAATTTATTAGTTTGAATTAAGGAAGCCCTTAATTTGAACTAACTAAAGCCTAGTGTAGCCATGGCTTTAGTTAGTTCGAATTAAGCCTCCTTAATTCGAACTAACTTGCCAGTGTAGACATAGCCTTAGAGAGAGAACACTGTTACAGCACCAGTATTGGGTTTTGCAACTGCATTGCTCCTCCTGAAGGATTTGTTTTGCCTGCATTTTCTCACTGATGAAGAAATATACATGAGTAATGTTAGTATTCAGTAATCATAGAGCCGTTTTCATCCAAGGTCCTCAAAGCGCCTCACAAAGATGGAGAAGCATCATTATCCCTATTGCACATGTGAACAAATAGAAACATTGGAGGTTAAATGACTTGCTCATGATCTCAGAAGTGAGTTAGATTCAAAATCCAGATGTTCTGGCTCCCAGTCTCCTGTTTGCATCTATCTTTCCCTTGATGCCTTGGGCTGGAATTATGAAGTGGAGGCAAGGGTACTGGTTAGGCACACATGCTGATATGAGAGACCTAGAACTTCCTTTTGATTGAAATGGAAAGGCATTGGTGTGACCTCATGACTTCGTTATTCCTGACACAACTGCAATGACTCTTGGCATTTTTTTTTGTCATGAACAAATCTGAGATTCTCCCCTGCCCCCAAAATGTATCACTTCTGACCTGGAGCTCCAGAGAGCAAATGACAATGAGTCTTATTTAACCCTGGAGACAGGAACATTTAAAAAAAAAAAAAGAGAGACTCTCTTACATTAGTTTTTATTCATAACGGAAGGAGACAGGGAAAGGACAGCTTTTAAAGGTTTTTAAAAGGTCTCCAAGTCATGCCCCATTACTCTAAGATCTCTGATTAAATCCAGATTGTTTCAGGGCCAACAGCTTAGCAGTGCTTAGAGAGGGTGTTAAAGGAAATGTCTGAGGCTGCATTTGTATGTATTGCACATCAGAAAATCCTAGACATATTAAAAAAAAAAAAAGACCTATTATTAAGTTGTCTTGGCCTTTATTCCTAGGGGACAATTCAGGATTGCTCCTTAGAATGTATTCACACTTGCTTACATTGAACAACACAAGCGCAGCAGGAGTGTGTGTGTGTGTGTGTGTGTGTGTTAAGTGACCTTATGTCCTATGCATTTCCTGAGTATAGAGAGGCAGACTCTGTGTCAGCTTGGAATAGACTGGTATAGAGGAGCATACTGATGTGGGGCAGAGGAGGAACCACCTAAGAGGTGACTCCAGTGGCTGTGAGCTCTCACACAATGGGAGTGAAGGAGCAGCGACTGTTGTTGCAACCCATAGGTTAGAACAGTGGTTATGGAGGGGACTGTGCTAAAATCTATAGCAGCTGCCCCAAGGTTGGAGGGTGTGAATTTAATCCCAGTTTCCCTGCACAGGACACCCCTACAAAGCTCAGTTAATCAAGCTTTATGTGAGCTTCCTGAATTTCATCCATTTCCAGAAAGGTTCTGTTAAAATATTACTAAGTAATGTAGGATTTTATCACCCATTTGAAGACAGGGAACAGAAGATTCAGAGTTCTATGGCTTTGCCCTTGGTTACCAGCCTGATCTTGCCTTTAGGATGTTTTAAATTTAAAACAGACAGTCCACAGCATCAACTCTAGAGCTGCTGAAAGAAAGGAAGTCAAAGGATTTGATAGGCAGCTGCAATGGCCTCAGTAACATATTCAGAGAGAGGTCCCTGAGACTTTAATGTAGAAGGTAGTGTTTAAATGGGGTTTAGACTGGAAAAAGGGAGGAGAGGACAATAGGTGGCTAAGAGTGGGGGGAGCGAGTGATAGACAGAAAGAAGGGACAGAAAAAAGCAGGGAGCTGACATCTTTCAAGTGCAATCTGAGAATTTCTTGGCAGTCATGCTTAGAGGCTTCTCTGCTGTAGCTTCTGGGAGGCAAGTGTCTCCTCTCTTTCTTTCTAACCTGCTCCTTCAAGGAAATTGCCTGGGTTGTGTTTGCCAGCTGCGCACAATTGCTTTTAATAGAAGCATGCCTTTCACTTGCAACACACTGCGCGCGCCCCACCAGCCTTAATTCCCTCCTTCTGTCCTTGTAAGATGCTGTATCCCATGACATGCGCTCTTCTTCTGGGCGAGGTGTGTCTGGGAGGTCCTGTCCTCCTGTTGTTGTTTGTTGTTAAAAGTTCCCTAGCTATCTGGATGGGTGTTAGCCTTAGCATCAGAGCATCTGAACTCCCTGGAAGCAGCAGGGCCTACTTAGTTCTCCATCTGATCAAGGTAGATTGTTTGTAGGATCTTTCACATGGAGCTTAAATGTTGAGGTCCTGCATGGGTATTAAAGGTCCCAGAATACCTTTTATAAAAGAAGGGGGTTGCCTTAGTGTCTTTAGGCACTGTTTCTCTTCCCCCCAGTGCTTTGGGCTTGGTGGTGCTGCCTTCCATCCCCGAGGTGACTGCTTCCCAGTGATGTATGAAAATAAAGCCAAGTCCAGTGTCCATGTCAAAGGCAAAAACAGACCCTGCAGAAACAGTATGATTCCACTGTAAATGGGCAGGCAGGGTTGATTTGTAACCACCATGTCCCAGTGTGCAGGGTGTTGATGGGCAAAGCTGTTGGGTCTGTGACCAAGCAGATAAATATGGTTATTATTCTCCCCTAGAGCACATTCGTGACTGCTGAGTGGTTCTTCTGTTGCTAGATGGGGCAGGAGATGGAAGGTTCCCACCTTCAGTCCTCACAGACATCTGTAGCCCCGACCTGGTCATTCTGGATGTATGCTGGAGTCAAGAATTTAACCCAGTTTGTAAAAATCTTTGGGAGGAATAAGCTACTTGCATAACCCTTATTTTTGTTTGCCACTGGGTGGGTATTAGCCCTGTTTTCCTTATCAAAATCCAACTAGTGTGTATGCTGTCTACCTAAAGAAAATGTCCCTTCTAGGTTCAGTTGTCTGTTTCCCCTTCTGTTTTGTAGCGTTGGTGCAGAATGACTGTCTCGTTTACAGCCCCGAGTGTCTGCATTGAAAATGGTTGGTGAAGTGATCCTTGTGTATAACAGCCTGTAAAGAGCTTTTGGATTATAGGTGCCATTATGAATGTAAGATGGTTTTCTTATTATTACATTTGTGCACTTCATAATGACTCTGCAGATTTCTGATATGCCAACAGATTCAAGCGGCTGATATTATTAGTCACTTTCAGGCTAATTATGGCATCACGTATAATGCTGCTTTCAGGATTGAAATCTAGTTTTCTAATGCAATTCACTTTTTAAAAATCAAGTCACAACAGCTCCTTTCTTCCTGCTTTTCATCCATTTTCAGTTCTAAAACAAGAAAAAAACCTCTATTTATTCAGGGAGGGGCCAGGAATTCAAAATGGATTAGTAAGTATGCCTGTGCCTTAATATAATCTGTTTTGATACTTTTTCTCATTATGGTGCATGGAGTGATGCTAAGGGATAAACTCTCCTTTGCTACTACCAGTGATTTGGCTGCATTGCTTTTTATTTTATCAGGAGAAAATGGAGGCTAGCGTCAGTTCCTTAAATGTCTAATAGTTTCCAACAGAACTAAATGCCCTTTATTTAAACTGCAGTAATAATTACAGGGTTGCCAGTGTTAAGCAACCATGGAGTCTGGCTCTGAGGAATGTTCATTGTGCCTCATTAAATTTGGAATTAGTACTTAAAAGGTCAGAAATAAATATTTTGTTTATATTTCTGAGACAGTAAATTTAAATGGATGTGATGTTTGCACATCCTCATCTCTGCTCGTTGCTGCTGAACGAAGGCACCAGTCCATTTGGTTAGCAGCAATCAGAATGTCTGGGGTGGGGGGAGAGCATGGTTTCATTGATCAAGAGCAGGAAAATGACCTGCTGTATTATGTCTAATTATAAAACGTCAATAGCAGAAGCTAAATGCACTTACTCTTTCAAAGACACTAAATTGCTAGTTTTCAGTTTGCAGTCTCATGTATTACGGGCTTGAGCAATAAACTTGGGATGTAGGGAAAACTGCTTCAAAGGGAGATACCAAAGGTCAGAGCCTTTTAACCTTTATTGAACCCCTTCAGGTGATTGGGGCTTAAATGCTATTTAATAATAGATAGATGAATTGCCTCACATTTTTTCTATAGTCTTGTTTCAGGATGTTGATTTAATGAGCGCACAGCATTGCTTTTCCTCTATCTGAAAAGATTTGGGAAGTTGGTGGTTTTATAGATCCAGTCACTCTAGGTTCAAATGCTGCTGAGTTTGGCATTGACGGAACATTCTCCCTATTTGATTGTTGCTGCAATGGCCTACGTGAAGCAGGTTGGTAGTCTCCATCTGGTTCCTGGTGTATAGGACTGTGCATCACAAAATCCACCATGACTGGCACTAATTGGCTCTCTTGCTGGCAGTCTAAGCAGAAAGGCCATGGACTGAATGCGTTACTCTGTCTGAACTCCCCCCTCATCCTTCTGGTCAGGGTTGAGGCACATTTGAGAAATTTGCATTGCTGCTGCCTGCTTTGTGGATAATTAGAGGTCTTCATTGTCCAGAGATGTCAGTCCCGCACCTTTTCCCGGCATTATATTCACACGAAAAGTGAACCAAAGGGGAGGAAAGTTGGATGATAACCCGAGTCAGTGTTCAGCCCCTGTAGAAGCTGTTATTCTGTAGAGGCACTCACAACTCTGCAGCACTTCCGAGTCAAAGGACAAATCATTTACATATCAGAGAGAGTTTGATGTGGGCTTTGCTCCCTGCTCGCTCTCCACCTGCACATATCTCTGATTCCTCTTCTTTAGTGCCTTCTCCAGATCCTACACTGGTATCACCATCAATGCTTTTGATGTCACTTCAGGGCAAAACACCCCTTCACCACTCAGTTGTACACTTGGCCAATTACATAATGTCCATTCTTTCCTGGCCTCTTTGGTGATCCATGTACAGCCTGCAGTGTGAGATTTGATTTCCCCTCAGTTTAGCATGTAGAGCAACCAGTTATGTTCCTGGTTATAGAAAGATGCAGGCTGTCGTCACCTGACTGTGAAACATATGTATCAGAGATACTAATGGAGAAACCGAATTTGCTTTTAGGTTAGTAGGTTTGTATGTGAGTGAGAGGTATTCATAAGGAAATTTAATTTGTAGCTGTGTCCCGTCAAGTAACTACATAAAAAACGTGGTTTGGAGTAAAGACCTCTTCTTTTCTTAAAATGCGTTTTCTCTTTAACATATATTCCTTGAATCCGTAGGACCAGACTCTGAACCCCTTACTCACATTGACAAGCAGTTTCTCACATTAGTAGTTCCATTGCAGTTAATGAGTCACTGAGATTACTCATGTAAGTGCTCATTGGTGTTAACGGTCCTGGCCTTAATTTTTAAATTAACAAGGCGTTTTCTTTGTTCGCTTCAGGAATTATGTGTCATCCAAGGAGAACTGTCATCTGTGCAGTGTTCAGTAACGTCTCATTCCTAAACATTGTGTATAAGGTATGCAAGAAAGCTGGTTCTTGGTTTGCTGTAGGAAATTGTGTGACATACAGGCACGCACCTTTATTGCCTCAAAGCAGAAGGCGCATAGTATAGCTTGTATTCATAATGCACAACTTTCACCAAATCAAAGATGAATTCAAAGACAAATGCTCTCTTAGAGTTGAGGACATGCCTAGCGACCCAGAGCTCTTGGGAGTCTAACCACGTAATGTCCCTGGAGAAATTGCAGGGCTGCCTGCAAACCAGCTCACAAAGGGGCACATTTTCAAAGAGATGTGCTAAGTTTTAGCTATGTGACTTCTTTGATCCTTAGAGAATGGAAAATGAGTGGAGTCATCTTTAGTGCCCTTGAGTGAAGGTCTGAAGATGAATCAATTTGTCTCCAGCCCCCTCCTTCATCTTCCCATTGTTTAGGAGTCCTGCTTTTCTCACCCCTCTTCTTCCTGACTCCTTAACCCCTTACTCTCTGCTTCCCTCCCCAGATGTATTAGCACAGCATTTCCCAGTATGGGCTGGAGCATGAAGCATTAACTGATGTGGGAGAAGATGCAGAATATATATGATTAAGACGACCAGGCCTTTAACAACACAGAAAGATCAAAGGGGGATGTGACTGGTTTCATTTTCCTGAAAGAGGGCTTAGATTCCAGGGACTGTCTACCCAGCAGGTGGACACCCATGGCTGGCTCGTGCCAGCTGACTCAGGCTTGTGGGGTTAGGGCTGCATGGTTGTTTCATTGCTGTGTAGACTTCTGGGATGGGCGGGAGCCTGAACTCTTGGGTCCTCTGACTTCAGTGTCTGAGGCCATGTCCACACTGGTGAGTTAGTTCGAATTAAGAAAGCTTAATTTGAACTAACTAAAGCCATGGCTACACTAGGCTTTAATTAGTTCTAATTAAGGGCTTCCTTAACATGTTCTGAAATTACCCATGTTTTACAAATATAGTCACAGGTGTTTTATTTAACTTCTATGTATGTCTTATACATGTAACTAAGTTCAGATCATAACAATTAAGTGTTGGCCCTTAACAATGAGTGGTAGATATATTTCAGAATCCACAGTTTTTTTGATTGATTTTGTTCTGGAGAACGAAGCTGAGAAGTGAATGTGAGTGAGAGAAGTGATGTTGCAAGCCTTACTTTTTTCACCAGGAAGGCCATGTGCATTTTTATGAATGATTTGGTGTTTTTCTGATCTCTGAATAAACCTATGATGCTGACGTAAGATCCGAGTACCTCCTCCTTATACATACATTCATCTTGATCCTTGGTGTACTGGGTTGGGATTGAGGAATTGTATTGGGATGGTGGATTTTATTAAAACCAAAGCAAAAGATTCACACTCTAGAACTGAATAAGGATGTAAGTCATTTTTTAAATTATATTAATTGTTTTATTAACAAGTCATGTAAAAAAAGGCTGAGGGATAACTCTAAAAATGTGGTGGTAAAAAGTCATTTTTCTGTAGTTCATTTTGTGACGGATTCTGCATGTGTTAGAAGGAGATTTGTAGCAGGTTCATAATTATTTGCAAAAAAGACAGATGTTTTCATCTTGTTGCAAAGACTGAGGTTTTTATAGGGATGGGTACATGTAGATAGGATTAGGGTAGACAGCAGCCCAGACTTGCAGCGGGTTTGAAGTCCAACAATGTGCAAAATGTCACCGTCTCTGCAATGAGCCAAACCATGGGTCTTTGGACTGACAAACTTTAGAGGTGTTCAGAATCCAGATCCAAATGTTGTGGTTGAATCCATCTCTGGTTTAAAGGTTTGGTTTCAATAAATACCCAGAATATCTAAGTTGGATCCAAGTTCTCTGAACATCTTAGGTTTGCAAAACTGGATTTGAATTCTTCGGCTTTTTCAGGAGATTACTGGTCCTTCCTGTTTACAGGCACGTTGTTTTTGCACCATTACTGTCCCGTATCATGGTATTTTAGCACTTCCGTCTCTAGGGGTGGCAGAGACAGTGGAAAGAATAAAAAGTAATGTGGGGAATGTCAGCTGAACTTTTCTGAGCCTGAGGCAGTTTGAGATGATTTTAGATGAATGTTTGAGGGACAAGGATATCTCTATTTTGCCCATCCCTAAACTATTGTAGGATCAAGTCCTGGACACAGGCACAAAGCCAGGGGATACTGGCCTGTCATATAGCTTGGGAGACAAAATCCTTCTCTAGAGGATGGGGAGCATAGTCATCTGTTATCCATGGGCAGTAGTGACAAGAGTTATGGTTGGTTGGTCTAGTTGTGGATCCACTGTCATGCTTCCAACTTAGTTCTCCAAATACCTCTACTTCTGCCGAGAGTAGTCCCCTTGCCATCTTTCATTACCATGCCCCAGTTGTTGATCCACCCGGAAGGAGTCCTGTGCCTATATGGATACTGTTGCAGGAATGGGGACCAAAATAAAACAAGATCAGCAGGAGATGACACAAAAAAGGCCAGAGGACGGGTGAATACCTAGTCCGGGCCTCATTCTCCATTACTTTGCCCGTACCGCTGTGTAAGGGGAGTGCAAAGTGAGTGCTACCAAATCAGAAAAGTGGTATTGTATACCCACTTTGCTCTGAAGGTTCAGCAGAGGGAAAGAACACATGGTAATATAAGAAGCTAAAGAACAATGTGGGGATGTTGCATAGAATTCTTGGAAGGTAATTTTTTTGTTGAAGTAATCAAGTTTGAGAGCAGACTTTGAGTCTGATTCAAAGCCCTTTGAAGTTGATGGGAGTCTTTCATTGACTTCAGGTGGGTTTGGATTAGATGTTTAAGAAAGGTGAACATGGAGGGATCAGGAAGGGATTTCCAGGTATGGGATCTTTCATTTAGGATTGGTACCTCCTGAGAACACTTGTGCTGGGCGGGTCAGGCTTTGAACTTACTTGTTGCACTTAAACAATTGAATGTAGAGTATCACACACAAAAACATGAATAACAAGCCCTAAATTATTGGCAGGGACAGTTACAGTAATGTAACACTCTTCTTTCACGTTCAGTCACAGCAGTTTGTAGGGTACTCAGAGCCATAGGTTGGTCCATGACTGTAAACTTCGTGGAGCAGGGGCCATAACCCACTTCTGTGTATAGTGCTTGGCTTACCATCCCCTGATCCTTATCGGAGGTACTGCCATAAAAATAATAGTAATCCAGAACAATTGGCCTCTATTCAGCCTCCTCTGCACTTTAATTTTACTAAGCTCATTCTTTCGTAGGTGGGGATGGCAAGGACTTTTTAGATTAGTATTTTGTGGCTAACCAGCAAAGCCAGCTCCGCCCTGTTCAAGTCAAGAAAAAAGCTTTGTTGATATTTATGCAATTTTTTATTTAATGGGAAAGATTGTTCTGAATGAAAGGTAACAATGAGGTTAAAAAAAAAGTTTAAAATTTCCCTGCCAGTTGCCTGATTTTTGGAGAGTT
This sequence comes from Pelusios castaneus, assembly GCA_007922175.1. NCBI lineage: Eukaryota > Metazoa > Chordata > Testudines > Pelomedusidae > Pelusios > Pelusios castaneus. The sequence goes on from ML685808.1 coordinate 1,999,195, forward strand.
TCTGTCGATTCAGACAGCAGCTAAAAGCACTATTTTTTTAACACTATTTATCTGTTTAGGAAATATTAACAGGTTTACAAATCCTTGCCATATAAATATCAGAAACAAAACAGTAATTATTACAACAATGAACTTTTGTCTAAAGAATATCGTCTCAAGATCTCTCTATTTGAGAAGATGATACCATATTACAGAGTGAGCCTTGTTACAACATCCATGATGTGTCATTTCTAGTGATTTGAATAAATTAGGTGAAATCCTGGATTGCACATATTGAACAGACCAGGCATATATCTATCGAATGTTGAATATTCAAAACAAACTGGACAGGTATGCTGTGGGTATTTTTGTTTTTTCACAGATGAATTTATTTTGTCAGAATATTGAATAATATGTAACCAAATATCGAAGTACCTGCAAGACATCTAATGAGTGTGTTGTTTTTTCCATACCAGCAGCCATCTATGTTTTATTGAACCATTTCTCTACAGTTGGACAAACCTACTTTTTAAAATTTAAGCATTGGTAAGCTGCATGCAATGCTGGAGCTTTCTCTTTAATGGAATTAATGGAATCACCCATACGTGAAAATCAAATCCCAAGTATATAGGACAATATAATCTTTGGCATCCCCTGTAAAAAAAAAAACATAGTCTGAAATCTTTCCAGTGCTTTAATTTGGAAACCAGAGGGTTTATCCTGGAAGAAGATAGTCAGTGCTTTCTGATAACCTGAGTATGTGGTATGGTCTCAGGATTGTGGTTACGGGTCTGATGCTGACACGTGCTGAGCATCCTTCAGTCTTGTTGAAATAAATGAGTTCTTGGCACCACTCTGGATATTCAGCCCTGCAAAGTATAGTCATTTACAAACAGAGGGTTGAACTGGAATTAGGTCAAATGATCTTTGATTAAATAATGCAAACCATAACCCAATGCTTCTCTAGGAAAAAACCTCATTTCTCTTTTAGCTTTCTGTTTTGATCCCATAGCTTGCACTGAGATATCCTTGACAAATAATCTTGCAGCTGAGGAGTAGTCTCATAAACTGCCAGGCTACCTCATAAACCACATAGCGTGTACCACTTTAGATCCTGCTGCCAGCCCTTGCCGAAGGCTGTAGTCCACCAGTGGATGGAATCAAGTTTCGTTTCCTTGGAGAAGTCCCAGTCCTCATTGCTCCTTTCCGTATCTAAGGTCTGGAAATAATTTGTGTTCATAAAACGTATTTCTATGGGAGGCTAGAATTTAAACTTGGGAACAGATAGTGTATGTAGTTCAATTCCCAGTAGAAATCAAATCCATCAGATGTCGAGTGGTGGGGTCTTGTAGTAGGACAATGTACAGCAGAAAGTGTGTGTGTTTTTGAAAGTATGTATGTGAGGAACTGCTTAACCAAGTCTGAATCATAGGGATCTAGAAAAGTAGTTCCCCCCCCCCCATTTTTTTTGACAAAATGGGCCAAATTCTGCTCCAGTTGAAATCAGAGGCAAAACTCCCAGTGACACAATGGGGATTTAACCCTAAATGGTCTCCTAGCTATAAACTGAGAGAGCTGAATGGGGTAATGATTACCCCACATCCCATTTTGTTGATGAGATTGATACTGTACGATACTCACCTGTTGCTAATGGATGATCCTTGCTCTGCGCTACAAGGGAAGGACAGCTCATCATCCCAAGGTCTGCGGACAATATCCTGATAAAGAGACATTCCATTTAATGTGTAGTGCATCTTCCGTGGGAGGACACTGTTTGGCTTCAGCATGGGGCTGGACTCGATTATCCAGTAGGTCTTTTTCCATCTCTCATTACCAGGGGCCTACTTAATTCATGATTTCCCAGAAATTGTGAGATGGTTTGCCAAATTAACCTTCAAAATAAAAATAGGTATTATTCATAAAATATGCTGAAAATCTGTGATTACCACAGTGCAAAAATAGTTGCGATGTTACTCCAGTTGTCTTAGTGGATAGTTGAGAGAGTGTCTGTCAAGTTGCATGACGTACACCAAAGCAATTATGTCAGTCATCAGGTCGAGTGAAAGGATTGTTGTTGTATATAATGATGACTGACAATAAATGAAAAAAGGAAAAATCATTATGGCTTTGGACCATCTGAAGCATAAGAACCTTCCATGCAGGCAGTGGTAAATTGTTTTATTCATCTTGCAATGTGGCTCTGGATTTGTGTAGAAAAAACGTGATCAACTGCCATTTTGAGTCTGAATTGCATATTAAATGAAAAGGATGTGCAGAGATACAGGTCAGACCAAATACAAGCAACAGTGTCCATGGTATTTGAAAGAGCAACTGAAAGTAGTTTTGTGAAAGAGATGCTGCAGTGGAACTAGTGTATACCTTCACTGTTGCCAACATACCTGTAGTAAAAATGGATAATCTGAAACGAAGGGAGTGTTTTAGAAAGCACGTATCAAATGCTGGCAGTTTCCCATGTGTAAACAAACTTCGTCAAGATGATCTAACAGAAGTAACTGAGAAGCATATTCAGTCTACAAAATCTGTGCTGGTGAAATACAATTCCATTTCATTGTAGCTGGCGAAGCAACAGATACATAGGGTAAGTACATACTCTACATTTTATTCGTACCTGGCAGCTGGAAAAATCACTGTATGCTTCTTTTCTTAACAGAGCCGGTTCAGTACATTTTTCAGCTGTATCTCAAGTTGCAGTAAAGATTGTTATAAACCATGGCTTAGATTTCAGTAAGGTCTCAGTATTTCTCTCTGAAAATGTGGTGTATATGTGCAAAGCTTTGTGTGATGTACCACAAGGAATGATGCCCAAAGCAATTCACGTTAGTTGTAATGAACACATTCTTTCAATGGTCAATGATGTACACTTTTCCCCGGTGCGGATATGCTAGTTTCTTTTTTTAAACGAAATATTCCATCATTATCTGAGCCATAAACTATGATTAAAGGAGTCTATGGCCAATCAAAGTGGTAGCTAAGCATTGGTTACAAGGTGGAATTCATGGTATAATGTAATTGCTTACCATGCAAAGAATCTTAAATACCATAAACTGATGTGTGATGAGCTTGAAATCACACCCGGCATAAAGTCTCTGGTCTGTTAAAACATAGCAGCACTGAAGACCTGCTAAAGTTCGTGGCTGAGAAAGCATCTTCTAACAGGGTTTGAAAGTTGGCAAGTTTTGATCTGCAAAGCATACAACAAGCTGATCGAGCTGATCATTTGGACTGAAGATGTGTCATCAAAACAACTTTCAGACTGTCAAACTGAAAATGGCTGCAGACAAGAAGTATTTCACGCAATAGCAGAAATCTTAACCAGTAGTACAGGTAGAATGAGTCACTACCACCTTATTTTAAACAACCAGCTGCCTGCTTTTTGAGTGCTGTTCACGTTTTCACCGAATCAGGTGCCTTTTCTGTGTTTTGACACTGAGCTAATTCAAGCAATTCTCGAGGATGGGAGAAAGATCACAACAGTGAGCTGCTTACCTCACCTTTGTCAAAGAATGCCAGATGTTGATAAAAGTAACTGAGTTTTTGGACTCTGTTTCTGATCGGTTTCTTTATTTCTACAAGTTGGCAAAATACTGCCGCATAGTTCCTACCGATTCTGTAGATGCAGGAAGTGTAGTTTCTATGTATGGACAAGTATGCATGCCACAGAGACAGAAGATGGCAAATGGAACTGCTGGTCGATGTTGCATGTTGGCATTTAAAAATAAAATGGACCATTTTATTTAGCTATGCATAAATGTGTATGTCTAAGCTTTATGTACAACTCTGAGTTAATTAAGCAAATGTCCATAGCCAGGATGACTTATAAAGGTGACAGTAATACAATACAATATTTGTGGTATGTATACTGTATATAAACACATCTGTGAAATTTGCCATTACGCCACGACCACCCTGCAAAAAATGTGTGATTTCTGTGTGATTTTAGGTAGACCCTCTACTCCTAACCACAATTCTGTCTAATTGCATTTGTGCTTTGTGATAAGACCAGTGTCCAGGTATAAATGTGTTCTAACATATTGCTTTGTAACATGGATTTTGCCACTTTCTTGGATGGAAGACATTAAAGTGCAGAGTGTGGCATTCCCCTATGCAGACTGCAGTAGCTCTAAATTAGGGATGCTGTGTAGGTAAGACAAATTCCCCATCTTCAAGCATCTGATGAAGTGGGATTTTCTCTCTCGAAAGCTCATACAATAAATAAATTTGTTAGTCTTTAAAAGTGCCACCAGACTCGTTTGTTTTGCTGAACCAGACTAACACAGCTACCCCTTTGGAACTTGTGTAGGTGAAGTGAACTTCAGAATCTGTTGAATCAGCACTTTTTGGAGGGCATTACTGAGCTGTTCAAGCATTTTGCCGGCCCATCCGTCTTCCGCTTTGGTGCATGCTATCCTCTTGAATGTTCCTGAGAGCACTGCAAGGGGTTGCTGCTGTTAGGCTTGTTTGCACTGAAATTCTTCTCAAATTATCTTGCTTTCACCATGGCGGCCTCACTGCTTCCAGCGATGGCGGTCACACTTGTACTGATCAAGGTCCAGCAATTTTACTAATGTCTGGAACTTGGGAGCCAGCAAGTGCTGTTCCCAAGCAGCGATCTCTTAAGTATGATGGTCAAATGTGATGGCACCAGAGATGGAACGTTGTTCTGGCAAATAATATAAGGGATTTTGGAAATATTGATTGGTAGCTAGACAGGATGCTCGTTTGGGCACCAAAGAGAACTATGTGGTCTGGGTGTGTCTAGCAGCATTCAGTACAATATAGCCTTGTCTTTTTTTCTGTCATTGGAGGACAAGACAGCCCTATGCAGACAGTGCTGCTGACTCTGCAACCAGAGGGAGCCACTGGCTTATAGGGGCTCAGTTGCACCAATGATAGGTTGAGATGCTAATGTGGTGTTTGCTGCTCGTGCCATGATCCTGCCTGGGTGGGGTATGAGTCGGCAGAGCTTGGTGGGGATCGTGACATCTCCCTGTTTATCGTGGCCCTGGCTGGAGTACGTCACAGTTCTCTCCTCCTCCTGTTTAGCAGGAAACCTCCATCTGTTATTCCCTAGCTCCTTGCACAAACACACAGCAGCTTTGGATACGTTCCCTATTCCACCCACCCTTTCCCTTCCTGCCTTTTTTAATGGGACTGAAACACACACAGCTGGCACATTAAAGGAATTTAAGCAGGTGGGTGTAGAAGGTCCCACACTGATGATTGTGCTTTGCAGCTGTGTTGAGGAGGTGGGGAGGAGGCCAGCTGAGAAACTGCAGATTTGCTTGAGCCAGTCCTGCATCTGACAGTGTAATTCAATGCATTCCCATCAGAACAGTGATTGCTTTAAACTGCCTCTGATTTCTCCTGTTCTCCATCACTCAGCTCTTGTCACAGCCTGTTTACAAACCACACCACACTTTATAACAAACACACATTCCTTGTCTTCCTTCCCAGCCTCCAACAAGTGTGTGGAAGATAATAGAACAGAGATCTCCGTGGATGGGTCAGATCTTATGCAATTTAAAGCTTCTTTCACTATATTTTAAAAATACATGTTTGTTTCCCATAGAGAGACTAAGCACTTTAACAATTGAAGTCATATTGCATGAACAAGGATGCAAGAACTGCAGGGACTGCTAGTTTGTGCAGTAAATCTCCTGCATGACTCTACAGCAGTAATTACGATGTGAAAGTAATAACTGAGCTTGCTGAGTGGTAGGCCAGCTCCCCCAGTTTTCAGAAGATAGCAGGCTTCTCAAAGGGAGGCTCCTGTTTGTTAAATTAGATATTGTGCTGTATTTCAGAAAAGGTCACATTTAACCGGTGCTGCTTCTGCTTCATTATCTTGGTACAGCAGTGCACCGCTGGCACATGATTTGGTTTTGCATCCAGCCCTGCTTCAGTTGCCCAGTTCTTTGCATCCCGCCTGTACGGTTATGTTGGCAGAAGGCTTCGCATTCCTTTGTTTATTGCATCATTAAAGATGCATACATTTATTTTTACTGTGTTCATAATTGCCATGAGAACAGGAAGTCATATTCCAAAGCAGCACTTACAAAGAGGAGGGTGAGGAAAGGTCGATTCTATAGCTGAACATCCCAAGTTTTGAGGACATTTGGACCTGAGCCGGCTCTTTGTGACTTGAGCTTTTTACCCCCCTGCTTTTATTCCAGGCTATTTTTATTATTAATAGTGTTTTATGGTGGTGCTTAGAGACCTCAACCAAGATCAGGGCTGTACTGGAGAACAGGGAAAAGTGGTGTTCACTGTGGCTATGAAGAAGGGAGGAATTGGGCTGTCTTCTGAAAAACTGACTTATTTGTTATCTAAATGATCTAGGTCCGGTTTTTGGTCCATGTGTCTCCCAAAGGGATATGTGAATTCAGAGCAAATTGTGGGGGGTGCCATCCATCTGCTAGTGTCTGCCCACGTTCTCCTGAGCTGACTGTGACACTCACAGAGCTCTATCAGTTACCTCTAATGCTGCCTGGGTGGTCCATCCTTGTGCTGCCATGTGAGTACTGTGTACTCCAGGGAGGAAGTCTGGAGCGATGTCAAAGCCTGGCCAGGGGGTGCCATAAGAATATTGCCCTACCTGGGAGGATACAGGGAGAGTCCATGCTACTGAGTCTCAGGGACTATTAAATGTTTCTGGTGGTTTTGTTCTGTTTAATGAAGGTAGGAAGGACAAAGGAGACTCAAGGAAAAGAAACTCAAGATTCAATGTACCCAGAACCCAGGACTGACTGATGTCTCCATGATGTACTAATTTGTTCTTATTAACAGAATCATAGGTTTACAGAGCAGAAATAACTGCCAAGCCATGGTGCCCGTTCCCCGTCTTGGCCAATGCACACTGATCCCTATGGTATATTCTGTCGTGCTTTGCCACCTGTGTTTTGAACAACTCAAGCAATGCAGCTTCCGCCACTTCCCTTGGGAGGCTATTCCACAGCCTAATAGACTGTGACACTGAGCCTTTCTTTCCTTTTCTTTCCAAACAAGTTTGGATTATTCAATTCCTTTCTTATGAAAACCCAGAGACGGTGGGATTTTTAGTACAAGTTTAAATGACGTTGTTTTATATATAAAACTTTGTTGGAGGTTCGGGGGGCGGAGTTTATTAGCAAAAAATATATTTTACAAGCATTGATCTCTAGGCCTCCCCATACTAGCCCAGTTTTAAGTATACCTGTCATTGTTTGCGTTTGTATTAATAATAGAACTCAGATATGGTCCTCACACTGGTGTTTAATAGAAAGATTTAAAACTAAGCACCCACTTTAAATTCTCCAGCAGGGGATTACTTTGCTGGCATTTACATATCTATGCAATAAATATTTTAACATGTTAATTATACAGTAATAAGAAAAATACCTTTTGAACTTTCGGTTAAATTGCCACACACAGACCTGGATCCATCAGGGAATTAAAAGCAATTAGTTTTGTAACAAAGTGTGGTCACATTGTTTCTTCTCTGCAAATTGTTCTGTGGTCACTAGTCAGCCTTTTTCTGTCAAGCGTTTATATAAAAACTGGCAGGGCTTGGAGACTTCAGCTGCCTTAAAAAATAATGTGGGACATTTAAATTTTTCATTTTGCATCAGATATATTGCTTGCTCTCTAAGGGACAAATTCAACCTTCACATGTGTATACAGCTCTCTTTGAAGTCGATGAGAATTTTGCCAGGGCAAGGCCAGAGGGCTCCATTGTGCAGCTGTACTACATATGGAACTCCTCCTGTTCTGTTTAACTTATGCATTCCTAGTAATGCTTGTGATGCTATATAAACTGCTAGCAGCTCCCTCCCTGAGGGGGGTCAATATCATTATTCACATTTTACAGAAGAGGCACGGAAATGGGAAGGTCTGCATTTACAAACGTCATGATTAATTTTGTGTGCTTCTATTTGGGGTGGCCCAGGTTGATTCTCTGAAGGCCCAAGCTGCACAGTTGCAGCTCTAGTTGACTTCACTTGTAGTTGGGGTACTCAGCATCTCTGAAAATTAGATGTGCCACACGGGCCATTCATATACTGAGGCATCCCATAATAGTGGCCACTCTCATGAAGTTGGACCGTACTGACTTGTTCAAGGGTATGTAGCAAATCGGTACTGGAGCCAGAATTAGAACCCAGCTCTCCCAATTCCCTAGTCAATTGCTAGCTCATTCGATCACATTGCCTCTCGAGTTCTGAATATGCACATCACAGGATATCTGGGTGCCATTAAAGAGGTTGGGAATTCATGTGGGTCATATTCTGCATAAGGACTGGGCCTGAAGGGGGTTGCTCATGTAGCTCTGAAGGCAGAAATTATACAAATTAAAGAGCCCATCCCTATGTGGGTTAAATCCAAATAGGCATTGTGGGAGTTTTACCTGAATAAGGATAGCAGGCCTAATCTTAGAATGGCATCTTCAGGTGGAAGATTCACCAGTTGCCTTTTTTCTTAATACATCAAAGCCTGCAAACCTGAGGTTCCAGTTCTTAGGTGAATCACATTTATAACTATCTCCCTTTTCTTTTCCTCCTTTCAGACTGAAAACTACTCCTTTGATTCCAACTATGTGAACAGCAGAGCCCATTTAATAAAGAGGTACGTAGGTTTGCTTGAAAATGTTTGTTTGCATAGCCAGATCTAGATATTTTAGCACTCTTTTCTTCCCTGTTATTTGGTTCTTGATGTTTTATATGCAAAATGTTTCAAGAATAATAATTTGATTTTTAAAACAGTATTTACTACTTATTAAATCCCATTGCTCATAGCTTTTAATAAAGGGAAATCTTTTTTGTTATATTTGTCTCCTCCTCGCTGGGAATGAGCAGTGATTTAGGCAAAATGCTGTTATCCTGATAACTGTAAAATTCACAGACTTTATTCTATTTGAAAGTTCAGGAAAGAATGATAGATCTAGAAGGCATAAACTTCATGCCGTGGGAGGAGGGAAAAGAAACTTGTTTGGGCTTGATGTTTGTTCACTTTTTTAGTTTGAATGTTTAAAGCAGAATGTAATTTTGTTGGGATTTTTTCCATTGGTACAACTAAATCATCAGTCCATTCATCCTAGCAGTTACCCAGAGGTTGAATTTGGTCTCTTGGGCAAAATTCTACTCTTAGTTATAGCCTAAGCCTTCATCAATAGGTGAAGAAATGAGCTGAGTTGTTGGCTAATATCTCCGTTGCACCACTGTAACCCCATAGACTTCAACTGGGTTGCATCTTAACTAATTGAGAGAGGAATTTAGCTTATGGGGGAAAGGCTAAAAAATATTCAGTTCCTCCATTCCACTTCCAAGACCATAGAAGACCCTGACACATCAGAATGGGTTCTAACAAGTAGGCCATATTCCAATGCAGGAAATCTGTCGCCCCTGTGAATCCTGCAGCTGTATTTATGGATTTACTACACTCCAGTTTGCAGGTTGGGAATAGACAGGACAGGAGATGTGGCTCATCCACCAGCTCTCTCTCTCTCTCCCATCCAAGATTCCTTCTAGCCCCCAACTCTGTGGTCTGGGAGACAATTGCTGGACCAAATTTTGAACAGTTTTATCTTTGAAGACAATGGAGGAGTAAAGGTTCAACAGAGAACAGAGCTGGACCCTGGGCTGTTTAAATCGTCTTCCATCAGTAGAGAAAATTCAGTTATTTTAGTGGCTAAAATCCAATTTGTTTACATCCTAAAAATATACAGAAGAGAATTAGAAATGCATTGTCTAAGCAACTTCAGCTCAGCGAGCGAAGGGCGGGTATATTTGTCTGCTTTGTTCATGATGTTTAATAATGATAATGTGGCTAGTGGGTAGAAATTGGCTGCCCGATACATACCGCTCCTTACAATATAGTCTGGAGTCATTTTTGAAAACCAAATATATTAATCTTTTCTTCTTTACACTGAACATAAAAACAAGCAGCATTCTTAACTCCTACAGCAAGGTTTACTTCAAGACTATATTATTCTGGGATTTCTGCATTTGCTGATGTTCAGAAACCTGCCCTTTCTTTAGAAAAGTGGTAGTGGTGGAAACGTGCGACTATTGCATTATGGCTTGTCTCCGTGTAGGAAAGACAAATGCATGGTCATGCAGGTTGCTTGTGCATTCTGAACAGCTACTCTGTGTAGGACAATATTTCCCCTCACTTCTACCTTTTCATGTCTTACACTTGAAGTCTAATGAATGTCATAAATGTTATGCAGACATTTGAGAATTGAAATGTCATCTGTTAAGCACTGTGAAATAATTTCAATTCAGCAAAATCTTTGCTTTTGTGGAAATGCTGTAGTTACTCTCCTTTTCCTGTGTGAATCTCCCCAAACCTGTGAGTTTAATCAATCTGTTTATACCTTTATTTGTGTTTCTGTCACCCACAGAAAAATTAATCCTAGATTTAAATAGCTTTCTTAATTTAAAAATGTCTCATGTTACCTGGAATCAAAGTCAATGACTTCAACAGGGGCATCTTTAGTTAAAAGGTAGTGTTTGAAGGCTTACAATTTAAATGCATTTTCACAGTTCCCTCCTTTATGGCTCTGCAGTGCTGAATGGTAGGGTTCACTTGGTTTCTGTGGAGAAACAAAGGGGCTTTGCAAAATAAGGAGAGTATCTAGTTCCTCAAGACCATTCCCAAGAGAAAATAAGCTAGCTGGAAAGTTTGGGCAGATCCTTTGTTGATGTAAATTGCTATAGCTCCAGTGAAATCAGGGCTGCTTTACACCAGCTGAGGATATGGCCTGTTTGTCCTTTTGGTAGAAGCAACAGTGGAAGGTGTCATGAAAGAGAGCTCTAGAGAATTGAATTGCATGTCTAGATAAATTGTGTGCTCTTTCGGGCAGGGACTGTCTCTAGCTCTATGTTTGCACACTGCCTAGCACAATGGGGCCGGATCATCTCTAGGCACTCCGGTAGTACAAAAAGAAGCAATTAAATTAAACGGAGAGGGAGAATTGTTGCCACATCTGCTGTCACCACTGGAGTGGGAGGAGAATGAGCCCTCCCATCACCTACTTGTTTAGCTTTTGATTGTCCTGTTTCTTCTTGGGCACTCTCTTTTGCAGAGCTTCTTTTCCAGAGTGCCTCTGTCTCTCCGTGGATGGGCAATCTTTATATTTCACCAGCTTCTCCTTCCACTTCCCCAGCAATAACCAGTTGATGCTACAGTGCTGTAGTATCGGTGCATCTTCTTCGCTGTCCTTGGAGTTCTCCATGAACTAGCTACATTTCAGGATGTTCTATGTCTGATTTTAGCCTGATGTCTTAAAGCTTCACCTTTTACACTAGATTGCATGGCTGGCAAGAGTTTTGAGGGTCGGTTGCTTTCTATTTTGTGTCCATCCTCAAGTCAGAGAAGAGAGTTTCCCAGAACTCAGCTCTTTTGGGCTCTGAACAGCTGAATTTCACAAGAACTTCGCCTCCCAGCCATTGTTGGGAGCTCTCTATGATACTGGCTTGCTCTTGAAGTACTTCTTGTAAACAGTGCTCAACTGCTATCTCTCCATAGCATATGTATGCCAGGGAACACCATTTATAAGGAGTAGACCTGAAAGCAAAGGAACATGGAGACTATAAGCAGATGGTGTTCCCACCTTGCAATATAACAAGTTTATGGACACTGTCAAGTGGGGACAGCTTTTCCCTTTAGTTTAGATAGTTGAGATCTTGCCAGTTCTAGCAGTATTCATCATTATAAGTACGTGGTCATGAGCTACTGATTCTGGAGGCCTAACTTGATATACCTTAAAGGGGCCTGATTTTCAGAAAGTGCTGTACACATGCCTTTGAAAATCAGGTTCTTTTAAATCCTCAAAACAGAGGCACCACAAATCACTAGTCACCCTTAAAAATCTGAGCCACAGATCTGAGGGAATCTACTCAAACCAGTAATATCTTTACCTGTAAAACTAACCTTTGTTATATCAGTCCTTATATATGGTCAAATTTTGTCCCCTTCCTGTCTTTACTGGTAATTCACATGTTACTAATGGAATACAAAACACAGCCAGTGTTTCCTCCCCAAGCTGTAGTCTCTCTAGGAATTTCGGCAGGAGCTCCCTGTCTGTCCTGGGGTCCCTCATAGTTGAACCCACTTCTTTGTTTATCCTGATACCATTCATAAGCAGCTGCTGCCACAATAGCAGAATTTACCTGACAGTTATATGCTGGGTTCTAACTCTTGCTAATCTGAGGTATCAAGAGCAAAGCCCAGCATCCATGTGTGGGACTGGAGATCCTGCCATGCTTCGACCCAGTCCCTTTGAGAACTAGCCCCAAGCAAAACTCCCTGACATTGGAGAAGGGTGTTGAGGGGAAAGAAGCTTTCACTGAAGTGCCTCTTAAGATAAGATTTAATAAACTCCTTGGGGCAGGGACTGTCTTTTTGTTCAGTGTTCATGCAGTGCCTTGCACAATTGGGGTCCTGGCCCTGGCTGCGACTAGGGCTCCTAGGTGTTACTGCAATACAAATAACAGTAATAAGAATAATTGAAACAAAACCAGCCAGTTTCCTTGGAAGACGTCTGAAGACTTTTAAAGTCACAGAGACACTGGGATACTAGTCTACTTCTGCTGGGTCTTGATTGCCTGGTCCTGGCCCAATAATATGCTTTCTGTGGCCAGTGCACTGTAGCCATTTTCTTCCAGGTGTCAGTCGAATAGGCCCCAGCTTCATGAAGCCCAAGTGACAGCATGTGCTGAACCGCTTCATTTCCTGATGCTGCTGGTGGTAGTCAGTATGGCTATGTCTACACTTACGAAAGTTGGTTTGAATTAGTTAATTTGAACTAACTAATTCAAACTCATTTTAGTTCAATTCAATAATGCAACATGCAACACAAGCTTTTGAGGTCACCTTCAAGAGTCCATGGCAAGAATTGCATGAGGGCTGAGTAAGATGCTCTGGCCTGAATATAGAGACCATAGCTAGAGAGCACACTATGGGTGCATCTACACTTGGAAATTAAGTGGACTTAAGCAGGCTTAAGTCGACTTAATTTACTCTGTGTCTACACTTGAGTTTCCTTACTTCGACTTAAGCAGTTCCTTAAGTCAAATTAAGGAAAAGTTAGTTTGAATTAGTAAAACTTCGTTTTACTTTGAACTAACCCGTAATTCGAACTAGTTAGTTCGAATTAAGTCAATGTGGCCATGTTAGTTCGAACTAACTACTTAGTTTGAACTAACTGGCCCATTGAGCTTAATGCAGCTGACTAATTCAAACTAAGCTAGTGCCATACATGGCACTTGCTTAGTTCGAACGAGTATTCTAGTGGGGCCATGCTAGTTCGAATTATCTTAACGAGGTTTTACGAATTCAAACTAACTTTTTTCCTTAATTCGACTTAAGGAACTGCTTAAGTTGAATTAAGGAAACTCAAGTGTAGACACAGAGTAAACTAAGTCGACTTAAGCCTGCTTAAAGTCCACTTAATTTACAAGTGTAGATGCACCCAAAGTGTGCTCTCTAGCTATGGTCTCTATATTCAGGCCAGTGCATCTTACTCAGCCCTCATGCAATTCCTGCCATAGACTCTTGAAGGTGACCTTGAAAGCTTGTGTTGCATGTTGCATTTTCTTCTGCTAGTGGGCTCGTTATCACTGACTGACATACTAGATCAAACCAAAAGTATCTTCTGTCCAGTACCCTGTCTCTAATAGTGCCCAGGGTCAGCTGCTTCAGAGAAAGGTGCAAGAAACCTCATAATGGGCAATATATCGAACAGCCTTCTTCAGAGGGAACTTCTCCCCCTAATACCAGGCAGCTACAGAGGTTGGCGTATGCCCTGAAGTTTACAAAAGGTTTACCCTTATAAGTTTTTTTTATCCTAGCTGATGTTATTTTGAATATTCTTATTTATATAAACGTCTAATCCTTTTTACAATCCTTCTAAGCTCTTGACATCAATAATATCTTGTTGCAGTGAGTTCCACAGGGTAGTTTTGCAATGTATAAAAAAGAGTAACCCTGAAGATGAATGCAAGCTGGATTTTCTGTTTTGCAGGATGAATGGATGTGGTGAGACAGTGTTTCCTCTGTAGAGCTCCTTTTTCAGCAATGCATTAGTCCTTGTATCTTGTGTATTCAGCAACACAGTCAAAGAGGTCTACCAGGCTGTACCTGGCACATTCAGCAGTAGGATGATAATATTCACGGGAGACCTCCATTTCTTTTGTGTTTTGAATGGTTCAGAGCTGTCTGTGACATGCTGAGTTGAATAGGTTGAACTGCTGTTGTACTTTGTTTCTTCCTATTATCCTTTTCAGGTATAAGGTGATCCTCTGTTCCTGATCTTGCCTCCAGTCTGCTTTGGCTGCGTGCTGCTTCAGCTTTTCGTCTCCTTGGCTTATTCCACAATGAGCAGCAGCATTTTGCTTGCATGAAAAATGAGCGAGATCTTTCTGTAATTCTCACAAACCTGTAGGCAGTTCCTGCTTCAGACTCGCAGCTAGGTCTAGTCGCCCACTGGAATGTTCATTAAGATCAATGAATAGAATTATTGGTGTTTCATACCGAACACCCTTTTGCGGTTCTGAATTGTGACTACCTGTGAAAGAGACTTTTTTCCCCCCCTGAATAATACAGCCAGTGTGGGTCTGGCCTCCGGGATGACATCATCCTAGCTAAGAGAGACTTTATCTGATCAGATTTGACATGACAGTAAATCATTGTTCTTTCTTAAACCCAGCAGTTCAACTTTCAAGGACTTAGAGGGGAATAGTCTTAAGGATAGTGGGCATGAGGAGAGTGACCAGACTGACAGTGAACATGATGTCCAACGGGGCCTGTACTGTGACACTGCCGTCAACGATGTGCTGAACACCAGTGTTACTTCCATGGGGTCTCAGATACCTGAACAAGGTAAGTTGTGTCAATGTTGTATGTTAATAGAGCGTTCTGATTGTAGTAACAGTGGATAGCTGGATGCTGATGGCTGTAATATATTCTTGCATGGAGATGTGATAAAGATTCTTAACACCTACTGGATATAATGCTTTATGTCTTCCAAATGCTCTCTCTCTCTAAAAATAAATAAAACTTCATAGTGCCCTCAACAGGTAAGTAAACAATGAGGATTATTCTCTGTTTCACAGATGGGAAACTGAGACCCCCTGAGTTTTCATGTGTCAGCAGTTCAAATGGCAGTGTTAGAATTAGAGCAGGAGTTATTAGGTTTTTGGTAAGGTGCTTGCTCCACTGGACTGCACTGTCCTAATCAAAGATAACATGCCTTATTTTTGACATGCTCTAGCAGCATTTCAAGAGATTGTGAGCAGATGTCATCCACACGACATTTCAAAAAGGTCAGCTGAGCATCTATACACATTATTCACACATTCTACAGGAATTAGCTCAGTCAGGTGGGCGAGGTATTTGTGTCTTTCCCTTCATATAAACGGCAGTTTCACCTATTACACATACCCACATGCAGAGTCAGAAAATCAAGCCATGGTCTAAATCCAAATGAGTGTTAGCTGGAGGAAAATAGAAGAGTTCAGCTGAGCCCATGCCTTCATATGTACTTGGCCATGAGTGTCGTTTTTAATGTCTTACTGCTGCAAACATCCTCTGCAAACATCCTGTCATTTTTAATTAAGATGCAAGAATACAGTTTGGTGCTCAAGCTCAGGGAAGCCTCAGGGGTGCGTGGCCATGTCTTGAGATAGGCTGTAGCTGAGGCTCATCTGGAAGCCCCACTGCTAAAAGACTTAAGGATGTGAAAACAAAGTGCTGTGATTATGAACTGGGCTTCTGCTGTTGAATTTGATTCCTGGTAAACATCATTAAAAGCCTTTGTTTTGATGTCAGAAATGAGTCAAATGGAGAGAGTTCTCACCATGCGTGTCCTAAAACGTTTCCTCTAAAGAAATGATGATCACTACATTAATTCCTTAAATGGCCATAGTTAACCCTGTAAAACTCTGCAAGTTGTAGTACATGGCGGTCACCTACCAATTTTATACTGCCAGCCACATTAACCGGAGATCAGTGACATCTACATGATAATGTATTTCTCAGACAACCATACTGTGGCTAAAGATGAAAAAATTAAACATTTATATAACTATACAGTGGCAATTTAATTCTTCGAGGACTAGCACTGTGTCAGAGAATGCAGGCTGATAGGTATCATTTATTATTCTTCTATTACCAAGAAATGCTTTTTCATTTCGATCAGGAAAAGGTTCATGAAGATGCTCCTTGCAGTAAGAGTGGCTCTGCGAGTGAAAATGTTCATAAATGATTCTTGTCGTGTTCGAATGGTCTGAACAACATCTGTTAATTTTTTTGTCACATTTCTTTAGCAAAAAACAATCTTGGTGGAGGGCTCGATAGGTTTTGACAGAGAATACATTTCTGTCAAGGTTGTGCCCTGCCTGCAGTATGCGTGAGATAACAGTAAGAATGAATTGAGGAGAATGGGCTGGAGTCAGACCTGGTCAGTAGAGTGACACTGGTGATAAATGTGGTCCAATATATTGTAATCAAATCTCCTGCATGTATGAACAGCTGGTGAAGAAAATTAGGTGGGAAGATCCAAAAGCATATATTGGAGTCTGGTGCCTAACTCCCATTAAACCTTCAATGGAAATTGGGTGCTTACCACACACTGTGCCTTTGCAAAAATCTCCCCCGGGGCTATTTCTTTGAGGGACACCAATTAGTTGCAACTTCAGTCTCTTATTCATTAATATATGTTACATATGGGAGCATCCTCATATTTATGACATGCCAGATTATTCATTATGCCCTGATCCTGCAGCGCATTTAAACACGTCTTAACTTTAAGCACGTCAGTAGTCCCGTTGACTTCAGTGGGGCTACTTGTATACTTGGAGGTCTATTTGGAGCTAAGCATGGGCCTGAGGGATTGTCCACACTTAAAATGCAGAGTGGCACTGCTGTAGTGCTTCAGTGCAGACACTGCCTAGGCCAATGAAAGGGATTCTCTCTTCAAGTAGACAGTCCACTTACTTCCCCGAGAGATGGTAGAATTCTGCCATTGATTTAGCGCTGTTTACATGGGGATTTAGGTCAGCTTAACTACGCTCTTCAGGAGTGTGGATTTTTCACATTTCTCAGTGAGATAGTTACACCCAATTTTCTAGTGTAAATCCTGCCCGAGTGATTTAATGGGTCAAGGACTGTCTTCCCTCCCAAAACTTGTGTTGCCAACTAGTTGGGTTTGAATGAACACTCTCATGTGATCATGGATTTTTAAATAGGAGAGAGGAAGTCCTCTTCTCTGGACCCTGTGTTGGAGCAATGGGCGACATAGCTATGCACTTTAAGCCATGTGCATTTACGTGGGAATAGCATGTGTTAGAGTTTTAACCATGCTGCTATGTGACAGAAGTATCTCTACACAACCTTCTCCTTCTAGAGTTCCTCATCCTAGTGTTTGGGAAGCTGCTTCTTTACATCCTTTTCTATGGATGGCGTTGCATATATATTAGAGAACTAACACATGGAGGGCCATATTTGGATCTGGTGTAAGGTAGGCACAGCACCCTCGGAGTCACCATGTACATCAGGTCTGACTTCAGTCCTGAATCCACACCATGATAGTGGCTATTTTTAGAAGTGGGCATATTCTAGACCATGCATAGAACATCATTAGTAGTATTTATGTTGATATTATGCTAGCATGCATTGGCCTGTTGGGGGACCACAGGCCACTTCCACTATCAGCTGAGTGGTTCAGAACTCAGTTGGGCAACTACTGTGGCTGCTTTAACTTTCTCCTGATGCCTGTTTCCTTTGGCATTCACAGCTTCCAAACACTAGGCACCTGTGGTGGGTGTATTGCTGCTTCCAAATATAAAAAGGTGGGTACACGCTGTATAGTCACACATACCTGAGGCCCCATGTATTCTGCAGCTGCATGGACGCACGTTCTGTTGCAAGGCCCCTGGATTCTGTGATGTGCTGATGAAGCGTGCTGGAAATTTTACAGCTGCTTTGTTTGGGGATCTGAACCAATTAACTGTGAAAATGAATAACAAGCAGTCCAGTGGTCCTTGTGTTATTGATTTTGATATTCACTTCCATTTAGTCTTATGTTCTCCCCCTGGTTTCACTTTTCAGTGTACCACAGAGTTTTGTACTGACAATATGACTGCTTTGGAGAGGTCTTAAGGGGAAAATTGGAGACTTGAGCAGCTGGGCAGGGAAGAGTTGGGCTTTTGGCTGCTGTGGAGACATGGTCCATCTGGGAAGGTACCACTCAGTGTGTGTTGGTGGCAGAATCTGTCCCTCTGTTACATACAGACAGACATAATCTTTCTGCAGTTTGCAGTAATAGCACTGAAAGATCAAAAATCTGAATCTGATGCACTTGTTTTATAGTACTGTGACTCCCTTCACTAGACTGGATTCACTTGTGATTTCCATATGGTTGAATGAAATCAGAATGAGGCCCGGAGTATCTGGAACGTAAACACTGTCATCAGCTTAGTAGGAGCTCTCTTGAACCAGGGTTGGTGGTCTGGACCAGTAGTTCTCAACCAAGGATACTTATACCACTACAGATAGGCAGAGGTCTTTCAGGGGTGCGTCAACTCTTCCAGATCAGGGGTCAGCAACTCCCGGCAGGCGTGCCAAAGCTGGCATGCGTGCCGATTCCCAGCGGCACGCAGCGCTGTGGCTGCTTCCCCACTGGCCCACATGCGCCGTGGCTCCTGTGCCCTGCTGGCCCTGTTCCCCAGCTGGGGACAGAGCCACCAGGAAAAAGGGCAGGTAGACTGACTGATCTGTTTTACCCAGAGGAATTTGCCTAGAAGGTCACCAGCATGGTTATAGAATAGCAGCAACAAGAGTTCAGGCACAAGTTAGTAATTTTTGGAGCAGATGCTAAAAAAGATGGTAAGGGGCAGGAAAATTGTCAGAAGGTGACTCATTCACCAGACGCTGTGCCTTGCCCTGATACTTAGGCTGCAAAAAATGATCAAGAAAATCAAAGTAATTAGACTAGTGTAATTACAGTGGTGCTCTCAGGGTTCATGAGTGTCTAATTCATAGACATCAAATGGTTCGGTAGCCTTTCTATTCACTCTGGGTAACTGTTGATTGACTGATGCAAGATCCTGGTTGGCACAGACCTCTACAGCCTATGAAGTATTTTGATATCAAGGGTGGTTATAAAAATCAGTAGTTTCTAACAAGATACTGACCTCTATCCTGTCGGCTTGAATAACTTTAATGTTTAAAATACACTTTTGGATATAAGAGTGTTCTTATTTCTGGGATTTCATTAGGAGATGGGGATTAGCGTGGTCTTGTTTAAGCACATCTTGGTTCTTGAGATTTTAGATTTCCTGTCAGAAGGAGTAGAGAAAGTTTGATCCAAGCTTCTACCTATCGTGCTCTGTGAAAGACAGGTTCCTGAACTCTCTCACTCAGCATTGTTAAACCTTGGGCAATAGCTTATAGATCATTAAAATCTGTAGCAAACCTCTCCTTGTCTTCTGTGGGGACAGAATTAAGACCTTTGGTAATAAATTATATCCTCCCCAAGCTGTCCTGTACTAGCCAAACATATTCCTACCCTGGAAAGCTATTGTGGCAGCTGTAGTTAAAACTCTCTACCAAGGAATACCTGTTGCTTCACCACTGCTGAGAGTGCTATCTGTGGGCCATTGCTGGGTGGGGAAGGGCTTTGCATCCCTCTTCTGGTAGAGTGCTGCCCTCACTGTAATGGTTGTGAATATGTTAGCATGATTGGGCGTATTGGGTAAGGAAACAGGATTCATCCTAATGTGTCCATTGGCTGCTGCGGGACAAAGACACTGTACTGCAGCTCGCAGGTAGGAGTAGTGATCGTGGTGGGTTAAGTGCTCAGTAGCCTGCCTATAACTTGGAGGTAGATTTCATCATCCTCTCTGCGGTTCCTATAGAAGATACATTCATGAAGCCCTATTGCTCCAGCCTTACATAGAGTTCTTCAGGAGAGTCATCTTGTAGGCCAGATACATGCTGGGAGGCAGGGGGTGTGCAAAGTGCCGCCCTCTATGCCTGAGGGGGAAGCTGCACCCGGGAGGAATTAATCCCTGACTGACATGCATGCAGTGCAATGATACCACTGTCCCACCCCCCATGCACACATCCCTTCCTTCCCTGGGAGTTTTGCTCCTGTGGGCTGAGGAGGGGACTAGGAAGGAAAGGGTCAGCTTAAGTTCTGGCTAGGCTCCTTATGGAGGCTGCTGCTGAGGGGTTCTGAATCTGAACATTTGCTATGTTACTTTGGCCTTGCTCCTCAGCTGATGCAAGGGAATCAGGTCCATGATGTTATTAAACCCCTCCAGCTTTGTTTGTTAAAATGAAATGTGTGACCTGAATTTCTTGACGGCATCCCTTTAAGTGTGTGGGTTTGGGTCCTGAGTGTCCATGAATCCATCAGAAGGCAATGGCTTTCCCTTTACTTTTCTGTGGAAATCGTGGATGTGTCCCCACAGTGAAGTATCGCCTCTGAAATGGCAATTCCTACTGTTGAGTACGTCAGACTTATGAGGGTGGTAGCATGTGGTCAGAAATAGTATCCTGAGCTCTGCTGCTTAGCTTATTTTAGGAGTCGGAAGCTTGCCCAGTCCCTTTTTACCTCATGATCTTAATTATTGATTATAAATTCATCAGTTAAAAGATTGCTTTAATTGCTGTAATATGCACCCAATTTAGAGTTCATTACCACACTGAATTGTTTTCCTTTTCCTCTTAATTGATACCACATGGAACATACAGGATCACGTACACTAACGTTTCTTTGCCTTTCACAACTGAATTTACCTATTGCAGTTTAATCATTTGTTTCTTTCTGGAGGTACAGGGCTTTACAATGAATTTACTCAGTATATTTATTTACCAGTTCTTTCATCAATTGAACTTTCACATAACAGGTTTGTTTGGGAAAATAAGGTTTTGAAGAAACGGATTCCTCTTCAACCTAACTGCTGTTAGACGTTTGGTATAAAAGTGTGCTTTAGAGTGCAAGCCATACATATTTGGGGCCTGATTCATCATTGCATCACTCCAGTTGTACTCCAGGGTGCTGGTGTAAACCTCTAATAAACTACATTGAATTTCAACTCAGTATATGATGCATTGATGGAAATTATGATTTCCACTGGTGGTGTAAACTTCTAATAGAGGTGTACTTTGTGTCGAAATTGTGATTTCCACCAATGCATCATATACTAAATTTGAAACATCAGTGTAGTTACTGGTGCAAAAAAGCCCAGAAGAGAAAAGGCCTCATTCAAACAATTGCAGGTTACAACACTAACAGCAGAATGCTCTTTCTTTTAAATTTTGAAACTTGTTAACATCTTTTCCTCCCAGCCTTTCAGCAAAGTGGGCAATTCTTGGTGTGGAATATTTTCTGACATTGCAAGGCAGTGTGGTACTCTATTCCATAAATGGTAGCATGGACCAGATGTTCATAGAGTAATTGAAAATTCCATTTTATCAGAATAGCATTTGCTGTCAAAAAGTTTTATCTTTACTTCAACAAAGAGGTTGATTAGATCCCCAAGGACCTGAATTAGCATCTTTGAGGCTAGATATACTGTTTTGCAATTCATGTAGTTATTTCTCCCTTGGTTTTGCTCATTCAGAGTCTTTTTAATGCCTTCATCCCTTTGCAGATATATCAGTTGCAAAAGTTTAGTTTCTCCCTTTTTCTGTATTCATATATAGAGAAATATTTAGTTCTCTTTAGTTATTGTTTCTCGCCTTGTCACGAACCAAAAGCCAGAGGGGGCCTTTGGCTATTGGGGGCCCTAGGCAAAGACCTATTGCGGGGCCCGCAGAGACTCTCACGGGCCCCTCTCTGGGGCCCTGGTTCCCTGCCACCAGCCCCCCCACCCCCATCCCCCCACAGTCCCAACTTCCCACTACCCCGGCTCCCCCTCCTTCAGCCCCAGTTCCCTGCTGCTGGCCCCAGCCCCAGGGGCCAGCTCCTCCTCCTGCTGCTGACCCAAGGCAGATGCAGATTTGGGGGGTAGGCAAAGCAGGCGATGGGGCCCCTTACAGCTTGGGGCCCTGGGCATGCGCCTGCTTCGCCTACCCCAAAAGCCGCCTCTGCCAAAAGCATACATGTACTCTAAAAAAAATAAGCTATAGAAGCACTTGTTTATCTCTAGAAACAAAAATGTAGCTGACTATTTCAAATATTTATTTATATTACCAGCAGCAGAGACTTCAAACTTCTCTGAATTGCCATTGGTGGTCAGTACTTTTAGCATCTATTGTAGGAGACAATGCCTTGCCCAAAGAAGCATTCATTGTTTACTATAAAAATAGAATCTGAAGGGGAAAATACTAGACTAATTCTCACACACAAATCATAAAAAGCTTGTGGTAGAAATAACTGCAGCAATAGTAGAAAAGTTTAAAAATCAAGATGGAGGGTTTTGGATCAATTGCTTTGTGTCAATAATATGTTTCTTCAGAACTGATTCTAGAAGCACCACTTTCATTTTACTGGTCAGCAAATCAACCACAAAGATTGACCGAAAATGTCATCTTTAATAGCCTGATGCTGCAGACGTACACATCTGAGTAACTTTGCTTGCGTGGGTAACTTGGTTGCGTCTGATTTTCATTTATGCTGAGAGGGTCAAAAGATCTTTGAGTAAGAATGAATTACATTTCTAGTAATTACATTTCTAGTTCCAATTTCAGGCCCCTTTTCTCTGCCAGAGCAGCATAAAGAGGTTTTAGTAATAAGAATTAGTACTATTGTTTTCACTGAAGTTACTCACGTTCATAAGTGTTTGCAGGCTTAGGTCCTAGTCTATTCTCTTCAGGTTATATACACCGCAGTATTAGATCACCTTCCAGTTGTGCATTAAACAGCATATCTAACATTTATCATTAGAAATACATATATAGCTGACATAACTTGTTGATTCTGTTCCCTGTTTCAAATAGACAACTTATACCAGGGAGTACTTTTTGTACTGCTAAAACAGTGACATTTATTCTTGTACCCATATGAAGATTTGCTTGATATAGTAATATATTGCATGAATGCAGAGGCGCTACTTCATTACCATGGGGAGTTTTTAATGATTTGGTGACCTCTTTGAAAAATCTCTCTTATATTCATATATGCTGTATAAGAAATAAAATCTAAGACTCCTGGCAGCACATCCTTTAAGATGGATAAAAGCTGGAAGATCTCTTCACCATGTAGTATCATTTATCACGGTGGTGCTGATTTATGTGTGATTACGTTGATCATTTAGTAAAAGAGCGTAAGTACCAGCTCAGTGGTATACCTACAGTGCATTCTGGCTAGTTTGGAAAGGGGCAGTCCAGCTTGTGAATGAATTATGAAACCCGGGAAGAAGAGATCATGGCATGTGGTCAAACTGAGTTTTAGGATAAGAGGAATAGGTGGTGGTTGTTTTTGCACCTTTGGATGCTCAACAGGTAATTTGTTTAAAATCCCAGTGCTAATGAAAGCCTTCCCTGGAGTAGTGTTGTGTATGGTTGATGTGATGACATTGATACTTTTGTATGTAGTTGAAAGTTATGTATCTCTCTCTCCCATCCAACTCCTCTCCCTTGGTGGAAAAGGCTCCTGTTGCTCCCCCATCCTGCAGGCTTCAGATATAAGGAGCCATACTGGAAACTCAGATTGTTAAGGTACTGTAACATCTTGCTTGATAAACTGAAAAGGTAGAGCTGGGCAGCAGGATCAGGTCACCCCCAGTTGTTGGGTTGTAAAGTATTTAACTTCTGCTGCACCAGAAGAGGGTGGCATTCATTTTAGGACGACATTCATTTGATGTGCCAGTAATCTCTGTACAAAGTGCTTCAGGCAATATCTGAGGCTTCCAAGCAGTTGATATCAAACCTATTGGAGGAATTAGCAGACACTAGAGAATCGTGGGGGCATTAGAGTTGTTTGCATGCATTAATGGATCCTCTGTGTTACTTCTTTCTTAGCTTTGTAGGTTCAGTCAGTTTTACATTTCCCGATATACAGTTCAATAAACCCTGCAATGGAACATGGTGCCAGGTAGAGAAAAGAAGCTACTGAAATATCTATAGGTAGATATAAAAACAAATCAGATTTTAAAGGAACAGTGTAAACAATGAGCAGGTTTATATTCTTCTTTCTTTGCATTATATTCTGGGCTTTCAAAGCTTTCCTCAGTTTTTAACCATATCATATTAAAGATCACTCTTGGAATATCTCTTCCACTAAAATTAATCCAAGGTCATAGAAGTTAGATCTTGTAGATAATTGAGCCCATTTTCCTGTAAGTGCAGAAAATAGTCCTCCAGATATGAACATACTGATGATTTCCTTGTGTTACAGGTCACCTGGAAAGGAAAATTAAAACTTGGATTTGTGCCCTTCTTTTTGGTTTCTTAGTGATTCATGAGAAAGTTTGTAGTTTTTTTTTAATTTAGTTTTTCTTTCTGTTTTAAATAAAAAAAAAAATACAGGTCTTGTCCAACTTACTTTTTGGACTGACTCTCTGGAGAGCTATGAATTAGGGAAAGAAAGTGAGTGGGATAATGATTTTTATTCAGATGCTTCAAACCCATTTGTTTTTGTTAATATCTGTTTAATTAGTGACACAGTTTGAAGAAAAGATCTTTTTTAAAGTTCAATTAACCTTTTCTCTGGGTCCTCCAAGTCACCCTTTTTGCAAAAATCATGAAGATTAAGACTTTGTATTTCTGATGTTTTTAAGAGAAGCAACTCAGATTTTTGTAGTTTTATTCTTCATCATAAACAAGACTGTCACCTCTACGGAAAATATTAACTCATTCAGTCTGTCACAAGAGTGAAGTATGGTAATAGTTAAAGTAATCTGTTTCAAATTTAGCAATAGGGTAGGTGTATGAATAAAAACTAACCTTCTGCTATCACAGCAAGTGAGCGCTTCCTGATCTCAGACTGTAATCAATCTACATAGCTAATGAGTCTGAAAACAGACTGAACTGCTGGGCCTGGCACCAGGAAACTTGCATTACAAACCAACCATCTCTTATTAACCTTTTGGTGTTTCCTTCATGACACTAATTAGAACCAAATAAAACTAGCATGTGTGGACCTCTACTTTAGAATACAACTTTCAAAGGAAATACGATCAACTCCAGAGGTCCCCGTTGCAAAGCCTTTCTCTTTAATTATGATCAAGGATGGCTGTGCTGCTGTTTAACGGAGGCTCATATGATTAATGCTGTAATGTTACTGTAATTAAAATGGGAGAAAAAAAATGTCACTGGAACCTGTGTAATTTACAGACGTCTCTACATTCCAGTGGTGCGGCAGCTCAAAGTGTTGCATTTGAGGGATTGTAAAATTTATTCTAATTAAAATTGCCAGATTGACTAAACAACAGGTGACTTATGGAACCCAGGCGGCATGCTCTTTGGGTGAGAAATCACTCCGAAATCAGTGAACTTTACAAAGCTGTCTGCTATGCTATTAAATAAGAAAATGTGTACTTACCATGGCAACCTGCATCAATTTTGTTGCTGCAGTAAAATACAGGGCCTTTTATTAAAGGAATAATCATTACAGAGAGTGGAACTGACCTGCAGCCTCTCCTGATTTTCAGTACATGACATCACATTAGTGCTGGTAGTTAAAGGCCAGAGGTCAGTTCACAAGCCAGTCACTGCCACGTTAGACCACTTTTTGGCTTACCTACTATAGTGGGGTGAAACTCCATCATGGGCTGGAAGAGGGTTAAGAGTCCATTAATTATGGAACAGGTGCAATAGATGCACCTAATTAGTTGCTTCTCTGCCAAATGTGTGGGAGTGACAATTTAATGGACACCTGGGCCCCATAAAAGTTGAGAGAGTTCATTTTGAAGGGAGGAACCACAGGGGCCTGAGCAGTATCTGCAAGAGAGCAGAGACCTCAGAGTGACTCAGCTGATGAGGCTGAAGCTGGGGGAAAAGATTCTGGAGTAGTTGAAGGGTGAGAATGAAGACAGAATGCAGAGAAGGGCAGATTTGTTGAGAGATCCTGGTGATTAACAGTTTGAGCTATTAGATGCCTTTCAACAGGAGCACTGACCTATGTGCAGAGAAATGACCTGCAGGTGGTGCTAGAGATGCAGATTCCTGAAACATCATGTCCTGACGCAGAGGTGTTCTATAATGGTGAGTGTGCACCATAACATGCACCAACAAAGTCTGCTGACAACTTTGATGCATCACCATACAGACTTCTCAGTAAGAGAATAATATCACATTCCTCCATCTGCCAGAGTTACATCACACTCTGCTGAGGGGCACCACATGTTCTCTTGGTCTCACATACACAAAGCTCTGTTACCTCCACTACGAATCCGTGTAGAGAGCAGGCCGTGAATATTTAATACAAATAAAGATCTTTATGTGGTCAAAGTTGGGGAAGAATGCTCCACATCACCCTTACCCTCCAAAGACATATGGCTTTGACCAAAAACTCTTTAAATGGCCAGCCAGCATAATCCCACCACAGCAAGAGCTAACATATTGTCCGTGCTCACAATAAAAGGCTGAATGCCCAGTAGCGCAGTGCTGTCTTATCACAACAGCCATCAGTAGATGAAGTGACGCCATGGCCAGTAACAGCCTTTCATTCCATTAGGCAAAGCTTTATTTTTGTCATGGTCACTTTGGGGATAAATCAGATGTTTGGGCTTTTTTCCCATGGCAAAATTGGTACAATAGGCAATCATGGACTCTGCCTGGGTCCCAGCTCTTTCAAATTAAAATCTTCCCATTATAAAAAAAAATTGTAGAGAAGAACAAATGCATCTTCCTTGGCTAAACAAACAAGAATCTACAATGTTCTGAAATAGTATAAATGTGAAAAATGTTACCATTTACAATGGGGTGCGTTACAACTGAAGAAAACTGTACCATCTGCTGCCACTCAGTGAGAGAGTTAGGACATATCTCCTGTCGATCCAGCATAACAGTGTAGACTAGCCCTTAGATTTATTCTTATACAGCATATATGATAGTAGATGGTTTCACACAGGCCACAGAATTATGAAAAACTTGTGAAGCTGTTAGTCACTGGTTATTTTGGCAAATCTCTCGTATTCAGTGGGAGAAGTTTACCTGAATAAGGACTATAGGATTTGAGGTTCTTCTGTCAGTGGATATGACGCTGGCTGGGAATCGGAAGACCTGGATTCTATTCATGATTCTGTCAATGATTTGCTGTGTCACATTGGGCAAAATATTTCACTGCTCAGTGCCTCTGTTTCCATTCTCACCTTTCATCTGTTTAGCAGGGCCGTCCCATGGGGATAGTGGGGCCCAGGGCCAATCGCCCTAGGGGGGCCCCCCTTCACTCTCCCTCCCATGCTGTAGGGGAGCTGCTGCCGCGGCTGGGGAGCCGAGGCTGTGGCCAACTGACCTCAGCCCTGGTTGCAAACCTGAGGCCACTGGTGGGAGCCAGCCCTGGGACCAGGTGACAGGAGAGCAGCCAGGAGTGGGGGTGGGATAGGCTGGCCCCGAGCCCCAGGCTCCGCTCTTCTGCTCTGCCCTTGGGCCAGCTGCTCCACCCTAGGGGTAGGGGTGGGCCAGCCCCAAGGCTGAGCTCTGCCCTCTTGTCCTGCCCCTTACCAAAGGATGGCCCTGCTGTTTAGATTATAAATTCTTTATAGCAGGGATTTTCTCTCATTAGGTATTGGGACAGTGGTTAACATATGGGTCTCTTGATTTCGGTCAAGGCCTGGAGGGCAGTAGAAATAACAAGGCTATAGGCTGTGGCAGTTTCTGTACATTTCCCCTCCTTTGTGCCCAAGCGTCTTCCTGTGGTTGTTTTTAAGGGGGTATTCCCTGTTTTCCGCTTACCTGGTTTGGATCTTCTGCCTTTGTACCTGTAGCAGTTGAGGCTTGCAGAATGACTGAGTTACTTAACTAGCTTCTTAAGAGAATGCCATGGAGTGGTTTTTTATCCTCTGCTATAGAAGGCTGCAAATGGCAGGCAGTAACACCAGGGTGATTTTTAATTCACCACTCTGCTAATTCACCTTTAGGCTGGTGTAAATACACCAAGTGCATAGAAGTGGAGTGACACAGTGATGAATTAAGCCCTAGATCTGTGCCCATTAACCAACAAAATATGGAAATTGTGAAGTGTGTGGTTTTGCATTTTGTGCAAGTGGAGCAGTATTATGAAAAATCTTTCCCTGCTTGGGTGAATTCTCATTGTAAAAGGGGAGAAGTGAATGAAAAAAATGACAAAAATATCTCTTGAATTTAAACAGTAGGAGATGAAAATTGCTTGGATACGCTGTAACATAGGGGAAAAAATGGTTCTACCTGCCTTGTTTGAAGCTATTTGCCTTATTTGAGCATAATTCGTGGTTGGCTGTGGATCATTTTGCCAGGCCATCAAGTGCACAATCTGTCTGGAACTCTGCTGTTTCCTGTTCTAAAACCTTGGTCTCAAATCATCTTATGATCATTTCTCTTGTGGGGTTTCAAAATCCAAATTTAACTAAAGAGAGACTACAGATTTCCCTGTAATGCAGCCAGGAGTGCAGTTCCCAGGGTGTGCTAGGGATGAGTGTTACTGGGTTACAGTCTTAGTGTTAAGGTGCAAGGTATAGTGAATGAGACCCTTTGTCTAATCCCGTGAGGTGCTGAGCATCCTCAGTTCACACTTAATGGGAGTTGAGGGTGCTCAACACCTTGCAAGATGAAGCTGTTTCTTTAGGGAAGACTGTATTGGTGGCTAAACAGAAGAGTGCCTAAGTGTGGCTTAGATTTTTCAGTTGGAAATTAAAAGGGAGCATTGTTTTCATTGCAAATAAGTGAAATATCACAGAAGAATAAAGGATCTAGGCTGGAATTTTTCAGAGGGGCCTAAGGAAGTTAGATACCCAAATCCCACAGAAATGCCAGGGAGGTGAGTACTTCCGTCTGGTTCCTTTTGAATATTCCAGGCTCATTAAAGAGCCTATAGATGTCTGTCTGTCAGAATGCACCGTGCTGCAAGCTTCACTTGTCGGTTGCAGCACATAATGTTACTGTTTTGCATACATTATGTGTTGGGTAGCAACCGATGCCTTCAAACTGCTCTATCCTTTTTTCCCAGTTTTAATTGTCCACTCAGGTTTCACTGCTTTTGACATGTATACAATGGAGTGAACACAGCCTGTGTGAATGGAGTGGAAGGTAATGCCCTGACTGTTTACTCACCTCTCTATTCACTCCAACTAGCCGTTTTAATATCTAGATCAGTTCTGATCCAGTAGAGGAGCTCTGTGATTTGTTCTAGAAAATAAATGTACTCTCTTAATTCAAATCAGCTGCTTCTGGGTCAGTGGCTACAGCTCTGTGAGAAGCTGTAAAAAAGACATCTCCATTTTGGAAGAGGAGAATTTGACTAGAAGACTGAAGCTGAATCCTAATACAGCAGTATAAATCAGAAAAGGTCAGGGAGCTCCAAGCACTACCGTGAGTAAGTGTTAGGTAAATTACTGGACTGCATAAATAGCTTTGGGGATTGTTTGTGAGTATCCAGGTGTGTCTATATTATTGGACACTGAATATGTATTGAACTTTTCATTTATTTGCTAGTTTTCATGATTTGTCTTTGCCTACTGAATTATTTGCATCAGTGCTCCCCAGAACACTTCAACTGAATCACAGTGTGGATCTTGATGTTTCCTTCTGCATAACTTTTGACGGTTTCCTTAAATAAAGCTCCTCAGAAACCATCATAAGTAGGCTCAAGAGTGTACAGACTTCACCTTGCGACTCTCTGAAATTTGGTTCTCATGTTCTGCATTTGTGCTGATGTGTGCTGCTTCTGAGATGATTCTCTATTTAATTTTGGTCCTTCAGACTTATTGATTTACAGACCTTATTTACTTTGCAATAGAGCTTGTCTCTGTGGAATTCTCTGAGCCACATGTTAACCCAGCAGTCTGAACTATTCAACCCAAATTGAATTTGTCTGTCTTGGTTCAAAGTTTTGTTGCTCTCTAGTGTTGCTGTTAACACATGTAACCATGATGCCCATATCAAACTCATTTATGTGCAAGGTAAACACAAATGGCCCTGGTGCCAGCCTTTCGTTGTAGCTCATTTGTGACATCATTCCACCATAAACGATTTCATTTTATGGATACTCTGTTCTTGCCTCATAAGAAATGTTTAATTCATGTCTTCAGCTTTCCCCCTTCAGTATGCTGCGGTGCTTTGGTAAAACATTCTGTCTTGTAGTGGAAAGCAATATCAAAAACTCTCTTGAAATTTTGTGAAAATTCACCGTTCATCTCTCTCTCTTTATTTGGGAACATATTTATTTTTAATGCAGGTATTTATACGCAACAGTCATCATTGTTGCATCTGGGGACTGCACATTAATTAAAAATATGCAATTAAAATGAACAACTCAATCCATACAGGGTAGTCAAATGACCTCTGATACTTCAGTTCAAATTCTTCTCTCGCTGCTTGGAAGATCTCTGTACATTATCATTAAAAAATTCGTTCAGAGCCTTGCTGAGTAGAGAGGTGCCTTGCAGTGATCCCAGAAGACTGGAACACTCTAACTCTGTCAAACAACCAGCAGAAGAAAGATCTGTAAGTGAGGATCTTTCATTGAAAAGACCCTGCCATGATTCCTGGACCATTTTCTTCCAGTAACTGGCAGCAAAGGCTTTTGGGTATGATTCTAAGTGTTGGCTTTGCTCTGTAAAACACTACATGGTTTGCCTCGTAGCTGCTTTACTTGGGACCTGATTGAAAGCCTACTAAAATGAGAGAGTATTTCCAGTGATATAATTGGGATTATGTCAGGCCCTCAGAAGCCACTAATACATTCCTTCTCCCTGTGCACCATCTCAACGTTGCTGTCGGTTGAGGGCCCTGGCTGGCTGACAGTCTTAGGTTTGAAGATAGGAGGCTTGAAAGCAGTGCATTCCCAATGGAGATACTTGACTTTGGAGTTCATTTTCCTCATTAGTGCAACACAGACCATGTCTTCCATTGCCTATCCATGGAGAAGGTGTTTGGTATTAGGCAGCTCTTTAATCTAGCAGACAAAGACAATAACACCTTATAGTGCTGGAAACTGAACTCAGAAAAATTGTAAATGCATATCAGACAAGTTTTTAATAGTAAGGATAATTAACTCCTGGAACAGATTCCTGAGGGATGTGATACATTCTCCATCACTTAGCATCTTTAAATCAAGTTTGGATGTCTTTCTAAAAATATGCCTATTTCTACAAGTTTGGGCTCTCTGCAGGAATTATTGAGTGAAATTCCATGGCCTGTGTTATGCTGTAGATCAGACTAGGTTATCATATTCATCTTCTGGGCTTAAATACCATCCATCCATAAAATGGTTGATTTTTTTAGGATATTGTGTAAGGTAGAGTAACTCAGGAAGGAAGAATGTCACTTGGGCAATGTTAATCACCATGGTGGGATGCACAGAAATGAGCCATTTTTTCAAGTAACTACATCCCAGACCACTCAGAAATGTACTCTCCCCCATTAAAATCTTTTCTTGCTTTTTGAATGCACAAAAGCTGTCTCTCACTGAATTGTACATGCCTGAATGTTTAGCAATCTTGTCTATAATTAGTGTTTCCAATCCCCACACCCCCAACTGAGGAGGGTGTTTTTAAAAGTCTCTAATTTACTGGAACTTCCTTCTTTATCTTTCTTTCAAAATGGCAAATAAACGAGAAATCCTCTAGTCTGCTGTTACTACTCCTGCATGCAGGGAGCTATCAGACACTGTTGCCAAAGGCTTTCCTATTTACCATGCTCCAGTCTTCAAAATTCTGGGGTGTAATTCATGTGGGCCTGCTGCTTTGTCAACTTTCAACAGTTCTAATTGCTTAATTATCTGTGCTGATGCAGTTGTTAAGCCTGTTATAACTTTGCTTTTCCAGACATGGGAAATCTCTGTCTCTATAATGTCGCTACTTTTGTGACTACCGAGGATAAGGGTGAGAAGGCGCTGTATGCATTTAGTCCTTCTGTGATATTATTAACCTCATTTGTGGTAACTTTTCAGCTCCCATCTCCAGGTCCTGGTTGCCTTTATGATTGTATGTATCTGTATTTTAAAAAAAATACTGCTTCCAGTCATTGGCTTTTTATTTGCCACTCCAACCTTCATTATAATTTTTTATTCATTTATTTGCCTATATTTCCTTTTATCACCCTTTTCCTTTGTATTTTTGGCGCCCAATCGGCTGCTACCATTCTGCACAATCACTCAAAGCCTCGTTCATTCACCCAGGTCTCTTGCATTCCTAGTGCATTTCTTATTAAATGACACACAAAACATTAGTGCATTACCATTCTGATTCCAAGAACAGTCTCTATCCTCTCTTCTCACATCCCCCCAGTGCCCCATCCACTTTAATTAATTATACTTAGAATATTACACATCCTGTCAAAATTTTTCCTTTCCAAGGTTTAATGGTTTTTTAATTCTAATGTGTGCTGCATGTGTAAGTGTTTTTGAAATGAAGAGAGTACACAGTGGCACAGACAGGGAGGAAGGATGAGATGGGTTCCCTGCAAAGATTCTCGAGCAGAATATCTGCAGGATGATGTTTTCTGCTTTGGAAATTGCAGCCCTATCACTGAACACAAAGGGAAAATCAGACTGGCATCACATGCAGAGGAACATATGCAAACTTAAAATACTCACTAGCAATAAAAGGAAATTCCTTCTCAGAGTGGGTTGTATTCCTGCCTCTCAGAGTGTGGCAGATAACATTAAAAGGTCCGTTGACTCGCTGGGAACCTTGCCTGCATGGGGAGTGTGTGATAAGGGACCGTGTTGAGCTTTAATATAAGGAAGCTTACTTTCCTGTAACCAAATGTATTTGAAAGTCCCAGATTACACCAGTTTACTTCAGTGCTGTTTCATTCCTCAGAGGAGTGCTGCAATTTGGATATGATGGAGGTCACCCTATGTAACTAGCGGTGTTTAGGACTTACATTAGGACTTTGCCTTGTTGGTCTTTAATCTCTGGTGATGGTTAAAGTGTTTGGTCAGAAAGGTGACTTAAGTTAAATAACTTTCTGGGGTTCCATGTTTATTAACTCTGTGTAGTGAGGAACCCGTATTTTGGTTTAGTGAAAAGATTTGTGTGTGTGTGTGTGTGTGTGTGTGTGTGTGTGTTGGCTTAGTGAAAAGATTTTTGTGTGTGTGTGTGTGTGTGTGTGAGAGAGAGAGAGAGAGAGAGAGAGAGAGAGCGAACAGAATCTGGTGCTAAGAGAGGAGAATTGGAACTAGGCATGAGGGGAAACCAGCAGAAATCTAGATTCCAGACAGGCATCTCTCCTTACTTAGGTTGGTCTGAATACCCAGCAGTTGACATCCATTAAAATGTTTCTGGACATCAGCAGCTAAAGGGAGACTTGGCGATTGGTTAGTTTTTGTTTGGGTAAAGGAGATCTAAGAGTCCAGGGAAGAAAGAAAAAGGAAAAATTCAGCATTGAGGGCCAGACTCTCCACTGATACCAACTGGTGTTCTTCAGTAGAGCCACCCCAGTTGACACCAGCTGAGGATATAGTCAGAGAAATAAGCCAGACACAGTATAGTGTGGTGACCAGGAGGTCTCAGATCTGCAATATCCCCTTATTGCTGTTGGGATCAAAGGTCAGGATATGGATTGTTTTCTCCTTCACTGATTTAAAAAAGTAGCAGCACCCTTGATCTGAACTCAGTCCAGTAGGGTTGTGCATTTCTGACATCAGAATGATACTGGATAGTTTTTGAGTGACAGGTTCCTTGTCAGAAACTTTCACTGTCTGTGTATTGGAGAACTACGAAGCCACCATGGAGCCAAGTGTTTTCCTCAGCATATTTACACACACTATGAAAATGTGATTGTTTTTCATCCCTTTAGTACAGTCGTTTCCCCCATAGCTGTCTGGTTTCCAGTAAGAAACCGATTAGTGAGTTAATTTAGCCCTTCTGAAAGTCTGACCATTCAGACACGGACTACATCTGGGTTATTGGGAGCTCACCGGTAAAGTAATTTCCCCTGGATTTGTAATAAGATCTCAGGTTTGAACTATGACATCATACTGGCTTTATAAGTATATTTATATGATATGATGGCATGCTATTAATTTATGAGGATAAACTCAATTGCTAGAACAAATCATCTGCTGAATTTAATGGGCCAGCTTCCCAGCCCTTTCAGGGTCCTTTGCGCCACTGTGGAGACACAGAGTACGTCTGCATGGGGGAAAAAAACAACCCAACCCACTGCAGTTCAGAGTGGGAGTTCCAGCTCCAGCCAGCATGCCCGCAGGGCTATTTCAGCATAGCACTATGAGCCTGAGTCCATAGGCACGGGCTCTGAAACTGGCTGTGGTGAATGTTTGTTTTTTGTAGTGTAGATCTACTCAGAGAGGTCATAAAGGCATCCTAACCAATCAGCTGAGGATTTTCACTGGTGAGGGGTATACCTGGGAGACATGGAGCTTGCAGAGTAAAAGTTGTGGCTGGAGAGAGAGGGCATCCCAGAGTGCCCTTGTGCTCTTCTGGTTCCCACTGCCAAAATGGACCCTGTGGCCTGTAGGAAGCTGGCACCATTAAGAGCAGCTTTTGTAGTACTTGCCCTATGATCAGGATGCTGCAAATTCTTTTGTGCCACCTCCCTTCAGCTGCATTTAGGACTTACTGAATGCAGCTGAGACTCTGGGCCAATGTGTTGACACTCACTATTCCTCTTCTTCGGATAGAGGAAGCCACTAGCATGAAAAATAAGTGTGTGTATTAGGCAGAAAACAAAGGGGTTAATGCAAAATAATAGGAAAGGAGTGGCACAAAACCAGTTACACAGTCACCTTGTCTGCAGTAGTGTGGGGCTAGCGTAGTGGCAGAGAAAAGCAGGGACCAACCGGTCCAGTGACAGAGGATTCCTCCAGTATCATTCAATAGTGGGAAATGCCCCAATTGTGCTGGGAACTCTGCCAGCTATCTCGGGAGTTCAGAGCTGTGCGTTTCTAACAAATACAAAGGGTTTCTCATAATGTTTTGCCTCGTGGGTATGTATATGATTAATTCCATGCAAGCATTATTGGTGTGCTAGTAGTTCTGGAGATCCTGAAACCGAAAAAGGAAACACATTTGGCTCCTACTTCATACACAATCACTTACACTTAAGCTATTGATAGCTGATTGGGATCTGTAGACTGTTGGGCTGATGCCACTGGGTTTCTAAGCATATTCAATGGCTGGAACAGACAGCTAGGCTGTAGGTTTTGGCAAGCTGTAGGTCTCATTAGTCAGGCTGACAGTATCTGACACTAGAAATTCCCATCCACTAGGATGAAGCTCACTTCCCTAGGCTTTGGCTGACATCCCAACAATATTTACATGAAGGACAACAGAGAACCAGTGTTAGATAAAGGCTGGGAGTTTCCAGTAGGCAGGCAGTTGTATATTCTATTGAATAGATTATTTGGATAATAATGCAGTTGAAAAATGTGAGGAACGGTGGTTATTTTTTGCTAAGCATCTTGGATGTAGAGTAATTTATTTGTATTGTGGTACTGCCAAAGGGGCCCAGTCAGGTTCAGGGCCACGTTGGGCTAGGTGCTATACGTGCACAGTCCCTCCTGCAAAGAGCTCACAGTTGAAAAAAGCCAGTGTTCTGGGTGGGAAGCTATACATAGCTTGTTGATTCCAGGGTGGTGTTCTGATTATAGGAACTCTTCCCAGATGCCCTCAAGCTCAGTCCTTCCTTCTTCAGGGCTGGATTTATTCTCAGCGGGTGGAAAGGATTGTACCAGGTTGAAAAATATGGAAGTACTAACCTAAGCTTCACTCTCGATTTAAGCTCCACCTACTCATGGCATCAGAGATAATTGCTATTTACAGTAGGTTGCTTACATGCTTTCATCAAGAGTGCATAATATACATATTCTAGTTATCACCATTAATTTTCTGGGTTAACTCTTCATTAAGATGAATACAGGCAGGTCATGTCTTTCAGAACTGTTTTGATCCAGGGAGTCTGTACACTCTGGCATCAGTGTATATCCAGTTCAGGTACTGAATTCCAAAGGGGTAGCCATGTTAGTCTGTTGTAGAAAAACAAAAGAGTCCTGAGGCACTTTGTGCCACAGGACTCTGTTGTTTCACATACTGAATGTTACTTTTGCGCCTAGAAGGGCTAGAGACATCATTTGCATTTTGTTAAAGTGGAACCCCAAGGGTCTCCATGACAAAATAGTAGTGTCTTGCCAAGCTGGGGACAGCCAGCCCATTTTCAGTCCTTTAGAAAGAGTGCAGTTGGCTCTTTAAAATAAAAAACCAACCAAAACCCAAAACTCAGTTCCCTTCCAAGTTCTGTGACCATCCAATCCACCTAACTTCACTCCACATGTCAAACCCCAGAATCACTTTTAGAGTTCTTCTGTCACTCGAAAATAGCTGACCCCTTCCTTTCATGTAAATGAGTCTTTCTCCACTGAAATCAAAGGCTAGCTGGAGGGGCTCCAGGGCTGCAAAGTTACCTTGCTGCATCTTTGATTGGTGCTAGAGTTTGTCTTTCCTCCTGAAACTCAAGCAGCATCTCCAGACTGGAGAATGCTGGGGGGGCCAGATGCCCAGAGGGGCCCCCTTTTGTTTTGTCCAAGGATCTAGGGGTAGGCATAGTAGCAAATATGCTTGAGACTCCCTCCTTGCTTTTGAAGCCTTTTGCCCATGCTTTTTTTATTACTCCTGAAAGCATAAAGTATTTTAAAATCTGTGTTCATAATTTTACAATGAGATTATAGAAACTTGAACCTTACATTTTTATACCATCTTCCATCCTAAAGGAACCCGAAACACGTTACAAACTTTACACATAGAAAACCAGTTACACTGCCACTTAAATGCGGCCACCTCTGGGACAGGGCACAACACCTATTTAGCAGTGTACAACGGTATACGTAACTGAAATTTATTGGGTCAGTTAAGGTAGCAGAATGTAGTGACCCAAACTGGAATTTGGCTTGGACGGTAATACACCGTGAAAAGAACCATGGATCTTTAAGAAGCATATCTGGGTAGGAGGACCTGGGTTTTGTGTCTCATCTGAAATTAAACAGCATGTTAATTCCAATAATAGTAATAGCATCTTCTGAGTCAGCTTCACAAGAAAGGGGTATGAGGATTGATTATTCTGTTTCACTTTGGCTGTGATAAGGATAAGCTACAGCTAGGATGAAATATCCCGAGGACCTTGCCCTTTGTTGATCAGATAGAATCAACTTGGAATCTCTTCTAATCTTTCCCAGCTATGATTTCTGTTTTGTTGGATTTTTACTAGACTAGTCAAGCACTAATTTTCTGATCGAGACAATTTTGCATGAGATATGGGGGTAATTTGATTCATTGCTGTGATTTCAGTCTGAATGCAGGATTGATATTGAGTTACATGAAGACACAGAATACTTGAATTTGTCTGCTTAAGATTTGACAATAGGTTAGAAAAGTCACCTTTGGATTAATTTGCTTTATCTGCTAAAGTCCCATTAAACCGAAGACAGCTGGTGTCAAAAGCATAAAGGGAGACAAAATTTTGCTCCCAATTGTGGAAAATGTGTTTAAACAGGCTAGAAATGTTTCCTGCTCTGCAGGGTATAATACACTCAAATGGTTACATTAACATGAAAATATATAACAAAGAATGTATTTAGGACAATCCCTCTATATCCTGTGCTAATGAATCTGAATTTCAGTAATGAAGTCAAAGGGTTGTATTCTTCTCTTCATGAGTGCAGTATAGTAACTTTCATTAGCATTAATGGGAGCTGCACAGGTGAATTATAGGATCATAATAGTTAGAGATGGAAAGGACCTATCAGATTATTGAGTTTATGCCTCTCTTAGGACCAAATCCTCCTCAGTGCATTCTTGCAAGCAGCCCTGTTGGTTCAGTTATTGTGGAGATGAGCCCCCCATAAAATACCCCAATAGTCCTGCATGTAGGGAGCTGAATTTCAGGGGTAAAATTCTCCCTGTGCAGGAGGCCACAGTGTCCTCAAAAAATGGGGAGGGGGATGTTAGGCACTGGGTTTTAAATGATGCTCTGTCCTAGTGAATTTCACCCCATGATTTAGGCATGATTTGATCCACCATCCCCAAACAAGGGAGAAACAGCCAATGCTGTTCAATGCTACACTGAATCTTAGCCAATACTTCAAAGGATTGGCATGGTTGTACTGCGAAGTGTGTCCAAAATACAGCATTCCTTTGGATGATCTACCCACAACATCCCAGTTTCCAGAAAGCTTCATCGATTGTCAGAGACTTAGTTTTACTGCAGAGATTTTCCTTCTCCCTGCACCAAATCTATTCTTACCCTGTTAATATTCAGTTAAAAAGGTTCTTTAGAGGTAACAGCATATGTCAGTCTTCATTCACTGTGCATATCCCGTTAACCATAAGAGGAGGGCATTATTAATGCTAACGCAGACCAGGGTAAAACAAGGATGTTGGGCCAGATCCCCAGGTGGTGTAAATTGGAGCTATGCTGATCGACATCAGCCAGACTTGTTATGCCTAGTCTGTTGAACATGCAAAAATTATTTACAGAAGCTGCATGCAGATGTTGGTCCCTATGAAAAGTTGAATAATAAATTAGCCTAATTCAGATCCCCTGTTTCATTAAAATCATTCCTCATGAGTCTTTGCTTTGCCCAAACAATGTTGACTTCCTGTATTGGAATGAGCGACATGGGGTTAAAAGCATAAAATTTTTCAACTTGTAGAAACCCCAAACAGGAAATTTTTAAAACAAAAAAAATCCTCATTGCAGTAAAAAGCATTTGTCACTATCCTCAGCTATTAGTATCCTCTAACATTTTATAAAAGAAGCTATGGCAGGATTACATTTCTGCCTAGGCTGGAGTTTTCTTATTAGTAAAGGCAGAGGGCTCTGTAAAAAGCCCAGAGGTCAAAAATATAATACAGTATTTACCCGCTCGTGTTTCCTGACATTAAGCTATTAGGGTAGATAAGGGAGAGGTGCAGAGTCTTAATTTATAAGCAAATGATGATCTGTGGCTGGGGACTGTTTGCATTTGCTGGAGCTTATTATTTTATCTTGAACTTAATATAGTGGATCACTGTTCACTAACCAATAACAGCAAATCCCTCATCCCCAACCCTTCTGCAAAAATAGATTGAGGACTAGAGCCTCAGTTGGTGTAGGTTAGTGTAGCTCTTTGAAATCAGTAGAGCTGTACTGATTTACACTAGCGATCTTGAATCTGGGTTAAGGGAAGATGGGGTGAAAAATGTATCGTTATGGGGCTGGGATATTGCTCTGTTAAAAATATTGTGGGAGTCCTGGAGTCTCTGTGCAGTAGAGGCCATCATGGCTGCATCATCTCTGCAGGGCTGGCATCCTACAGGACCTGTTCCCATATCTACTCTGGGAATCATCCCCCAGGGTGTAGGCGTTGCTAATAGAGGGGAAAAACTGCCATCATGGATAAGCAAATGCTGCACTTTTTTAAAGCAGAGGTTGCTGTGTGGTTTGTTCTGTTAAGTAATAAGAGGAACTCCTCAGTTAACTTTCGATTAGTTTCCTGCATCATCACACTTATTTCTTTTTTATTTTCAAGCAGAACATTTGGGGGTGAATTTTGTGTTCTGAAGGTGAGGGACAGATGGATCGCAGTGAAGTTCATACTGTGCATGGATATATTTTAGCTGGTAGTGGCCTTTTTGAGCACACAACACTGGATCATCACATTACACTCTTCCCTGAGTAAGGAGTGGCACAGAGGTGTTACAGGAGCTGTGCAGGAACCAAATTGGGAATCAGGGGCTCCATGAACTCACCTGTGCAGGATGGGAAGTAGCAACTCGATGGCAGCTCCTCCCTCCCCACACCAGGGCAGTGTGGGTAGCCTTTAGGTTTCAGTGGGTAAGCTGGCTCATGACTGAGCCTGGAGTTTGCACTTTGCTAAAGCTGGGCTTGTATTTTTTGCACCTTTTTTTATTTGTGACCTTAAAATGGGAGGAAGAAGAGGACAGAAGCGTGTTTAAAAGGACAGGACCAAGATAGCTCTTCATCCACTCTCCCCACGGATTACTGCGATTGCCTGATGTAGACGATTGCGTTTGGAGACAAGAGGTGGCCTTCTGCCACAAAACAGCCTTTCTGCTGAAAAATCCAACCTGCTAAGCAGAACCAGGTGGTGTGGAGGGCTCTGGAAATTTCCTGTATTTACACTGAGACCAAGGGCACTACCTTGTATTACCATTAAAGAGGCACCATATATGTTTTCATGAAAATAAAGATGTCAGATGGGAAAAAAAAATCTAGATGTAATTATGAAGAAAAGTGCAAAAAATACTGCAGTTGTCCGTGAAAGATGGCTAACCAGAAGTAAACATCGACAGCAGTGTTTGATCCCTTCATGT
Organism: Pelusios castaneus; assembly: GCA_007922175.1. Taxonomy (NCBI): domain Eukaryota; kingdom Metazoa; phylum Chordata; order Testudines; family Pelomedusidae; genus Pelusios; species Pelusios castaneus. Next base: position 2,039,592 of record ML685808.1, read on the forward strand.
TTACTATTTATTCATATTTATTATTCATAAATTCAAGCACAAATGTTAGGCCTGCACCCCAGTGACACATTTGCATTTTACTTTAAGTTTGATTCCCCCACACCCTCCAGTTTTGCAAACAGGGATTTAATGATTTACCATCCCAGATCAGTTCTCTCTTGTGTGTGCTCCCTAGCTCTTCTCAGCTCTCTGCTTCTTGTTTCAGGAAAAGATTTCTAACATGGAAAAGTGATATTTGAATAGATTCCCCTAAGGCAATCAATTTACTTTTAATTTGTCTGGAACTAAGCTTTTCTTTGTTGCAATGAGAAAGGATTGAAACTGCTGTAAAATGTATTAGCTTCTAGGAAGATTTTGAAATGAATTTTTTAATGATCGTGCTGTTTGCTGTACCCAGCAGCAGAATCATCACGATTACAGTATAGCCATACGGTTGCTGAAAAAACACTGAAACGTCAAGATAATGCCATACTTTCATATGAGAGTACTTATGGTAATGGGTATACTAATAAATATTAACACTGGTATGGCCTCCTTGCACGGACTTTCCTATAGATCATCGTCATGTGGCTCAAAAACACAATCCAAGGTGTGAAGTAAACAGTCACCACTCTGTTTATTTTATATTTTAGACAAATATTTAGGGCTCAACTCACAAAGATGCTGCATGTATCCTGTGTGGCAAAATATTAGGAGAATTTCTGGAATTCCCATCCTCCAGATACTTCTGTCTCACACACACACGCGTGTGCAAACACACAGCATCCCTTCTCCCCTTCCTGTCTGCAGTCCCAATCATTCAAAATATCTTTTAGGATATTGGCACCATCACTTCCACAGACTACTACTATCCCCAATGCCACTCGCTTGACTTAGCTCTCATCACTGTATAGCAGATTAGCAGGCTGCTTTAATTCTTGGCTGGATTGCGAGCCATCAGGAATCATTTGCAGCCTATATTTCACCTAGGCATTCCCTGTGTAGGCAGCTGCACAATCCAAACGGCATCAAGTGCCTCAGTGAAGTCCGGCACTTTGTCACATATTTTTCCTCCACCACACAAGCCAAAATACAAATGCTAAAGCCCCGTCATTCTTGGAGTGTCCTTTTCATCTCGTCTTTCTTATTTTCCATTTTTATGTGGCTCCTCTGCTTCTTTCCCTCGCACACCAAGCATAGCACAATATGTGCTCCACTTATTCGTCTGTCCAAACCTTCTCTGACTTGGACTGAGCTGATTTTCTGTTCAAAAATGGAAACTCCAGGGACCATTGTGATTGCTCAAATTGCACTTTAGATGGTATAACAGCACATGTCATTCCACCATTTATCAGAAATATTAAATCCCCTAGCACTTGCACCTCCGCATGTTTTAACTTTGCCTCTGGCCAGCACTAGAGATCCAATTGAAGATAATGCAGTTGCTTGGGGAGCTGAATGGGCCATCTTTTCAATCCATTTTCATGTCGTACAGGACTAGAGTGAACTTAGGTGAATAGAAGAATGACGGTGAATAGGTGAATAGCCCAAGCTTCAGTTAACACTTACTTAACTACCACAGGCGCAACAAATACAGATGATCGGAGCTTGGCCCTCCATCCACCTCCCCAAAGAAAACTGTGCACATGTGCCTGCTTGATTTTAAAGCCATTTTGGGGTTTGTTTCTTCACTGGTCCCTTGTTGTGATTCACATCTGTGAAGCCACCCCTTGTGCCAAGCAGCAGGCAGCCTGTAAAGCCTCGGGGGTGTCAGGGCATCTGTCATGCTTAGTGCCCTGTAGAGCAGCCTCTGTCCCACTATAGCTGCCTTGTACTTTTTGGTTGGCACAACGCAGCCCGAGTACTGGCTTACTTGGCCAGTGCAGAATTCCTCCAATGTAAGTGACTCTTGGGTTGGTCTAGAGCCATCATGATATCACCTACGCCACGCCCCTGCCAGCTCCAGTGGTGTGGCAGGGAGAAAGGGGCACCGCTCTAGTTTCTTTATGCCTGACTATCCCTAACTGCATGGATGGAGTGCTCTAGCTTACACCCAAAAAGGGCCCTGGCATCAGGGGATAGAAAGATGGTGTTAAACCACCTTCCCGTTTCCTCCCCTACCTGCCTTTGGGCTGTACAGAGGACTCTTCAGCCACATCCCATAACTGAGGCCACAACAGTTTTTTTTCTCATCTCCCTCAACTTTCCCCCCAAGTAGAGTGAAAGTAAAAAGGAGGGAAAGAGATGAAAGAAAAAAAGACTGGAAGGGCTGAGGAGAGAGCAGGGTGGACGTGAGGCATGCCCCAGGTTTGGTCTTTGATTGCAGACTGTTTGAATTCTGGCATACTGTGGAGGCCGCAGTGTATTTTTGGTGTCATGAGTTCACGAGTCTGTAAAAATTCTTGAGCACGATAACGAGCCCTGATATTTTCCTAAATACTTTGTGGCTGGAGCAGCTTCCTTTTCTCCCATCCCCTTCTGTTCTAGAGTTCTGTGGAAGCTGCTCCCTGCACCCGCAGTCAGGGAGGGGTTCGGCGCATTTAGTATATTGCGCATCATGGCTGCCCTTCTGTCCCCGTTGCTGTAGCTCTTGTCTATTCCTGCTCATCTCTCAACTGGGCTATTGTTACTGTCTCCCCTCCAGCTTCCTTACTTCTACCCATTGACCCTTGAAGGCAATCAAAATGTTGCCATTCTTCCCTTTCCTTCACATTTTCTTCTGCCTTGTTCAGCTCACCCCTTTTTCACTGATGTGCTGTTTTCCATGGCATCATAGTCAAAGCCTGACAGACTCTTGTCCCGCTCTGCTGAACACATCTTTACTCTTGGTTATTCCTGCTACCTCTCATGGACCTGATCTATACTTACCGAGAAATTCAGCGGCAGTTGACGGGAGTTACGCAAACTACACTGAGTAGCTTGCCTAACTCCTGTCAACTTCTTCAATTCTCTTCTGTGCAACATCTTCGCTGCACTGCGCCAATGGAAAATGCATTCCCATCGACTCAGAGCTAAGCTACCTGCCAGGGTGGCCTTAATAAATCAGCTTCCAGCGACTTCTGGGTTTGACTGAGTGTGTCTTTCTGCTGCTCAATAGAATTAAAAAAGTGGATCCTCCACTGTCAGTGGTGCTGCTGGTGGTGTAGACATACCTTTGCTGTTGTTACTGCTTCAGATCCTCCCTCTTCCCCCAAGCTGGTTTAGTTCCATGGTTTATGTGGCCCCCTACATTTGGAACATTTTGTCTCTTTTTCTTGTTCAGATCACACACTGCTTCTGGAAGGCTCCCTGTCTTGCTGTCTCAGATCGTCTCCTCACAGCTCTCCTCACTGTCCCCCCAAGTCTTGTCTTTTTCACCTTGTCTTAGAGCCTGAATGAAAGTCAACAGGATTCAGTAAGGAATCAAGGGGATCAACCTGCCCAAGCGTAAGATCAGGGCAACGAACACTCTATTTGTGTAACTAATAGATGGTGATTTTTACCTCTCTTGGGGACCAAAATCCCCGTCTTATTTTTGATTAACAGGGATTTTTTTTTACCATTTCTATCATGACTTGTACATGAAGTTGGTAAAGTATTTCTACAATAGATTTTGGTAAAAAATCGCTGAGATTTTAAGCGAGCTGCAGTTGTGAGGGACTCATGCACTTGTGAGGTACATGCTGTGGGCCTAAGCAGCAGTCTTCTGACACAATTTCATTCCTGCAGTGCCAGCTTGTTGCTTTAGATCAATGCTATTTCACTCTCTTCTCTGTGAATTATGGAGTTCCTCAGGGCTCCGCATTGGACTTCCTGTTTTCTAATGCCTATACACTCTCTGGCTCCCATGACACCCCACCTCCTCCTGGTTCATATCATTTTTATGCAAATGAAACATGTTTGTCTCTCTGTACCACCAGACCTTCTGAAGCAATTTCATTCCTCACCAGCCTGTCTGTCTGAAGATTGCATGGTTCAATACAGACGTGTGTGTGGTTGGGGCTCATAATTAGTTGTCTTTGTGCTAGTCCCCTGAGGCGGGACAGAGGTGGTGTGAAATCTGGAGCTCAACATGGGCTTTACTTTACTCTTTGAGAAGCATGATTTTTCCAGAGATGGTTGGTTGGTTTGGTTATTTATTTATTTATGCTGTATTAGGGATTATGCTCAGCTGTGACAGGGTGTTTTTCCTGTTGTCTGACATAAAAGGAGTAGCCCTTCAGAAATGCTGTAGTGTCTCCCATCACTGAGGCCATTATACTGACAGTGTGAGAATCAGTTTTAAGGTGAAATGCTAACAGCTTCATTGCAAACATCCACCTGGGCCGGAGGTTTGTGTAAACTGACCAAATGCTCCCTAATATCGTGTCCCAGCAGGCACTTGATCTTGTGTAAAACCTGGGATGGATTCTTCAGGGGCTGACTTTACTTGGGTTGTTCCAAATGCCTGATCAGGAACATGCAAGGGGATCTTTCCGGGAGATCATGTACTGTGCTTGCACACCTTCTTGATAAGGTAGGGTCATTGCTCCAGCAGGCTTCATGTGCAGTACTTTCTGCCCATGTAGAACTAATTTCTCCTGTTTGTGTGAGAGTTTGTTTGTCGGTGGGGTACTTTGCGGAGAGGCAGAGCTTTTTGCTGAATTGTCCAGGTAGCCAGGCCGGATGAATCTCTTTAGTTCCAACTCAGCAATGTAAAAGGCAGGGGCAGTCGGGAGAAAGGGAGCGTTCTGAGTAGCTGTTTTAAGAAAGTGCTAGGGATTAAGCATTATGTTGGATTGTTTTAAGTACAATCCAGTTCCATGATGCTTTGCTCTGGGTTAAGTTTCCGAATAGAATCGGAAAGGTGATTTAAGGAAAATATCTACCTTGTGTATGTGTTGCCTTTTTGTTAGGGGTCTAGAACCTGCCCTTTCACACCTCTTACATGATAGACCGTGCCTATTTGACTTGCTGAACTGATGCTGCTCATTCAGGGATTCCTAGCTACAGCTATGGTGCTCTACACCCAGTTTTTCAGCAGAACTAGGACTTGAATTCCAGATACACTCAGCTCCCAGCACGCTGAGCTCTTTGGAAAATCTGACTCCTAAATCATCTTTTAAAGCCTGTGGTTGTGGTCCAAATTCCATGATGCCAGATCAGATTTAGCTTGCATATTCCTCTGTTTTTCTGGGGCCAGTGCATTTTATGGGTTCCGGAAATACCACCACTCAGTCACGTGCGCATGGTACCATTTGGGTTCAGGGGCCTGCTCCATGGCTTGAGGTTTCCCATGCAGTAGAGCAGAGAGAAGATGGAGGCAGCAGAGCTGTACCTTCTTTGGCTGCCCCGCTGTAGGAAGGAGAGGTACTCTTTTTATTTCTCCCAGATACTCCTTTTGTTATCTTCTCCCTTTACATCTTATTGGTGTCTGCTCTGCTTCATGGACCAGTGAGTCCCCCATCCACTCTGTCAGCTTCCTCATTCAAGGAGCCAGGCAATCTTCCTGCCCAGTTCCAGGAAGTCCCCTGCTGCCAGCTGCCTCCCCGTTGTTTATGTATTGTATGCATTGCACTGTGTGATTATTACCGAGGGTTTGCTGCTCACATTAGGAATGTTTTTAGTACAGACAGTAACGATTGCATTGGCTCAGGCAGGCCTAGAGCTGTAAAGAATTTCCTGTATTCTGATTTCAGATACTTTAGGGGGAAAAAAACTGCTTTAAAGGACCAGTACCCGAATGTGAATTACTGTTGTGGGTGCTGTGATGGCTGGGTTTGCTAGAGGTAGGCTGAGAAGAGCAGCACTTTGTGCCTGTCTCCCCAGGGGGCGAGAGGGTGCGTGAGTGGCTCTTGCTACACATGAGCTACAGGTGCTCCTCCCTTGGGGGTTCAGCCTGCTCCATGGTGACTGCAGGCTGGTGCACAGAAGGAGCTACGGTCACGTAGGTTAACTTCCTCTTTCTGGAATGTGGGATCAGGGCGTGGCACTGCGGGAGTGCTAGAAACGCTGTTACGTTTGCCTCTTCCATAGGTTCACTGGGAGAGGAAAGCAAATCCTTGTTCTTACTCTAGCAGCCCTGCCCACGGAATAAAATATTAGTTCAGATTAAGTACTGGCCACTCATGCCATACTGATCAGCAAAGTATCTGAGAGCCCAATCCAGCCCCCATCTGAAGGGAGCTAGATTGTGTCAGTTCAGTTCCCGGTGGACATCTGAATGTCTGAAACCTGCTACAAGAGCTGGTACTGTGGCTGGCAGTCTCTCTACTGAGTCCAGCAAGTCATGTGGCACAGAGATGAAGCCATCTTCTTATTCTTTGGGACGATCTCCAAAAGAAAGGCATAGGGGCATGGGAGCAGCATGGCAAAGCTAGCTGTGATGTTACCTGTGCTGTATCAATTCTGTTACTAGATAGGGCCTTCAGTCCTGCATCTTTCACAATCACTAATTATTTTCTTTAAAGAAATAAAAAAGTCAATAAATGTCACATTCCCCAGCTCTCCCCAACCTCTAGTATTCATGGATTCCAATCAGTTCTGCCATGCAGTCTGAAGATGGCTTTTTGAAAACAAACACCTAGCCACTTGTCTATAACAAGCCAAAGGAGGGAACCGTTCACCTTCCAGACAGAGCAGTAACGCAAGTAACACAAGCAAAGTATAAGAGCATTGAGACAGCTCCTAATGCAGGTTGTTCTGCATGTAAAGCGGAGTGCATCATTTTCTGAAAACACCGTAGAGTAGGCTACTAAAATCCGGACCTCCTACACAGCCAGTCAGCGTTGCCTTTTGTACGGTGGACTTACTGCTGTGATGTAGAGAAATGGCTAACGTTTTAGACATAGATTTTCAATGAATTGATTTTCCTTGGGGTTTTTTTTTTTAGGTTTGCTTTTTTACTAGCTGATTCTCTATAAGTGTTAAGCTGCTCATATTTTGGTGCATTGTGCTATGTGCTGAGAATTTTTATCAGCTGCCCTTGTGCTAGAATGTGGTGGAAATACAAATGTATCTGAAAAGCTGAGGGTATATGCACAGAAATACAACACATCAAAATGAACTATTTTCAAGTGCACATAAAGCAAACCAAAGCTGAATCTGCATCTTTTTGGGGCTCAGTATATCAGACTGGCAGGGACTGAACCTATTATTGTATTATTATTAACATCAACCCTTGACAGTACTGTTTTGTTATTTGTATATAAATTACAATGAAAATATGCTACTGTTCATTTTGAAATGAAAGGTATGCGCTTTGTGAAGTTTTACTGGGTTGTCTTCATTTACAAATTCTGATCAAATGAAGGAAACACTAGAGTGAAAAGAATATACTGATAAAAACCTATGACATCTGTACAAAATGGTCTGCTGCTTAGGGCAACGGAGTGAGAGTCTAGACTCTTGGGTTCTAGTCCCAGCTATGCCACCAAGTCACGTTATCATCTTGGACAAGTCACTTAATCTCTTTGAGCCTCAGTTTGCCCATTTGTAAAAGTGGGGTTATATTTTCCGAGTTCACAAAAGAACTGTGTGATTTGCTCTCTTGCTTGGGTGTGGGAGGTCTGAAAAAGGTACAGAACCACTGAATTTCTTTTGCACAGGGAGGACTGGCCACAAAGTGGCTATAGGGGAACATCACACCCTGTGTGTACCATGGATATGGCCAGCAGTTTGCAAATGATGCAGGTTCACTGACCAAAACCTCAGCATAGTGGGATCTGGCCATTATTGCAGGCCAGAGGCTCTGGCTAACTTGGGGGTTACATCCCCCTGTGACAATCCTACCCAATATGATTTTGAACAGAGATTGAAAATGTGGTCTTTAGTGTTTATAAAGAGCTTTGAGATCCCTGCATAGAAGGTGCTATAGAGGTGCAAAATACCGTCCCATGTGTCAGCAATGGAAATGCTGCTTATTGAAGCCTTAGGTTCTGGAGCAGACGGCAGGGAGAGAATCTTCATTATTCCCATATGAATGGAGATCAAGTGCTGGAAGTGACAAATTTAATCTTCAGTGGAAGGAGGTGGTGCTGGTTATTTACAAAGCCTCTGCAATTGTGTGGGAGGCCAGCAGGGAATTAAGCAAAATGTAAAAAATCAACAAAAATATAAACAAACTGCAATCCCAGATGTAGAATTGATGCTGAGATTTTTTACATTGAACAAAGTTTAAAGCAGAGTGCCTTTTAGCATTGGTTACTGAAAACAAAACTGTTGACTCTAAGCAGCTTGACACATGAGACAAACCCATTTTAATTTATTTCCTATCGCAAGTTCTTTCCCTTTAGGTTTAGTTCTGGCAGCAGCAGCAGAAGGAGGAAAAAAGCAAATGACACACAACCTGTTGGAAATTGAACTTCAGCCTGTTAAAATAACAATAATAATAAAAAATACAATAAAATGCCCCTTTAAAATGTCATTTTAAATATGTCATCTGTTCAAAAGTAACTGACATTTATGTAGGCATAATAGAAAAGATCTGATCCTGCAAACCATTACTTCATGAGCAATCCCCTGGAATCCGGCATCAATGTCCTAGCACATCCTTCGGTGGTGATGAATACTTATATTGTCTTTGTGTTTGTAACTATTTAAACCAGGCTCATCATGATGGTATCTGATGGGATGTTAGTGCTGGTTTCTGTGTACTGCATGTGAGAATAAAGGTTGCAGGGTCAGTTTCCAGAAAGAAAGAATCCTCAATTTCATAAGCCACTGTATTTTCTTCACACAGATCAAAGTGAAGGATTTCATTGTAGGGAAGAGTGCCGGATCCTTGGTCACTCGGACAGATGCTGGATGCCCCGGAACTCTGTCCCCAGTCGTGCAAAATCCCCTGAGCATGGAAGGAACGTCATGGCACTTTCTATAGAAGCTACCACTGTGGATACGGAGCCTTATGAAGACTGTAGTACAAAAAGGACTTTTGCAACATTTGGCAAAGATGGGCGCGAACCCCTCACCGACGAGCGTATCGTCAACCCGAAAGGCAAAAGAACAGTAGATCTGCCCGTCTGCAGCCCAAAGGTAAACGGTGCAGTCCGCGAGGCGGGAAATGGCTGTGAAGCTGTGAGCCCCATCACATCACCCCTCCATCTGAAGAGCCCCCTCTCCAGCAAACCTTCAGTATCGTACAATATAATGCACTGCCCGGTAAATCGTGATCTGGAGCAATTTGTAAACAATGGCCCTTCTCGGCCCACAGAAGCAGAACCTAGAGGGGCGGACAGCGAAAATATAATGCATGAAATTAACCCACTTCTACAAGAATGTAGGGAAAAAGACTCATCAGGAGTGAAGAGACTAAAAGACATAGTACTCTAAACTACACCATATAAAAAGGAGAACCAACGCTGCTACAAGCGCATATTCTTTTTAATTGCTTACCAATGGTTCACAAATTGCTGTATTTAAGAGCTTTCCCTAAATGTATTGTTTATAAATGAAGCTATCATTAATGTGACAATCCCACTTGTTTCAACAGGCAGCAGGGGTGTTCAGTTGAAGCAAATTAGCTTGTTTTTCTTTTGTTACAGAGTGGGGATGAAGGTGAGACTGGTTCAGTTATAAGAAGTATTATGTATGGAGTATTTTCAATTTATATATTTTTATATCTAAAACTCTCTATTAGAAATTGCCATTCTTTGTAATGAATTGAACTGAAACCCCCTTATGCAGCCATCTTTAATAATCACCCTGACATTTTTGTAGCCTATACAATTTAATGACCATTTCTTGTGTACAACTGTTAAAAGAACAATTCAGTGAGTTTGAATATTTACCCAGCACAAGGCTGTTTGTACTTTAAAATATTGCTATTTTGCTGTGGACACTCCTGCATTAAGAATCCTTTTGCAATCACATGCTTATCTGTGCTATTATCGTATTTGATATTGCAAATTACTGTATGTCCAGTGATGGCAAAAGGCTTTCAAGTTTTTAAAAAAACCACACACACATATTTAAAACCTGGGGAAACTGCTAATTCCAAAGCCAATGTAAGGAGTGTTACTCCTGCCCGCCCTCCCACACCCAATAAATTCTCTACTTGTTTTCACAGTGCTATGATAGACAGTGCTATGTGGAAAGTCATTTGAGGGATATTCTGCTGTCTAATTTGCAGTTGTCAGATGCAGTGTGTTAAACGTTTTGAGATCCATTTATATTTTTGTAATTTCAAGGCACTGCATGGAAAAGCTTCTCTGTAAGTTATTAGCTCCCAAGTTTACATATTTATTCTCTGTCTCTAATCATCTCAGAGTGACGGAATTGTTTAACAGATCTAAATTAGCATCTTGGTTAGACACACACACTTCCTGTTTCCAAATTTCCCAGTCACGATTACATTAAGTACCTGTGTGTGTGTATGTATCTCATCACAGGATGGATTTTAAAGTGGTATTTTTTCTATTTATCCCTTCATCGTAAATAGGTATAGAATAAGCAATGGAAGAAATCCGTGTAGGGGGACACAGGTAAAATGTTAGACTACTACTAATCAAATTAATGTGCCTTCCATACGGAGAAGAAAAAAGCAAGTCATTATTTTTCCTCATAACTAAGTACATATTTTATATGATTACAAATTTGCACATACTAAGTTGATTTTTAAAAGACAAAGGACCCTTTGAGCTACTTGAACAGCCATTTTGTAGAAAGGAGGGGCCATAAAGATTTTCACAGAATTGTATATTCTTTGCTCTCCTGCACGACATAATTGTTCAGATGGGCTTTGGATGGGATAGGGTGGGGCATGGTGGTTTGTGAATTATTAATCCTTTATTTGAAAGACTTTTCTACCCAAAAGAGAATATTCATTAGAGCTTAAAAGTTCATTATGGGGGAGGAAAAAATACAGATATTGCCGACATTTACTCTGCCAATGAACTGAAAATAATGGTTTCTAGAGAAACAGTCTTCCCAGTACTAATGTATCTTGATAACATTCTCGTTACTTTGATTTATTTAAATTAAAAATGTCGTCAGGAAAACAGCTCCAATTGTTATCGTCCTAGAAATCAAATCAGCTCCAGTCATTTCTTTTCTTTAGAGAAGGTGGATAAAATGAATATGGTTGAGTTTTTAACTACTCCAATTGGTACATTACCAGTATGTCTTATGGGGCCAGGAATTTGAAAACAATCTATCAAAAGGAACTTCTAATTAAATTACGAAAGCTCTTTATTGGTGTTGTTAGCTACCTCATACATACAGATGGAATCCCCTGAGTTGACCTCTCCCTCTAAAACTGACTCATGTTTCTTTTTTCCCCTTTATTTTGAAGTTTGATTTATTTTTTAAATAGTATGTTTTTTTATTCTAGTTTTCATATTTGGGGTACTGTACTGCTGTCATTAAAATATATATTTTTTGCAAGTGGATGTATTATAATTACATGAGCAATAGAAGAAACAGGTTGGTTTGCGGGTTGTTAAGTTACTGAGCTGTCTGTAACATGAAGATGGGTGTTTTTTTCATTATGATGTTACCTGCATTTGTTAATTTCTGAGGGCTTTAGTCAGTGAAAATTCATGTACCTAATTATTGAGCCATAGAAGCTTCCTGGGTATCCTTGTTAGCTGTGGAAATTAATCCTCACTGAATGGCTGTAAATTGTTTATAGAAGGGTGTGTGTGTGTGTGTGTGTGTGCGTGTGTGCGTGTGTGTGTGTGTGTGTGTGTGTGTGAGAGAGAGAGAGAGAGAGAGAGAGAGAGAGAGAGAGAGAGAGAGAG
>ML685808.1:2051276-2087117 GCA_007922175.1 Pelusios castaneus
GAGAGAGAGAGAGAGAGAGAGAGAGAGAGAGAGAGAGAGAGAGAGAGCGCGAGCAGTAAGTCAGCATCAGTCTATAGCAGGGGTTCTCAACCTTTTCAGAGTTGTGACACAGCTGGGAGGTTTCCCAGCTGTGCGCGACATACCAACTACCCCTCCTACCCCACAGCTAAGGTTCCCCTCGCCCTCCTTCGGGGCTGAGCAGGGTGGGCTCTGGTATAGTGCTGAAAACTGTGTTTTGGCAGATTTTGTTGCTTTGGTTGGATGGTAACAAAATTTGTCGAAACACGGTTTTTGGCACTACACCAGCAGTAGGGCCGGGAGCTTCCCAGTGCTGCAGAGACCCCTGCAGCCCCAGGATTGTCCCCAGTCCATTGCCAGCTCCTCTCACCCCGCTTCTGAGCAGGACAAGGCAAGCTTGCAGCAGTGGCGCTCAGGCTGGTAGCAGGGTGGTGTGATGCCAATTTTTGGTGACACGCCTCCTTGCTCTTCACGACACAGTGGTTGAGAACCCTTGGTGTATAGGACTGTTCTCTCACCCTTCCAACACATACTCTCAGGCTCATCTGTATAACCAATGGCAATCATAAAGCTTTGGGCGTCGGGGGCCTCTACTTAGGGTGCTCGAAGACTGGCTGCCTTAAGCTAGCTGACAAAATTGATTGAAGTTTATATGAACTGTTTGCTGTCTCCTGGAGAGCTCACAAAAAGGGCCCAGCTTTCTTCATAAACTCCAGAGTTTTATTGCTGGGATTTTCTTACAAAAATCCATCCATTAGCTCTGTACCAAGTTCAGTGAAATTCTCCAGTTTCATCCAGGGGTGGCCTTGAGATTTCAAATTTTCATGTCCCTAAATGTAAACAAACCTGGCTGGGGATTTATGTGTCGCAAACGGTGTAAACAGAAGCCCTCAGACCGCTTGGTCCAATCTCTCCTGATTTGAAACGATGAGTGTCATACTGCTTTAATAGCAGGTCATTTCCCTGAAATGAGTCATTCAAGTAACTTCACAAAAGGGCAGCTGATGAGAAATAGCCCAAAAGGCTTCCCTGAGGAGAGCCGGGAGCATGAACTCTCAGTGTGATAGGAAAGATCTCCAGTCCTCAACCCCTCATCTCCATGTCTACGACAGGTGGGAAACTTTTTGAGTAAAGAAGGTCATTTGTGGATCCAGGTCGTAGAACTGCCTTCTCTCCCAAGCATTGCACTCTATACGTAAGTGCGATCCTACTTAATACAGTCTGACTCTGGGGCCTGAGATGTGTTGAGGCTGAGCTCTGACTGAAGTCCTGCTCTGACCTACATCATGAGTTCTGCCTTGGGTAATCGTGATCCAGCCCCATTGAAGTCTCCCACTGGCTTCCATGGGAGTTGGATTGCGGTTTATCTCTTCAAGCCAAATAATTTCCCTAGGAGAGCTTGTACATTGTCTTCTACAGAGCAGAGAGCAACAATCCATCAGGTGACATTGGAGAGAAGAGGATAGCCAATTAACATGGATTCTCCTGCATCTAATACACTGTGCGGCAGATCTGTGTAAACTGGACCTTTCCTATTTCTCTCCCACAACCCTCTTTCTTCCTGTACGAAGGTTCTGTCTACACTGATGGTGGCAAACTCACAGCCATCAGATCAATTTATCCAGTTTGATTGAGTGGAAGTGAAGATCTGCTCAATTAATCTGAAAGTTGATCTATTAAAACCACTCCAGGAAAAGCGTGGTGTTACTTCAATAAGTACTCATTTCCCATTGGCACAGCATAGTGGAGATGGCGCGTAGAACAGAAGTTAGGAAGTCAACGTAAGTTATGCAAGTTACTCTACATAATTTGCTTAACTTCTGTCAACTGCTGCTGAATTTGCTGGTCAGTGAGGACCAATCCAAAGATATAATAGGGCTAGGGCATTGTCCCCTGTCAACTTAACTGGTGAATATAAAATGGACAGATGAGTCTAAACAGTTGATTTCTGCTGAACATGGGCCTCTGACTAATGAACTGCCAGTTACCAGCCTAGCATTTGAAGGATAATAGATGCTAACTGAAAAGAAACAGAAAACAATTCTCTAATTTACCCAGAGGAAACATTCCTTGCTGCTACAAATACTCAGTCCAGAAAATATGTATAATATTTCTGTATTAAAAAGGAGTTTTAAGAGATGAGTAAGCCCTATTGCTTCTAAGCAAATAATTTAAATAGCAGTTTTTCTCATCCTGGCCTGTGCTGAAGCTTGAGATCTTGGGTGACTAGAAGGCATCTTAATGCCTTATTGTTCTTGCATGAGAAGGAAAACCAGGAGAGGGACTGGAGAAAGTTCATCACCCCCCGCACAGTTCCTTCCCCTCTTCCAAATATTTCCTTTTCCCAGTTGTTTGCCCTCTCTCATTTGAAATCATTTTAGAGCTTCTAGCTGAGCTGGATTATAGTTTTTAAAGTAGTTATATTAACCACATCAAAATGCGAATAACTCAGGATGGCTTTTTCGGACTAGGTGTAATGAAGTTCTCTTTTAGAACTAGCATCGAATTTGGTATAGGAAAATTGTTTGAACATGATCATTTCCCCCCAGATATTTCCTTCAGGCTAACTTGCTCTGCCTACCTATTTAACGATGGAAATAAGAACTGTGTAGGATTTTATACCATGTTTAACAAGAGCCTGGTTTCCAGACTTGCTGAACATCCGCAACCTGAAATGAAACCAATCCTGTGTTGTGTGTCCAGTATTTCTGGAAGTCAGACCCATAAAATACAGTTGTCTACGAGTAAATTCACAAAATGCTCTGCTCAAGGTGTAATATTTACCTACTTCATAGAATAGCTTTAGAAAATCCTTTCACAAGTGGAATTTTATTTTCCTTTCATTGAAGTTTTACAGCATTGGTTTGTTTTCATGCTGAGATATACAAAGGGGAATATGGGTGGCAGGGGTGGGTGGTTACGGGCGGGTGGATTGATGGTTTAAAAAATAATCCATAAGCACTTAATACATTGTCCTGACGAAGTTGTTGCAGTTATCCCTGTTTTGTTGTGAAGCTGGAGATGGCCTGTGGATCACACATTGTGCAGAAGTGAATTCCTTTTTTCAAATATGAAGCAAGTTGCTTTTGTGAAGAACACACTGTCTGATTAACATGTTGAAATTACTCTTGGGGAGAAAAAAAAACACCTAATTACGGATAGAAACACATTTGTCATTGGGAGAGATGGATGATCTTGTTGCTACAGGTGCTTTTGTTGCTACAGATAATCTTCTATCCAACTTACGAGGTGCATTTAACCTTAGCAGAAGAACCCAGCTAACTCTGTTGCAAGCCCTGGTGAAATGGATTCTTTACTGGCATCAGTTGTTGTTCAGCTGATATGAGCTGGGATATAATCTTTAGTGACAAGAGCTGACTTAGTGCAAGCTAGTTTTCAGCAACAAATACCTCTTTGCACTATTCGAATGCTAAGGTATTAGTTGCAGAAGGTCTTTACTCTTACAGCTACAAGCTCCTGTAGTCTGATGACCTGCCTGATGACACCGTAACTGTTGGCCCGCCAAGCCATGCGGGATTTCAGTGGGACTTACGTAGAGTATGTTTCATCATGGTGTCTCTGCTGATTATAAGAAGAATAAATTGTTGTATATGCAGATATGTATGTTATGTACATTTTCACAGTGATGGAATCATTGTAAACAAAAAAAAAATGGAAAAA
Source organism: Pelusios castaneus (assembly GCA_007922175.1). Taxonomy (NCBI): domain Eukaryota; kingdom Metazoa; phylum Chordata; order Testudines; family Pelomedusidae; genus Pelusios; species Pelusios castaneus. The sequence goes on from ML685808.1 coordinate 2,054,976, forward strand.
AATCACCATTCTGTCTATTTTATGAAGATGATAAAGCAGCTTTATTAAATTATTACAATTCTGTTTCAAAATGGTGTACCTTCCATGTTGTTTCTCTCATCTGATGAGAACTTTGTTTTCCACTTATGTGATATTGCTCCCCTCTGCTTCGAGCATCTAATGCATTTTAATATTAAAGGCAATTATTGAATAAAATTGAAAATAAATGTTTGGTTAAATATGGCTGAGAGGGTTTGCTTGTGGTTGGCTAGTTTGTTGGCCTGGCAGGAAGCAAAGCTGTTCACATGGTCTGAACCCTCTAGAATTTCAACTGGTGCTAAAATGGATACTGTAATATCTCAGGGCAACTGTCCAACTTTAAAATAATGATCTTATTTTGAACTGTTTCAAATCTCAGACCTATAATAGGTTCAGCTTGGGTGAAATTCACCTTAGTGCATCAGGATCAAATAAGCCTCTCCCATCCATTGAAAGTCCGCTTACAACCCATATTGAAGGCTTAAATGTGGACAGGAAAGGAAGGGAAAAAAGCAAGTGCGTGTCCCCTTACCTCCTTTATTATTTGTAAAGAAGGCCTGTAAAATGTTTCTTCCCCTTGCTTTCTACTATAGGAATATCAGGGGAAAGCATGTCTTGCCTTTTCAGGTGTTTGCTGGAAATCTCTTTAAAAAACTTGGAGAAGTGGCTTGAGAGCTTTCTCAGACCTTAATTGTTTATAATTGTGCAGGACTTTTGCAGTGGGGTGATTTCCACTCATAAATGAATATTATATTGATCTTTTCCCATTAATTGGATCTGTGCTCAACTTTGGCTAAAACACCTGATCTTGGTATTTGGGTGAATGAACAAATCCAAATATCCTGCAGAAAAATAATTACCCAGTGGGATCTGTTTGAGCTGTGTCTCTTAGCAGTAGGTGAGGAAGTGGAATGGCTGATGGTGATAATGGAAATAATTGTTTACAAAGAGAAAAATATTACGCTGCCTTTAGCTTTGAAGTGATGGTGAAAGTTAAAGCAATTGGACTGTGGTACAATAGTGAAGGTTCCTGGAGCTTTTATTCCTTAGAAAAGGCCAGATTCTCATAACACTTGGGCCATGTAACAGCCTGTAGTGGCTCTTTAGCAATAATAGAGGGGGCTAAAAGACCTGTTCCAGGAAGATGGCTTGAACAAAGGCCCAGAGAAATGCTCAGAAGATAGGAAGTGGTGTCAAGGAACTAGTAATTGCATGGGGGAGGGAAACAACCTCCGAAAACAAACAGGAGAGAGTCCTTTTAAGGGCCTAGGTCAGCAACCCTGTAATGTAAAGTGAGGGTAGAGGCAGAGCTTCCCTCTCTGCCAACCAATCGATAGTTGCTCTCTGGAGGAAGGTAGTATATTGATAACCACGTCCCTTGAAACAGGAGAGAGGCCAGTAGCAGAAGGAAATAGTCAGAAGGCTTACCTCCAGTTAGAGGCAGCTAGGAGTGATGACCCTATGAAGAACAGATGCTGGCAGTAGAGGAGCTCCATGACAGAAGAGCCAGAGAGGAATGTGAACTCTTGGGTTGCAATGTGGAAAATTTATTTGAGACCTTAAGGATTACGTGGGACTGCTTGTGGTCATGAAACTAGCCTCAAGTAGAAGGTGATACTACTCCTGAGAGAGACTATAGAGCACTCAAAAGGGGCCCTGAAGTGGGAGAAAAGAGGCAGGGTGTTGTGGGGGGCACTCAGTAAATGGCAGCCCTGTTTCAGGCCAGAGGAAGAAAATCCATCTACATTGCAATGGGTGGTAGAAAAAAATCTGTGCTTGGCCACAGTTCCTGTGTATTCCTTGCATGATCAGAACTCCCACGGAGAGCTGTGGGGGACTGAGGAATGCAGAGTTGAGCCCTTAGGAGGATTTAGCTATGAAGATCCCTTGAGGCTGAATTCACTCCATTAGGGCAGTCCTGCACAAAATCATTTGCATCTCTTGAACCCCACATTAAGTACTTCTGCGGTGGGTAGGGTTTGGCATGGCCCTCTGCCCGGTGGTCAGGTTCAGTACATATGTAATGACGTTTACCATAAGGATAGACTGTAGCAGATTAATTTTTTAACACAACATTCTGCAGGCTTTTCATTTCCATTAGAAATCTGCTTAGGAGAGTATGCTGAAAGAAAAGCATCTCTGATTCATCCTGTACCATAGGGCCCCGAGGGTCAGATTTTTCAAAGAGCTGAGCACGTTGGATGCATGATTGTGCCGAGATTGTGAAAATCTGGCCATAAGTGTGATACAATAGGAGCAGCTGGGGCTGCGCAGTTTTATCTGTCCCTTACTATTAGCTGTTCTATGGTAGTGCCTCATGGCCCCTATCAGAGGATCAAGTCCTGATTGTGCCAGGCACCCTACAGACAAATAACGAAGAAGACGGCCTCTGCACCAGTCTAGCTCTCAGGCAGGACGTGGGGCATGACGAAAAGAGACACATAAGAGGGTGGGAGGAAGAGGAAATAACAGAGTGTAGCAGAGCGATGGAAGTGACAGATTTGGCAAACCTGAGCCATATTTAGGGGAGCCATATCTTCTGAAAATCTCATCCCAGCTGGAAGGACTGAGCATGGAAACCTGGCTCCACGACTAAACCTGAGCAGAGCTGGACTGATGGAGTGAAATTTGCCTTCGTACAGAGGGACCATGGAAAGCATTCGTGAAGCCCTGAGCCCTTAGAATTAACTTCATCCTAGTATAGAGGACCCGTGTACCACGTACACCCTTAACATACAGGCAAATATTATCTTTAACATGTGGCTTAAGTGGTGTGGAGTTGTTGCGTGAAGCCATTGCAGTGTGCATTATCGCCGCATGCTGGTTGGGTCCACATGAGAGTTTTATCTATTTATTTATTTATTAAAAAAGAAATTTACTACCATTAGACTTCCAGGCCAGCAGCTCCAGTGGTGGTAGTCAGAGAGGGAGCACTGGTGTAGACAAGGCATAGGTGCGGTGAGGTCTATCCCTGCTCCAGATGGGTCTAAACACAGTGGTGTTGATGCCCTGATTACACGAGCACTCCCAGTATTCCTGTCATCAGTGGAGCCGCACCAGGGACAAGGCAACTGGGGAATTTTCCAGGAAAGGCAAGTGCAGACAGACCAAGCCACAGAGGCTTTAAAAGTCCAGTGCAGGATTCATTCACTCACAGATGGTTTCATGTGAAAGGTGACCAAAAACACGTAGGGTGACAAAAAAAAAAAAAAAAAGTGAGGTCTCCAGATTTTGAGTGCTCTGCTTCACAGGGAGCTCTAGCAGGATTCACCAAACCAGCAATGCTTCGTCCCTATAGGATTCCCAGAGGTGGACATGATACAGAGATGCTCTTACTTTCATGGGGAAGTGGAGAGGAGAGGGAAGTATCTCAGGATGACTAGAAGCAGCATTGATTAGCCCAATAGAAAGATCTCACCAGCCCTTCACAGGTAGTGAGGCTGGATGGCAGGCTGCAAGCTGGCAGATCGTTAGGGCTTTGGGAGAAATTAGGGGAGCCAGGCACAATGATTCTTAGCTAGCAGTAATTCAAATGGGAGGGGACTGGCAGCAGGGTGCCCATCTTCACTTGGGGTCTTCACTCTAGTCTAGAGAACATGTCATACTTGGTCTGGAATTGCTCCGAGTTGACTTCTAGGCAGGCTGCAAGCCCTTCTTTTTCCTCAGTCTTTGGGTGATGGGTGGCTGTCAGGACTGGTTGGCTTTGATGGCTCTTAGGATTCTCAGTAGGCTGCAGGATTCATGTAAATTGGATTTAAATAACTGCACAGGAACCTATAGAACGGGACATGAAATAACTTCCTTGCTGAAGCTCTGAGATGCCTGCTCTGAGGGCTGTGGAGCAGCTGGGGTTGGGGAAGAAGTGTGCTCACTTATTGCCTAAGTGGGGTACTCTGCCTGGCGATGCAGGTTGCCTACTGTGGGAATTGGCTACTGCTGGTGACACACTTTCCCAAGGCATGTGCATGCCCGTCCCATCCGAAGGCGGAGTGGAGCGGTGAGTGGCTTAAAAAAATATCTTGCTTTGGTTTTTTGGAGTGCCGTTCCTGCGAATGGGTGTTTCCGTGGATTGCTTTCGCAAATTCGTTCTAGTGTTTGGCTTCTCCACAGAGTTGGTGGGAACGACGTGCTCTGCGGTACCATGGTGGAGACACGCATCCTGTGGGAGCATGATTGAGTTTAACTCCTTCAGGGCTACTGAACTTTCCAGAAAGAGGAAAGCTGCTGAGCTGGGAATGTCTCAGGTACGTCTCTGTGTAACACAAGTGCACTGGTAATTGGTGATAGGTGGTTTGCTGATACAAGTTTCAATACAGTTCCCCTTTAGGTAACCGAAACATTGCCCCATGTGGCTCTTGAGCTTACTTATAAATTGTACTGCCTTCAGAGTGAAATTCACCCTATGTAGGCTGCCAGCATGAGGGTGAAAGTCTTGGTCTAGTCCCCTCCTTAGGGATGAATTTCACTCCATTGTCCCAGTCTAATTCCTATTGGATCCCATGGAAGGACTTACACTGTCTTCAGCGGGAATTGGATTGGGGAATGATTTAATAAAATGGTTCTAACGCCAGTCAGTGCATTTCACACTGGATGGCTCCTCGTTACAGCCAGCTGAGAGCCGTCTGAAATGTCAATGCTATGATATCTCCCCCCTCCTGCTCTGCTAGCCAGCTGTCAGCATATGCATCTCCTCCGGCACACCCCAAGAGCTTACAGCAGCTTAGGGCCACTGTGTGTTTAGACAATAATGTTTGTTTTGAAGTTTGCATAAATAACAGACCCAGAAAAGAGCTTAGGTGGATGGAGGCAAGAAAGCCTAATTTATAGCAGTCCACTAATAGGGAAGCAATTTGTTTTAAAAAATGCCTGCACAAAAATAATGCTAGGCCAGAATAATGCGCTAAATTGCATTCCTCTCAAGGCCTCCTTGCGCATGAACAGCGAGGGCCAGATCCTCAGCTGATGTAAAAGCACTGAAGTCAGAGCAGCTATGTCAATTTTCACCAGGTGGGCGTATGATCTATGCAAAGTACATGAAAGGCAGCTAGCTGTAGCTTACTGGTTCACAAGCAGACGCATTCGATATTTGCTGTAAGTTCTTTATATTTCTTCCTTATTTCCAATTACCGCCCCAAATATATAAAAATTGTTAAGAACATTGTCACTGGTAATACTACAAAGGGGACGGCTAATGGATGACACCTTTCGCCTTCTCTTGCCTATGCTGCTCCTATAATCATCGAACTGGGAAGGACTTTGCAAGGTCATTTAGTCCAGTCCCCTGCACTTACGGCAGGGCTAGGTGTTATCTAGACCGTCCCTGACAGCTGTTTGTCTAAGCTGCTCTTAAAAAACCTACAGTGATGGAGATTCCCCAACCTCCCTAGGCACTTTATTCCAGTACTTAACCACCCTGGCATTTAAGAAGTTTTTCCTACTGTCCAACCTAAATCTGCCTTGCTGCCATTTAAGCCCAACGCTGCTTTTCCTATCCTCAAAGGTTAACGAGAACAATTTTTCTCCCTCTTCCTTGTAACAACCTTTTATGTACTTGAAAACTATTATCATGTCGTCATCCCCCCACTCTTCTCCAGACTCAACAAACCCATTTTTTTCAGTCTTCCCTCATAAATCATGTTTTCAAGAACTTTCATCGTTTTTATTGCTCTTCTCTGGACTTTCTCCAAGTTGTCCAAATTTTTCCTGAAGCGTGGCACCCAGAATTGGACACAATACTACATTTGAGGCCTAATCAGCACGGAGTAGAGCATAAGCATTACTTCTTGTGTCTAGCTTACAACACTCTTGCTAAAACATCCCAGCATGATAATTGCCTTTTTTGTTGTACTGTTACACCATTGACTCATGAGCCCCAGATCCTGTCCTCAATACTCCTTCCAGGCAGTCATTGCCTATTTTGTATGTGTGCAGCTGATTGTGGAGTACAATCATTTACATTTATCCTTGCTGAATTTCATCCCATTTACTTCGGACCATTTATCCAGCTTAGCCAAATCATTTTGAATTTTAATATATCTGACAGACCCTTGCTTGGTATGCAGTGTAGACATTCCCACAAAAGACTTTGGTGTGTGGGATATTTCATGGCAGACAAGGGATGGACTAGAGGCACGAGGAGGCACAGCCAGGGTGTTTCCCACTTCATTTGCATAACATCCGCTATGGAGGGGGTCACAAGGGGCAGGATTCAGACTGCTCTAACCTCTGTCAGGGACTAGTCTGGTGCCTGCAAACCCCAACATTAGAGGAAGGTAAAAGCTTCTCCTCTTGGTCCCATGCCCTAGGATAAATTCCCCAGACCGTAACTGCTCTGTGCATGTTGACAGGGTTTGGAGTCTCCAGAACCGATGCCAGCATTAACTTCTCTCAAAAGAGAGAAAAGGTGCACTATCAAACAATGGAGCCAGTTTCTGACCCAGCCAACGTTTAACTCTGGTTTGCAGAAAGCTCTCATTTCTATTTCTTCTGAGCATTATTTTTATGTTATATGTCTTCTATTTGAAGTTAAACTGGAATATATAAATGCAGCCCAATTGGATTAGCAGGCAATGAATTACCATATACTTTGACTATTAAATCCACAAAGAGAAGAACAAACGAACTGGATGGATCAAAGGCCTGAAAGCATAGTGTTAAAAAAAAAGTTGTTTGATTGAAACACATCTCCATAAACACAGAGAGAGTCACAGAAAGAGAAGGGGGTTGAGAGACGGGAACCACAAGGGAGTCAATCCTGTGTTCGTGGCAGTCCCTGAACATCTTTGGTTTCACTGTTGGGATGTGGGTGTTTTGGAAGGACTGGAAATCCAGGATCGGGCCCAAAGCATGCTTTCTTATCTGCCCTTTGTCTGTAATGGTTTGGGAGATGCACTTGGGGCTTTCACAGTTTTTGCACTCAAGGGATATTCCCACACTGAAATTGTCCTCCCCATAATCTCTTCATGGTGCTGATGGGTTGCTGCCTTCTCCGCCTCTTAGGAAACCTGCCCACAGGATCCCTTGGCAGGGCCGTCCCTAGGGGAGTGCAGGGCCCAGGGCCAATTGGCCTGTGGGGGCCTCTGCCCCCCGCAGGCCAAAATGGGGCAGCGGGGGCCCTGTTCAATGCTGTAGCGGGGATGGGGAGTGGGAAGGGGGAGACAGGGGCCAGGGAGGACACCGTCCCTGTGCTGCTCCTCCATAGTGTTCCGTGCCTGCCCTGCCCCCTCTCCCCCCACCCCGCAGGCCAAAATTGTGGTGGGGTGGCCCCTGCCCCTGGTGCTGGAGGGGGCCCTGTTCAATGCTGCTCCCTCCTCTCCCCCCAGGGACGGCCCTGTCCCTTGGCCATCTAGAGAGTCTGAATCTTTGTGTGTCTCTAGGTTCCTGGGTAGTCTGAGTCCCTTGGCTCAGTTGGTATCCTAGCAGGTGCGGGGGTCACAAACAAGGGAAGGAAACTGTCCTCTTTTTCAGGAGGGGTTCCCAAGCACTAAGTGGCCAATGTGCACATCTTGTGGCTGAATGAAAGTGGGAAACAGCACATTTTAACATAGGCCCCAACCAAAACTACAGGGACAACCTTTTCAGTAACACACACACATGTAAATAGCCACCTCAAACTCTTCTGGTATTGTAACCTTTGGGTGGGCTAAATTCATTTAATTGCCCCTCTCCAGTGCCCCACAGAAATCAATCCCAACCCCTATGGGGAAAGCAGCTGGAGACCCAGGATCCAGTCTGTACAGGACTCACGGCGAAGCTTGCTCAGAGCTACACTCACACATTAAAATACTACTAAAAACAAACATAACAATGAACTTTATTAACTACTAACTAAATGAACCTTATCCTAAGAAAACAAACTACAATTAACCAAGAACAATCCCTTGCATGAAAGATACCCAAGAGTCCCAAAGTCTGTGTGGAGTTCACCCAACTCTCAGCTACAGTCTCTGTTCCAGTGTGGAAGCTTGAGTGGCAAGAAATAGCTGTCCTCTTCTTTCTTTACTGGGATCCTCTGTAGCATTCCATGCAGGCTCTCTCTTCTCCTCTGCAACCAGCCCTCAGTCCCATATGCATGTCTGCAAGGTCTGTCGCAAATGACTCCTTTGCATGGAGAAAACATCTTGTTCACTCCTGGCTCAGCTCCTCTCCAGAACACTGAGCACATGGTCTCCTTTCAAGGCAGCTCCTGCCTGCTGTCTGCTCAGGCTGCTGCTCTCCAGTCATCTGACTGACATCACATCACACAAGCAGGGTACACTGTGGAGATGCTCAAATTGCTACCACTCCCTGCCTCTGGAAGTTTCCAGTTGTGGGTCGCTAATCTGCCCAACAACAGTAACCCACCTTTAGCAGGTCTCTCAGAGATAGCCTTTTCAGGCATATGGGTTACAGTATGTTGCAAAGCAATACACCATTATCAGGCTGATTGGGGAACATCTGGCCAGCGGTGAAATTGAATGATCATCAAAGGAGATGCATTCTAACATGGCCAGCATGCACACCGCTCATTATGCGCTGGGGGGATTAGTTAATAGCTAGGGGACTAGGTACATGAGTTGTTAATACACATTAGGGACGCTATTGTTCGTATTTTGCATGTATGGAAGTGTCTACAGTGGGAACTTTTGTTCATCCACTCCTTTACTCCACAAACTTGAGCCTTTGTACAGTCCATTCAGCCTTCTTCAGGACGCAGCTCTGGAAAGCCACTCTCCCCAAATTAGGTATTAGGTCAGTAGTAGGCGGACCATTATGTCAATGTGCCTGTATTCTGACATACGTCATCAGTGCATCCTCAGATCTACTCCTATAGATGAGTGAGAACGTCTGTCTCCACAGTCTGTGACATCTTCTGAGCATGAGATATGGAGTCTTGGACCAAACTCTGCTTTCATTTTTACATGGATGTAAAATCAGGGTAAACCCATTGGTCCTGATTCCGCATTGCCATATTATGTTCATGGCACACACACACATACACATGTTAAAGATGTGAAGTATGCTTTTGGGAAGGTTGCAATGTAACATTACTTTATTCCTTATAATTCAGAACCATAACAGAGAAGAACCCAAAAACAGAGGGGGGGGCTGCTCCCTAAAGCAGAGGCAGAACTCACCCCACCTTACTTCAGGCTCGCTGGCTGCAAAATAGACTGATCATGCCTGTTTGCCAGATCTCATACTTCCCTGTAGAGCCCACTAGGCTGTAAGCTGGAAACACTCTGAAAATTAAAGTGACAGCTTGTAATTTTTGCACCATTTCCAATACATTGCTCCCTGTACCTTTTGCAGTTATTTACCCCAGTGTGAAGTGGGTGGTAAACTCTACCATCACGTGCACTGCCAGCTTTTGGAGTTAACCTGGATTTTCACTGCTTTGCAGCTTGTTCTCTATACAAAGTTGCAGCAATTTAACGAAGGGTGTGATTTTCAACAAGTTTAGTTAAATCTGGTGTGTCTTTGTGTGTGGAAACGCTTACACTGATTTATCTTGGCTGATGTTGGTGTAGCTTGCCATCAGAGCAGCAAGCTAAACCGATATAACCAGATTTAAACACAGGGGTTTTTGCTGGTTTGATTACGTTGGTTTTAAAGCGATGCAAGTTAAAGTGGTGCAACTTCTGCACGTTGACAAGCTCTGACGGGGATCAGAATTTAAGTTTAATTTACTAGAAACTGGTAGACCCTTGATTCCATGTCCCCAGATAGTGATCAGAGAGACAAACACAGCCAGCCATGCAGTTATAGAACACACCCCTTCTACTTCACTTTACATTGCGTGTGTTTCCCTATTTCATTTTAATGCCCCATTGGTAAGTGACAAAAAATGGGTTGAAGGAGAAGTGTGGCTGGAGTGGGACGTGTATGCTTCGCTTGCAGGCTGTGTGTCATGATGTGACTGGAGGCGGGTCGGAGGCTGGGGCTCATTTTCCTGGAACACATTAAATAGTTAACATGCCGAGGCGGCAGCTCGATCCGTCTTTGCAACCTGTCTTTTTTACAGCATCACTGTGGAAAATCCTCTTGCGGTGCTTTACATTAATACTGATGAAAAATAGACACATGGCAAACAATATTAACCCCATCACCTATCAAACTTAAAAGCTTTTCCTGAGAAAAACGTTTCAAGATTGCTGTTAAGTAATTGCAGAATGGGCTTTGATCTCTTAGGGACAGGGGAAGTTCAATGCACAATATGAAGTGTTGATTGTGAAAAAAGCATGAGCTCCAGCATATTTTTGCTGAATGCCCAGCACGATTTATAAACCCTCCCCCTGGATTGCGAGGGGTGAGCTAAGACATATGGCATGAGAAGGTCAAAGCCATGCACTAGAGTAATTCCTCACAAAGGCTTGGAAGTCAAGGGAAGAATTTTAAACTCAACCTGGCACTTTGTGGGAAGTGCAGCCTATGAAAGCACAGGAGTGACATGATCCAAACGGCAGCTTTGGCAGGGGCCATTTTACCTTGGCTGAAGGTGATGGATTGTCTTCCAAAGCCCAGATAAAGAAGAGTTTCTGTAATAAAGCCACAGAGAAACAAACACAGACATCAAGGTTTCCAACTTCTGGCAACGTGTCAGATACGGCAGTTCTGCCTTCCTTGGCAGCTGCTTGTCAGTCACAAAATTGAGGCCTGTTCAAAAATGAGAAATGAAGCCATCTCAGGCAGAAGTGTCCTTTGGTCTCTACGCCCAGCCCTTCTAGACCACATGACCAATCCATTGCCCTTTCTTCCCAGAATGCTTCACTATTGCCCCTTCTGCAACACAACTATCCTGGTGCTTTCACTATGAACTCACTCTTCCACCTACCATCCAATGGCTCCATCATTGCCCCTCGCCCACTAGCCACATACACCGCTGCCCCTGCTCTTTATACAGCCTGCACCTGTGGCCCTTTCTCCTCAGTAGTACTGGACTTACATGCATCCATTCCTTCTGTCATTATAAGTGTCATCTGGCCCTCTGCCTCCCTGCTGCCTGCGTAGATGTCCCGTCTCCCGCAGTGTGGCCACAAACCTGCCCTTTCCTCCTCTTGCTATGGCCAACCCTCCAGAGACATCCCTTCCTTCTTCACTTTTGCTGTCCGCTGTCCTCTCCCACTTGGCCATGGTCACCCCACCTATTCCCACTTCAGTAAGCAATCGGTCCACTGAAACAGGGCACAGCATAGAGCTAAATGCAAGTGCATACCCACATTCAGGTGTCTGATTTAAATACATTGTTACCAAGTTATCCATTATAATCTGTAAACCCTTTTCCGCTTAACACCAAAAGTTAGTTTGCTGACTCAGTTATTTACCTGGCTGGATTGGCAGCTGACCCAGTTGTTCACCTGATCAGGTTGCTGGCTCAGCTTTTTATCTGGCTGTTCTCTTGTCTTGCCAGACAAGCAGGACCCTTTCCTCATGCCCCAACACCTACAATATACTTTCTACATGTTCAATCCTATACTATGACTTTTCCCACTCATCCCTGGCCCCTACCCTTTCCCTTCTTATTATGGCTGATCCAGTCTGCTGCTGTCCCTTTCCCTCTTCACCGTGTTCCCTCCCTGCTCTTTCCCCTTGTGTTACGGTTGCACTGTTCCTCCCACCGTAGCTTCTCCATCGCTCCTCGCAGTTGGCCCAGTCCTTATTGGCCCACTTGCATCATTGATGAATTGTTTGGTGTATTTTGGAATCTCTTTTTACTGGTGAGTCAGTGACAGATTTTCTCAGCATATGTCCCCATCAAAGGAGGCCCGTTCAGAAGTTGCAACATTAGATGTGGGCGCGGATGGTGGTAGCAGCAGATGGGCTCACAGGGTAGCTAGTCTCAGTTATACTGCGAGTGCGCAGCATGGTGATCAAGTAAAAGGTTCAGATGTGGGAAGAGCTGGGGATATGAGAGCAGCTGTGCTGATACTCTGGTGAAGAGCTTTTCCTAAGAGAAGTAAAATAGGCAAGTAGCAGCACCCAAACTGCCTTTACTTGAGCTGGGGACTGATTCTGCCACCTAGTATTAAGGAATAAACCACCCTTCCAGCTCCTTTCCACTCTTTGCTCTACAGGTTATGTTCTGGGCAGCAGTTGTTTTTCACTGAGCTTCATTCTGCTCCCTCTGTGTACACTAGGAATAGATCAGACAGAGAGGGGAGCTCTTTTACCTGGCAAGACATTTCAGCATAGAAGAAAAAATTACAAATACTTTATCCTCCTTCCTTTTCTATTACTAGAGAGATTCATACACACAAAATACAAGGGCTGTTGTTCACTCATTTGATTCCCTGCAAAATTAATATTACCCAGTCCCTTCTGAGAAGTTTAGTTAAACTCTGGGTGAATGAGGGAAAACCTCTCACTGCTTTCAACGAGGCCAGGACAGAGCTCTTCATCTGCAGTTCCTGGCGAGGCTCAATGTGTGTTATATGGAGAACTTATTAAAGTGATGACTTCTGAGTGGCAGGTCATTCTCCAGTTCTCTGCTACAGCCCCTGTTGTCAGCTGTCTCTTCTCACACACACAACACCTTTGCTTGCCTGTAATTGCCTACTAATACAAACGCTGGAGTCTCTTAGTCTAAATTTAGGAGTCTTCCTGCCCAAGCTTCCAATACCACCCAGATCCACCTGTAAAATGCCTCAACAGACATATAAGTTCATTCATTAGCCATAGCCACTATGATCCTGAACTTTACCATCCACACACGAGCAGTGTAGTTCTTAATTGCTCAATGGCTAGTCAGCTGTGGTAATGAGGGTGACCAGATGTGTCGATTTTATAGAGACAGTCCTGATATTCGGGGCTTTTTCTTATATAGGTGCCTAAAACCACAACCCCATCCCGATTTATCTGGTTACGCTAGTGGTAATATGGTAATTCTATATTTGCTTGGCTTGAAATGCTCTTGCTAAGATCTTTTTCCTCTCTTGCAGCTCTGACTGAATCTTCTTGTGTTCTGTAACTGCTGTTTTCTATCTGCATCAAATTCAAGCAGTTGTCTGCACTTTCAAAGCTAGGCACAGCCCCCCTCCTGCCTGCATCTCATCTAAATTCTCCATGAGGATGTGACATAACTGTGCTGGCTCCGTCTAATGTCCAAGGTAGGGCCTTCCATTCTACAGCTGAAGTTGATAGTATGCATCTATCTCATGTGCAAGTCTTGGAATGGTGCAAGGGTTAAAGTAAGGGGGCAAGCACCGGAACGCAGTTCCGGGGCCCACAAATTTGAGGGGCCAGAGTTCCGGGGCCCCTAAAAATAGAAAAATATGGTGGAATGCATGTTCTGCCCTGCCCTGGCTGCTAGCAGGTCCTACCATTGTTAATCACAATACTTATTGTGTTATGCAGTGTTTGCTAGTTTGTGACAATAATTGCTCTAGACATAAACGCCATATAAAACTATAAATATTTTTATGTAGCGACAACCAATGCATGTGGTACTGAGAAGTGGATGCAAATCCCTACCTGGGCTGCAGCCTGCACATACACGAAGGGGGCCGAGACTATAAGGGAAGTGAGCCCGGAAATTAAGAGGTTTCCGGGGCCTGTCAAATTATACTTTAACCACTGTTGGCATTAGAGTGGGATGAGGACTCTGGAGTCCTTAGCTGCCCATATAGAGTTCTGCTGTCCAGTGGCACTGGAGTTAGCATGAATGAGTGTTGTGGGGGCCTTTAACATCCATATTGACAGAGATTCTTCTGAATTTACTAAGTATTTCATAGTCACAATTATAAGCCACAATTACCTTTGTTTTGGAGTGATTACCACCTTCTGGATTTCACTGCACTTGTCCTGCTGAAACAGAAGTTATATTCTACTGTCCTGCCCTTTAAGGCTACTATAGCCAGATGACCCTGTGTATCCCTCAGAGCAGTGTACTGGTAGTCTGAGAGGACAAAATAGCATTCTTTTGACAATGACTGTCAGTACGATTGAAGTCCTAAGTGCCCTTTTCATGTTCTCCATCCTCAAGAGTCTCCTTGGTATGAAAATGGTCTGCAATAGAGTCATGGGAAGAACAGTAGAGCTGAAATCACTGTAGGTGTTTGGGCCGATAGGCTCTTGATTTAAATCTGAGAGGGCTGAAATAGAGCATTTTCAGGGAGGGTTCCTCAGCTCTGAACTTTCTTCTCCATTGCTCCAGCAATTCAAGGTCTGCCTCACTGCAGGAAACTTAGCAAGGTCTATCTGCTTGCCCATGGTTTCTCTGGAAAACCTCTGGGTGCAGTGGCTGAGGCAGGAGAGCTGCAGCCCTTCTGAGTTGATTTCTAATGAATGATGCCCTGAGGGCAATGAATAGGCATGTTTCAATATGCTGCAAATAGTACAAGGAGAGTGCAACCTCTCTGGGGCATGGACAATTATCTGTGCTGTGCATTTGACATATCGCAGAATGCTGTGTCCACATATGGCGCTGTATAAATAAGTTTTGTAATAGTGGGTGATGGCTCCTTATGAGCACCCTTTGGCGGGGATGCAGCCTTCTCATTATCACTGACTTGCAAACACACTTTGTGACTTTTCATAAGTTTTTTTGGCAGTGATCCTCATGACCCCTGAGATTGCCAGACTCTTTGTAATGAATGGCACCTGACCAAGATGCCACTCTGTCGTACAGGCCAACAGTTGAGTGGAATCTGATTATAAGAAGATGTTTGCCCGCTGCACTGTAAACCTCACCTGGAAAAAAAAGAAGGCTGTTTGGGGCCAAAGTGTTTTGCTAACACACTCAGTTTGCTGAAGGAAATAAATTCTCTGAAACGTATGTGCTCAGCTGGAGTTTCTCTAATTCATATTTTCTGGTGTTCATTACACCAGCTTTTTTCCTGTGGGCTCAGATTCTAAGGCTGAAAGGGAATTTGCTACTTTCCTTCAGCCCGAGTCATAATTGTAACAGTTAATTTAATAGAGCTACTGACACCCCTGTGGAGCTGACCCATTTGTGTGTGAGCCCTGCCTGTTTCTCCCTACAGATTCGTCTTGGATTCCTGAAAATCCAGTCTTGTTTGCAACAGTAACTCTAGCATAACATTTCACTTCCAATTACCCTAGCAAAAAGAGCCCACCTCTTCATGAAATAGCCAGTGGAGGTAAAAAAGGTTTACCATTTGAGTGACTCAGATTCCAAGGACCTGCCACTTAGCAGCTGAGGAAGAGATGCAGCAGTGACATTTGTGAGCATTGTATGGGGAGCTCTAAGGGCCTGGAGGGCTCAAGCAGATACCCCAACTCATGTTCCGCAAACTCTGGTTCCTGCTACTGTTTCTGGGAACCAAAGACTCTGAGAGGACTTTGAGGAAAATGCCAGGCCAGAAACCAAGAGAGGAGAGACCCTTATGAGGCCAGAGAGATTGCTGGTCCTGTCCACCTCAAAAGGAGTTGAGTCCCTCCCTTCAACCAAGAGGACAGAAACTGAGTAGATCTGGGTAACCTCCTGCCATGTCTCCTCATACTCATATTTACAGAGACCCAATACTTCTTGAGAGAACTCCATCCCATCCCTGCTGGTGGCACCCTCTCCCCTTTGCCATCATGGGGTCCATCACGCATGGCAACAGGACCCACCCTCAACAAGCATGCCAGGATCTGTGCACATCAGACTTATTGTTTATCAGTCCAGGAGTCATAGCTGACACAGAGCCAGAGGTGGAGAGTTAACCCTTGTATAAGTGGTGGAACAATTTCATGGCCATGCTGCATGAGGAGAGGCTGGCTTTGTAACGGGAGCCATTGGAGTCAATCAGTACTGACCTTCGGTAATCCTCACTCATGGCATATCACTGGGAACACTGACTGAAGACAAATCGCCAATGGCTTTCCCATCACACACTCAACAGCAGATTGTGGGCCTTTATTCTAGCGGCTTATTTACCAGCCTTTTTACTTGTGTCTATTTTCAGTTTAAAGAAGGCCATTCAGGGCAGGCTGCTCACCTTCTGGGATTGTACTGGCCACCTGGGTTGGCTCTTTAGATGATCAGTGTTGCACCTGTTAGTGTAAGTGGGTCCTGCTGGCTTCCCCAGAGGAACTGTGAAGGCTGTTTCCATGGTGGGAAAACTGCACAGTGTTGGTGTATCCTCCTGCAGAACCACCCCCAGGGCCCAATAAATCCACGTCTCCTGTTTAAAGCTCGAGGAAGGCTGCCCAGAGACATGGAGGCAGAGTTCCCCTGTGGGAGGAGAGAAATCATACACTGTAGCTTGATTGAAGGATACCAGCAGCACTCAGCTTTTGAAATCTCCAAAGAGAGTTGAGATATTTCTTGATCTGATCTTAAATAAGTCATTGCAACTGCTGTTAACTTTCATTAACCACTGAAAGGCATCTTGATGTGCCGGGAGTGAGGCGCATACATCTCTGTGCATCAGCACAGGAATTATCTACCCCAAAGGTGTCCGTGGAGATATCATGGCAAGCAGGAATTCTGCTTCTGCTCCTGGATGTAGCCTCAGGAAGAGACTTGGGGGCATTAAATTTTTGATGCACAAAGTTTATTTTAGCCTGATCCAGATTGGGGTTGCTCTGCTTCCAGAATGTGATTGGTAGAAGAACAAACTCAAGCCATTTTCTGAGGCAAAGCCATTGTTGTGTTAGCGCAGTGACTTTATGACTTTATAACAATAGATCAATGTGACAGAAGGTGCCAACAACGGTGTTTTAAGATTCAGGCCCATCTGCATTTACCAATTTTACATAAAGTCAGCACAAGCTTAAATACCTTTTAAAGCATAATGGACATGCTGCTGTACAGCTCTGTGAAAGCAACAGTTTGGGTTTTATAACAAAGATATGTCATGTATCCATTTCAGAGATAATGCCTGAGCCTTAATGTAAATCCAGGTAATGGATATCTGCTTCATATTCACAATGCAAAATGACTACACAGTCGGGGTCCTGACTGCATTCCACCACCCCCTTCTCTGCCATCTACAGCCCTTAGTGGCAGATGAGCAACAAAAAGTGGAACCATAGGGCCAGCCCCATGGTTAGAGTGGCGCTTTGTAAAACAGGGACCCAAACAAGCTTCTCTTTCTTCCAGAGCTGGCAAGACTCTTTTTCCTTTCTTTTTAACTGCCCCATGGTCAGAAAAGCCCAACTCTTTCTCACTAGTCCATTCCAAATGCCCAGTTGCTCAGCATTCCCTCCTCCCACCACATACACATCATAACAAGAAATTTCCAGAGAGGTAGTCGTGTTAGTCTGTAGTACAGCAAAAAAACAACGAGAGCCCTGTGGCACCTTATAGATTAACAGATTTTCTTCGACATAAACTTTCATGGACCATAGCCCACTTCGTCAGATGCATCTGATGAAGTGGGTTATAGTCCATGAAAGCTTATGCCGAAGAAAATCTGTTAGTCTATAAGGTGCCACAGGACTCTCGTTTTTTGCATAACAAGAAAGGGAATAGTTAAACTTGGGACAGGTCTACACTACAGCGCTAAGTTGGCGGGAGATAGGTAATCTGTGTTCTGCACAATACGTATCTCCCATCGATTTAGTTATTTCTACTTACTGCTTCGTCCTCACTCAGCTCCTTGACTTACAGCACTCTCCGGTCGATGCAGCCTTACTCCACTTGAGGGGGTGGAGTAAGTACGTCGACTGGAAAGCGCTTCTGGAATTGACTGGGTGGGTCTAGACTGCCCTCTCAATTAATCCCGTTGCATCGATCCTCAAGAATTGATGCAGTTTTTTAAGTGTAAACTAGTCCTTAGTACCAGGCCCAAATGCATCTCAGCACAGAGGCTGGAAGAGTGAGGGCTGAGCCACGATGTTGTTAGAGCAATCTGCATGGCCTGTGGCACTTCTGCTCCATTTTGCTCTCAGATGATTCCTATGACTTTTCCCCATGTTACATGGTTGGGCTGAATGCAGTGTGATTGCATCTAGAGACAAACAGCATCCTGGTTGGCCTGGTCTGCCACATAGGTCAGGGTACAAAAGGCTAACACCTCATCACATGCAACGAATCAGTGGTCCATGAGACCAGTGGCTCCTGTTACATTTGTCTTCTTATTTACTTCCCAAACTCCCCTCTTCCTGCTTGGATTCTCGCACTTCTCAAATAGATACCAGTAAGTTCTCAGGCATCAGATCCATCTCCTTGTCCTTGTGATCTGCCTGGTCTATGGAGCTGGTGTTCTTCGCCTTTCCTCATTGCTACTGTACAAGTAGCCTCTGGCCAGATATTTAGCCTGGCTCCTCAATAAACTGACAGCTTTTCCAGCCTGCTCTAGATCTACCATTTTTATCCTAGGCTTTGCCCTAGCCATTCATCTTTCCCCAGAACTGTTTGCTAGACCCTGCTCTGGCAGCGTGCTCACACACAAATCAGAGAACATAGTGTTCTGAAGCATTCCAAGTTCAGCTTTCACTGCATTGCCCATCACCCTGAATAGTCACCAATGTCTGTACATTTCCTGCTGCCCAACTGACAGCCTGCCTTCAGGGAGGCTCCTTGTGAGACCTTTTGGCTAGGAACAGAGTTGATCACAGGAAACTGTTAATGTTGATGTTGGCCAAATAGGCTGCAAAGGAGTGCTGTAGCATGGACCATAATATTTGCACAGGTAAGTGGCTACTGGCAAATTTGACTCTGTTCAGAAACTAGTCTAACTAACCCCTAAGCACTGTGCGGCTGTATTGGAAGGACATTTTAGGTCATTAGGTCACACTCATGCTGGACAAGTGAAAACTTGAGGGCCATGTGATAATTAGTTCTGCTCAAAGCATTTATAATCCACATGACCTGATCTCCTGTGAGCCCTGGAGAGCATATTCTGTGAATGTGAGATGTTACAGATGCCCTAGGGGGACCAAACTGTGGTTAGCATGCCGAATTTTTCTAGTGGGGATGAGGACTCCATGCAATGGTAAATTGATTCCCGCTGGAATCTGGAAGCTGGAGGGAGATGCAAATTTGAACTATATGACTGATTTCTCTTGGCATTAACATTGATGGGAAGGATGTCAGCAAATGAGAAGCACTTTGTTTGAACCAAAGCCTTTACCATCACCTTTCCCAGTGAAGCCACTTTGGTTTCATCATTCAGCCAGCATGAAATGGCAGCATCAAAAGAGTTGGACTGGGTTTTTTTGTTTGTGTACTTTGCAAGTTATTGAAAAAGGCATATCTAGTGGCTTTGGCTTAAAAAGGGCAAATGGTTATGCCAGGATGTCCTCATTCCCCATTTCTTTTCTTATGATTTGAAGGACTGGAGCTGTGAGTTGCATCCTTGAGGTATTATGTGTTAACAAACATGTTGACAGATCAAACTGTGTTTTTAAATGCTATTTTTTGCTTTTGTTTTTTCCCTTGTA
The DNA here is from genome assembly GCA_007922175.1 of Pelusios castaneus. Lineage (NCBI taxonomy): Eukaryota > Metazoa > Chordata > Testudines > Pelomedusidae > Pelusios > Pelusios castaneus. The sequence continues at coordinate 2,074,305 of ML685808.1, forward strand.
ATCTAGTACTGGCAGCAACACCTTTTAGTGTTTATTTCACCAAGGGTCTCTAAGCAAATCTTATCTCAAAATTGATTGCATCTTTGGGAGTAGTAATTTTAAACTCAGCTTTCACATTACTCCATATTTGTTACTACTCTTCCACCAAGGGAGAAGCTGGTTTGTTATTAGTTCCTTGCGTGATACAAAACATTTAATTTTAACAGCAATCACCAAGAGAGAAATACATATTGCCTTTCATACCCAAAGTATCAACATCTTGACCAGGTTGTAGCTATAATAATTTTTTACCATATGGTGGATTTTTATACCTTAATATTGCCTCTGCATTCCTGCTGCCTCTCTCTTCACTCAGCAGATGTGGGGCTGGCAATAAAAAGCACTGCATGCATATTCTTCTACAATGGGATCGCAAAAGGGCTCCTCAGAAGACAAGGAAAGAACCCATTGATACAATGGCTGTGACTTCCTGCTGGGTTTCTACTCAATGCATTTTTCTGTAGAAGGACAGAGAAGGTAGGGCAGGATCATGTACTGGAGAAATAAAGCCATCTACATTCCAATGAAGGCATGATTGCAGAACGTGGGAGTGGGAACTGGAGCCACAAAAAACTTTCATCAGGTGACCCCAAACAAAATGAAGCTGGCCTGGTTTTGAATTTCTTTGCAAACTAGAACTCAGATCAGATTTGCTGAGGTTCCAGAACCTTTGGGGGAATCAGGGCTGAGTTTCCAGTGAACTTGGGGCTGATTTATTGGTTTTGGTAGAAATTTTGTTAAACTCTTGGAAAGTTCTGTGTGTGTCTGCACTGCTCATGTGACCCTTGCTGGCTTACCCTGGTACCACAGAAAATGAGGATGAATGGCACATTTTTAGGTAGCACTCAGGGATTGGAGGGCCTGGGAAGGGACAGGGCAATGGGTTGCAGAGATAAGGCAAAAGAGTCAAAAATGGTGGGCATATTATTAATACTTATGGACAATAGTTGAGATCAGAGCCCTATTGTCCTAGCCACTCTGCACAGAGGTACCAAGAGACAGTCTATGCGCCAAAGAGATTTCATTCTAAATAGTCAAGCAAGACAAATGGTAAGAGAAAGGAAGAATTCTTATCCCCATTTTACAGACTGGAAACCTGAAGCACAGAGGGATTAAGTCATGAAGAGAGCATATGGAGAAGCCAGAAGTTAACTCCAGCTCTCCTGACTCCTAATCCAGTATATTAACAGCAAGACCATCCTTTTTTTCCAAAATTGGTGAGTATGCTGGGAATAAGTTCAGTCCAATGCCAAGAGAATGGCAGGGATGACATTCCAAATGTAGTAGCTTATCTTAGATCTGGAGCCAAATTCCAATCTCTCACCCTTGCAACTCCAATAACTTCACTGAGTTTGCATGGGTGCAAGAGAAAGGAGACTTTGGCATATTGTCTTAAAGTCACAATAGAGTCATACCCCAACATTTTCAGTGCTGTGACAACTGGAGTAAGTCATGGATGTATTATGTCCCTACTATTGTTTGCATTGGTCATTGAGAAACAGCAATCAAGGAACTTTATGGATCAAGCATAATTGGATAATCTCCTTTTTGCTTATGACATTGTCTTGCTTGGTTTAACACATCCCTTAATGGACGAAAAGACCCAGCTTTCGGCACACACCGCACCGGAATCTCTGCCAGGACTGCAGAGGAAATGGGAGTTGGGTTGTTGTAGACAGCAGGGAGCTCCGAAGCCCCACCTGCTTTTGGCACATGCAGCAAAACAAGGTTTTTTGGGGGTTTTTTTTTTTTTACCAATAAGGGGAAGGCAAAATATATGGCCATAAATGTCCCACCAGCAACCATCAGAATAAACAGAGAAGCACTAAGAGAAGTAAGTCGTTTCGTCTATCTAGGGAGTGAGATGTGCAGTGATGGTGACACCATGTTAGATGGCAAGCACTGAACAGCAAAAGCAGCAACTTTCGTAAACATGAAAAGATTTTGAAAAGTAGCGTGACTGGCACTGATTAAAAGTATGAATTTTTAACATCAGCATCATGTCTGTCCTCCTTTGTGGAGCAGAATCTACAACACAAATTGTAAGAAGATCAGTTCATTCCAGAGTAATTGCCAGTGGAACATAGTGCTTTTCCATTGGAAAGAGTGTTGTATATTAGAAATTCTAAGTAGAGTAAACCAGCCTAAAGCATCAAACATAGTAAAAGGGTGACAATGGATATATTTAGAACATACTTTAAGGATGCCACCATCATGTCTTCCATGTCAAGTGATAAAATGGATACCATCTGAGAAGAGAAAAAGAGGGTGACCTAGAGAAACATTGCACAAAACAATAGAGAAAGAAGCTAAATCTACCAACCTGATATTCAGAAGCCTGAACAGACCAGCATAGGACTGAACTAAATGGTGGAAACTGGTGGATGCTTTATGCACCTGAGGATGTGGGAAGATAAAGAAATAAGAAGTGAAGGTTTTATTGCATTTCCCAGGGACTATAATGGGGAGTTGTGCAGCTAAAAGCCCCACATGTCTTTAAAGGTAGTGGCTAGAAGACTCCTCAGATAATTCAGCACCCACCTCTCTAAGTAAAACAGGATGTTAATGTAATACAGTGTAGAACTGCTAATACAAATTTTATTTTTATACCAGTGCTTTTATGTCATACTGGAATAAGATTAGATTCTTAGATTTTTTTTATTTTTTTTAAGCCATTGAGCACAGTAAGGACTTCATTATCCTGACAGAGCTATTGAAGAAAAAAAAAGCAGCACATATTGCAATTGGGAGGATAATAGGCTCTGGTAAAGGGAAATTTTGCAATGCTTTTCATTTAAAACTGGATTGGACAAAGTAGCAGAGACTATACTGTCAGGAACAATCCTGCATTAGCAGAAGAATGCACTAGATGTCCTTGTAAATCTTGTCACAGTCAGAGATAGAAAAGATTCCTTGGGTCACATTGAGTGCTTGTTGCAAATCAATGCAAGATCATTTCTTAATGATGGATTTCCTAGTGGTTTGTCCCATCCAAATCTAATGTCTCAACTGATGGAGGTCCCCCTTGCAGAAAAGCTGGTTCGCACACTAATGCCTTGACCTCTTGAAGATTTAAGCCTGAGCTTAACTCACTGTGACTAGTCCCACTAAAGGTAATTCTTTGCAAGATTTAACAACTTCAGTGGGATTACTCAGTGTGTAAAGTTAAGCAAGCACATAAATCTTTGCAGGTTCAAGTCTTACTAGATCTCCGCAGTAGGAAGTTTTTCTTAACGTTTAGCCTAAATCATTAATTTGCTTAATTTCTTGCTATTACTGCTGGTTATATTACCTCTCATACCTGGATCCCCTTCAACAATCCCTTTCCCTTCTCAAGGTTTACTCCCTCTAGTTACTTGTAGACAGTTATCACTTTTTCTTCCATCTAACATCTGTGATTCAGACAAAGTAAACATCTTCACAGCAGAGGAACATGATTTCTCAGGCACACAAAGGATTGAAAACTACATCATTATTCCAGCAGCTCATCTTCCAGTGGCAAATCTAAATTTAATGCTAATGCTGGATAAAACAATTTTTGTTGTTGATGTTTTCTTGCTTTGGAGTGAAAGGCCCAAACACAAAGATTCAAAATGGAATAATGCTGAAATATCCAGCAAGTAATCTGGTTAGATGATGAACTTTGATCTTCACTGCTCGGTGAATAGAGAAGACACTTTTCTGATTCCATCTGCTAACAGCCTGCCCGATTATGCACCCGCTCTCCACATTTACAGCAGATGTTCATGCTGGAAACAGGTTTCTCCTCTAAAGCGGGAACCATCACATTGTGTTAGAGTCTGGGAGCCCGTCGTGTGCTCTGTTACACTTTTCTTGCTGACAGAGCGTGAGACAAAACATTTTAAATGAAGATCTGTACAATTGCAAACATATAGTGATACACACAAATGTTAACTTGTTAAAAGAGGAAGCAGCCATGTATATAATAGGTGACGATGCTTTGCAGTAAGTGTCAGCTCATTATTTGGTGTTCACGTTTTTCATCCCTAGATCTCCAAGAAGTTTGCAAAGACGGGGAAGTTTTAATATTCTTATTGTATAGATGGGGGAACTGAGACAGAGCAGTTAAGTGACTTGGCCAAGGTCACACAGTAAGCTAGAGGTGTGTGAGTCTTCATCTGGAGACTGTGTGCAACCAGTTGTTGTGAGTATTTGAAATCTGACCTATGAACTGAGCTGATTGGACTGAAATCTGAGCTCACACATAACTCACATGGTATAGTTCTATAGCCCGGCTAAATAAGTATAGATCATAGAATCAAATTTGTAGTGCGAACATTCATGGTAGAGTGCAGATTGGAATTTTGCCTGACTCCTGTTTAGGGCACCTTTTGCCAACTGTTCTGCTTACTTTGGCTGGCTAGCTAGATCTACCTAGTTTATCTATCTATTGGTTTTATATATTTCTACCTCTCTGGAGGGTACTGGAGGTGAATGTTGGTAGAAGCGCTTTGAGATCATTCAATGAAAGGTATCTCAGAAGTGCAAAGTATTATTATTTAATCATTACAATTATATTAATAGGACAGAGAGACTGATCAACACAAGAGCTCAGTTTTTGTCATCTCCCCTGAGATTTTTTGGGGCTGGAGAATAGAACTTGGTCACACTTTACTCAGGTCTCAGTGTACCTATTTCCTCCCAGACAATGCTGCATTGTCTGAGCAGGAGGTGGATTCTCAGCGGAGACAAAAGAGAGACATGTTCCTTATTTAGCTTTTAAGCTTGAGTTCATCCAGGGGAGGCAATTTGGTTCTCTTTGTTGTTTGCAGCATCATTTATCTCTTCTGTTTGTGCACTAGAGAGGCTGAGGCTGGAATATTCTTTGAAAGAAGTTTCCGTTTCAGTATCTTTGATGTTCGATTTGTTAGAAATATGTTTGAAAACTATTTTACAGATAACAAGGCCTAGTGCTCTGTGTGTGTGTGTGTTGTTTTGTTTTTTGCTGGGAGGGGGCCCTCACCAATGCATGACACTGATTAAAATCCAGAAATGTCACATGCTTTTTCCACAGAACAATTTGGACAAGGAGGTAGTATGTTTGTGTGTGATTTTTTTTAAGCTGTCCCAGACTCTGGAGGTGGCTGAATTTGGGCTACCAGTTCAGCTCATAATACAGGGCAGCCCCTAGTAGTGGAATTCAGAACATGAAAGGTGTCTGGGTTTTGAATCCCACTTTCTGAGAGTGCTTGGATTTGGTGGTCTGATCCGGATCCATTAGACAAATCACAATAGGGAGATCCCAGGGCAAGTCTGCATTTTAGCACCTTCCTACCTCTCAGTATGAGTACAGGCAAGAAGAGCTGTACACTACTGTCTCTGGAGTGCATCCCGTATGCCAACCTGAGAAGGTGACCAGATAGGAGTGTATCCTTGGTACAAAAGATGGACACTCTAACTTGAGGATCAGTTGAGAATATGAGTTCTCTCTGGTCACCAGAGCTAGGCATGAAAAGTTTTACCTACATGACCATTTTTGAGATTTCAAATTGTTTTCCTATCCTGAACTGAGGCAAAAAGTCAAAATTTTAAACATTTTCAATGAACTGAAAATCTGAAGAAAATTCACAGTTGGGTCAATTGGATTGTTTTGTTTTGATAATTTAGAAATGATTTGTGGCAAATTTTGCACTTTTTAAAAAACCTCCCACCCTTTCTTTTTCAGTATAATTAACTTTTCAAAGCAAAAAGTTGTTTCAAACTGGAAAAAGGAAACTTTTCCATTGGGAATACTTAAACTTCTTTTTCACCATGTTTTCAAAACTGGAGGGTCATCGAATCCCACCTTTTCTCTGGACAGTGTGGCTGCAATGAATTGTCATTTTCATACAAAACTTCTTTTCCTTGACATATTTCCAATGAGCTCTCCTGGTGACTGCACTGAAGTGAATTTTCATTGTTCTCCTTAACCACATTAAGTCCCCAGCATAGCTCAAATATTGACTCCTCAGTAGGGGTGCAATAAGCATATAGAGCAGTCATTGAGCAATGCCTAATAGCAGGGTTATCCATCCCACATATCTGTGTTAGATGGTGCTGAAGTGGTTAAGTATGAAAGAGGCTATATAAATAAAATCCAAATCTGTTATGTTTGCTGCTAATTGGCGTGCAAGTGCCGTTTGTTTGAATTTTGGAATGTTCACAGAAACGGGTGACCTTTTGACAGTGCTAATGTTTCCTGTGAAATCCCACAAGCTCCATACGGTCCCTCAGTTTTGCTGTGAAAACCTCGCAAGCGTAATTGCTCCACTCTTCTCCCATGCCTTTCAACTCTGTAGGCTCAAATCGTTTCCCATGGCATATCTCAGGGAAGTTTCCTTGTCACTATGGATTAATTAGTGCAGCAAAAGTTTTGTGCTAAAAAATGGAGGCAGTAATTGAAAGGAGGACAATACGAAGGGAGCAAATGGACTAAAGCTTTTTGATGGTTTATTTCCTTGTTTCTACTCTATGTCAGTTTTGGGCTCTGGGATTGTTAGGGATAGGGTTGGATCTCCGGCCACTTCTGCTGTCGTTCCTTCTCTGTCCTTTCTTATTGGGTGTGCATGATGTTCTGTGTAAATCCCACACATTCCCACAAAGGGTGTGTCTACATTTACAAGTTCAGTCGATTTAAGGAGGCTTAAGTTGACCTAAACTACTCTGCATCCACACTGGGCTTTCCTTAAGTCAATGTACGCATTTCCTTAAGTCGACTTAAGGAAAAGTTAAGTTGACTTAATAACACCTCGTTTTAGGTCGATTTAATGCTTAAATCGACCTTATTAGGTTGATTTAAGCCAGTGTGGATGGGGTTAGCGCCTAAATCAACCTTATTAAGTCAACTTAAAGTGTTAAGTCAACTTAATAAGGTCGAAAAGGGGCTATGCCTACACTAGAAAAGTTAAGTCGACTTTGTTAAGTTGACTTAAGGTCGACTTTAAGTCGACTTAAAGTCAACCTTATTAAGTCGACTTAATAAAGTCGACTTAACTTTTCTAGTGTAGACATACCAAAGGGCTGAAGGGAACCTGAGAGCTCTACTAACCTCAGCTGCTCCACCTGGGGAGGTTGAGGCCAGGTGGAAGGAGAAACTTAAACAAAAGCATGCAGGAAGGTCAGAGGGAGTGACTCAGAAGAGAAGAGGTATGGAAATTTTCTCCTGGGAAGTGAGGTTGGGTAAGGGCTGGCCCAGGATAGAAGAAAACAGGTGTAACTAGAGTTGCCAGGAGTACCTTTCACAGAGGCCTTTACAAAGGGAGAAGCCCTGCCGGATCAACGTCCTGAGAAAAGGACCTAGAGGTAATCAGAAGAGGAGAGGCAGAAGGCTCAGAACCAGCATGGGTGAGTGAGCTCCAGCTCTGTTTTTAATTGAGACTTTATTTTCTGGAGAGATTGGGATTGAAGGGAAGGGGCAGAAGACCTTTAGGGACTTATTGCGTTTTCATTAATTCTGATGGAGAACATTAGTTGGAATTTGAAGGATATTATTGTCCCAGAAGGAGCAGGACTTCAGAGGAATGTGGCTGCAGTCGCAGATGATGTATGCAGGAGACTATCAGAAAAAGCCACAAGGGGATGCTCCTGAATGGTAAAGCTGCTACAGGGTTCTGGTCGTCCAAGGATGGGAATGGCAGCTGCTTGCTACCATTGAAATTCCTATTGTTACTCTCCCTACTTTAGAAATGTTCCTCAGTGATTGCAATGCCATTATCTTCATGACTTGCTTTGTGTGAAGCTTCCAGATCTCTGCCTGTTTCAATGTAGTGTGATTCCAGGCTGGAGCTGGTTAGACCACTGACCTCCTTCATGCAAAAGAAACACTCCGATAGTGTTACTTTTGAATTCATTGACGAGAAATAGTAGCTACACACAGTCTGTTAAAAGAACAGTTGGGTGGCACAGTTAAACACTTAGAAATCAGGAAGGCCATGATTCTCTAAGGGATTTAGGCACTTAGTGCCAAGTGAAATCAATGGGAGTTAGGCACCTAAATACCTTTGAGAACCTGGGCTGAACTGGCAAAGTTAAAGTTGACTTTGGGACCTTAACTCTTCCCCCCTTGTGCGTAATCATTACATGATCATCTTCAGTGATATTTTTTAATTCACAAGACCCCTCTTTCAAGACCCGATCCAAAGCCCACAGAAGTCACTAACACTAACTTAAATGTGTGCCTTCCTTGAAAGGAGAATTAGGCACAGATTTTGAGAGTACAGGTGATTCACAAATGAAACAACCTCCCAAGGGAAGTGGTGGATTCTCCATCTCTTCATGTCTTCAGATCAAGACTGAATGCTTTTCTGGAAAGATATGCTTTAGCCAAATGTGAGTTATTGGGTGCAATACAGCAGTAACTGGGCGAAATTCTGCAGTCCATTTAATGCCAGAGGTTGGACTAGATGATCTAATAATCCCCCGGTCTTAAAATCGATACAGGTACGAAAAATACATCCATTAACTTCAGGGGGCTTTGACTAAATAGATGGCATTCAGTGAACATGGCAAGTGCTCTTTGTTGCCATTATTCTTAGCCTCATTTGCTGCACGCCATCCAAACCCTGCTCTGAATAAGCAACTCTTTCTTTCGAGCTGTGCCGGGGCGCCCACCTGAGCAGCCCACAAATCTTAATGCATTGTGTATTATTTTTCTAATATAATGATGAATAATTTCTTCCCCATTAGTCACCTAGGTCTAATTACAATTATAATGAGAGATGATGATTATCATTACTATTATTTATTTTGATTAATTAATGTCTGTTTGAACGTGAGCAATTCTGTCTGTGAAATGCCTGAGGCTGGTTCTTTCATTCATTGTCTCCCGCCTTCCCCAGAATCTCTGGCAAATACAGAACTCCCACCCGTGCAGCGCCGGGGATATGTACAGCTCTGTGCCACCAGTTACCAATCCCATCTGCAGAGCAGCCTGAGTTGCTGGCTGTTTGATTTGCGATGGGTTTAGGGGACGAGGCAGTGTGCAAGCATTTATTTTCCTCCCGTTATGTAAGTTCTCCATCTTCAAGTTCTCCATCTTCTGACGAAGTGGGATTTTCTCCCACGAAAGTTCCTGCGATAAATACATGGGTTAGTCTTTAAAAGTGCCACAGGAATCTGTGGGGAGATTTGATAGCAACCTTCAACTACTTGAAGGGTTGCTCCAAAGAGGAGGGAGCTAGGCTGTTCTCGAGGGTAACAGAGGACAGAACAAGGAGCAATGGTTTCAAATTACAGCTGGGGAGGTCAAGGTTGGATATTAGGAAAAACTTTCTCACTAGGAGGGTGGTGAAGCATTGGAATGGGCTATCTAGGGAGGTGGTAGAATCTCCATCTTTGGAGATTTTTAAGGCTCGGTTAGACAAAACCCTGGCTGGGGTGATTTAGTGGGAGTGGTCCTGCTTTTTAGCAGGGGGTTGGACTAGATGACCTCGTCAGGTCCCTTCCAACCCTATTATTCTATGATTCTATGAATCCTTGTTTGTTTTGCTGAATTAGACTGACACGGCTCCCCCTTTGGAACATGAGTTTACAGCCGTGTATGAAGAGTTTCTTGCAGCTCTTTCTGTGTCTGTGATGATTTTTCTATGCTCTGGTGAATGCTAATGAAACTGCTGGGTGAGGCATGCTCCTCTCACATTAGTGATCTCAGAGTAGCTGGGTTATGCGATGAACACGGCAACCTGATGGTGCCTGACACTGCGGTGCCTATAAGCATGAAACTACCAAACATCAGATCCAGTGTCAGTGATGTGGCATTGTTTTTAACTCCGTCTTAGCAAACCGAGGCAGCCTTACACCTATGCAAACTTGATTGGCCGGAGACCAGCGCTGAGAGGGCATGGCAGAGACTGAATTTCCCTAACAGCTCACACTTATTTCTCACTGGGAGAGTTGTTCTTTCACACTAGGCCCTCCTATCTTGCTCCTGGGAGGGGTGTGCACCAGAAGTCGCAGAGACTCGTGGCTGTGGGAAGTGTGTGTCCCAGAAAGACAGGAAGGAGCTGAGCATCGTATGGGCTTTGGCATGTAACGGGGTGCGACTCTCTCACATGTGAGGAGAGAGCTGTGTATGCGATAATGTCCTTGGGCTGCTTGGCTTTTCAGGCTTACCCTACTTGCAAAGCTGGTACTGAAAGCAGCATCTCATACTTTGGAAAAACCTTGATAAACCTGCACCAAAACTTGTGCTGGAGGTGAAGGCTGTTGTGTTTTGGTGCAAAGCTCTCAAGTTTGAATGGGGTGAGAGTTCTAGCCTAATTCAGTCCCCTGTACATCAGGGCAGAGGATAATTCACTAATAGTTTTGGAACAGAAAACAAGCATATGTTAATTATGTGCCATCTCGGAATAGGGAAAGAGCTGATGGTTTCAGACCAGTTAGCTCAACTTTCCCTCTGCTCTCTGTAGTCTTGTCAACCAGGACATTTTTACTAATTCCCACCATTGCAGCTGTGCCACTGTTAGTAGCGGGGGCAATTTTCTGCATGAGAGCCTGTGTGTCCTTTCCAGGCTTAGCAGGAAGCTCCTGCTCTGTCTGTGAGCTCAGCTAATACATGCTTCTTTGCCACTTACTCTGGGCCTGAGTCACATGCTCCACTGCAAAGTGAGAGCAAACCGCAACCAAATCAGAAGGCTAACACTTTGCACTAGCATAAATGACTGCATATTGCTCAGGGGCAATGGTGAATGAGGCCCTGTATGTCCCACTAAAGCATCTTGGTGCTGTTGTGATCAACGTGGACTCTGTGTGTTAGCTTCAGGCTGTGAGTCTTCTGTGCACGTGTGTGGCCCATTTCATAGTTTGGGGGTGGCTGGATGTTTTGCACAACTCTATCTGTCTGTCCTATTGGAAAGCATCCGTGAAGCCCGGAGTGGCACAGCAAAACGTTTCCAAATGCCAAGAGCTATAGAAGAGGAAGGTTCAGGGTTCAAATATTAGTGCATTCAGGACAGGCTGGTATCCCAGAAGTCCTGATTTTTAATCCGGGCTCTGCTGCTGATTTGCTGTTTCATGTCTGGTGAATAAACTAAGGCTGCTGGCGCGATGTGGGGAAGGGCCTCTGGGGGTGCATCTATACTTGTAAATTAAGTCGACTTAAGCAAGCTTAATTTACTCTGCGTCTACACAACACTTTTCTTAAGCTGCTTAAGTCGACTTAAGGAAAAATTAAGTCGACTTTGTAAAACCTCATTTTAAGTTGACTTTGCTGGCTAAGTTGACTTAGGAAGTCGACTTAGCCAGTGTAGACGTGGAGTAGTCCTAAGTTGACTTTAAGTCGACTTAGGGGGCTCCAGAGCTTCCCCACTGCCCTCCCTGCCAGGGTGGCTGGCACAGCCACAGCCTGGCGTGCCCCCCAAAGGGCAGGGCAGAGCCCTGCCCGCCCTGCCCCTATGCCCTACCAGGGTCCCTGTCCCCCTTTGACCCATTGTACCAAGGTACAATGGGGCAAAGGCTGAGCCCCCTGGCACTTGGCAAGGGGTGCCCCCCCTGCCACCGTGGACCTGTCCCAGTCCACCTAGTCCCTAGAAGTCGACCTAGGTGTCCAGTGTGGGCGCTCTAGGTCAATTTTGTAGGGTCCCCTCTAAGTCGACTTAAAATTTGAGTGTGGACATGCAAAGTCAACTTAAAGTTGACTTTGTTAAGTTGACTTAGCTAAGTTGACTTAAATTAACAAGTGTAGACATAGCCAGGGAGACTCCAAATCCACCACCCACTTGCTGTGAGCCCCATGGCTTTTAGTTAGCCAGGTGGCATCTCCACTCCCAGAGAGCCTGGCTAGGGGAGCGGCACTTGTCCCTTCACCTATGTTCCTTCTGAAAGGAGGGAGCAGGTGCTGAAGATAGCTGCTCTCCATTAAAAGCTCTTCTTCCAGAAGCATTCTAAGTGTTCCTATTCTGTGCAGGCAAGATGCCCCAGGCTGCTTGGGCATCATATTCCCACTCCTTCCTACCCATGAGTGCTCCCTAAGACATTCTACCTCTATCTGTGCATCTGGTTACCTTTTCTAGGTACCACATCTCTGCTGCTTCCCTCCTGCCCAGCTAGCACACCACTGGCTACAAAGATCAGAACTAGGCCCTCCGCTTCTCTGTGGTTTCCCCGTTTGTAAAATAGCGCTGACAATGCTCTCCTCTGAGAGGAGCTGTGGGAATGAACGCTTGCATGTGCAAAGAGCTGTGTAACAGGGGTGTGCAAAGATGAGCAAGTGATCCTACATTGCACTAGTCAATGGAATGTAGCCACTGGCACCCAGGCTCTGCCCTTTGTGCTTCCGATTTATAGAGGCTTTTTCTAGTGGTGCAGTTCACTGTTTATGGTGTTTAATAATATATGTGCTGATCCTCGCACAATATACTTCAGAGGGGGTGAAAATACAAGATTGTCTGTTATTGCCATAACAGCACAAATAGGGACCTGCCTAGAAAGCTCGTACCTACCACTAACAGAATTTGGTCCAACAAAAGATGTTACCTCACCTACCTTGTCTTGCTGTCCCTTATTTTTAAGTTAACACTGCCTCCCAGACACTGCTGGATTTAGATTGCTTTGGAAGACAGAGAAAGCCTTTGTGAAATCTCTCTCTGCAGGCTACAGGGGTTGTGCTGCTCCAGATTAGGTAGACGAAATGTGCACAGCTGCTTAACATAATTAATTTAGCTCTGTGAGTTAGCCTGAGGGGGCTGGTATTTCTGGATGCAGCAGGTGAGGCACAGTGAATGAGCCTCTGACCTGGAGGCATATGTGGAAACAGAATTGTGGGCAGGGGCTTAGAGT
>ML685808.1:2087517-2172230 GCA_007922175.1 Pelusios castaneus
ATGAGCTTTCGTGGAAGAAAATCCCACTTCGTCAGACGCTTCGAAGCGTCTGACAAAGTGGGATTTTCTCCCACGAAAGCTCATGCAATAAATGAATGTGTTAGTCTTTAAAAGCGCCGCAGGACTCCTTGTTTGTTTTATGGGAAACCCAATACTAAGACTAGAATTTTGTCATGGGAATTTTTAGTAAAAGTCACGGACAGGTTGCAGGCAATAAACAATAAATCACAGATGCCCAAGCCCAGCTGCCTGGGTTGGAGGTCATGTAAAATCACAGAATCTGTCACAAAATTGTAGCCTTACTAAAGCCTCAATGATCACCAATATTCTTGCATGATGTATCAACCGGGTATATACAAAGAGTTATGGATGGGGCTAGAATGATGTTTATAAAATGTGATTGTCAAGCAGTGCAAAAGTCCAGCTTGCTTTGTACAAAGGAGAGTGTATTTGTCTGTCTGTCCAGTCTGGTCAGGCAGACACAGTGAAGTCACATTTACAAATAAGGTAAACAAAGCTAGCAAACGGGGGAGAAGACAGCATGGAAAGAGAAACTTTATCTGGATTATAGAGACAGAGATCTGAACCCCAAATGATAAACAATCGAATCAACTGAGTGTACCCAATATTACTGTATTATAAAAGTATATCAAGTAAGGTCTTTTATGAATGCTAATGACACACAGGTGATCACCGCTACGAGGAAATGTACGTGTTAACACTATATGAGAAATTACAAATATTCGCTAACAGTATGTCTTAAAGCCCGTGACTAAATGATGTGTTAACCAGGCAAATCAAGGGGAGAAGATAAACTGGTTTAATCCCAGACAGAAGGGAAGGCAGTGATCTACGTGTCTCCAGTGAAATTAAGGATGACGTGGGAGCCCTGTTTTCATATGAATCAGCTGGGGGATGGGAAATCCACAGGAAGGAAAGAACAGCATGAAATCATCCTAAACCTGAGAACAAAACAGTGAGTTTGGGAAGATATAAGGAAAGAGAAGAAGCTATCTTCTCATCCATCACTAGACAGACACAAGGGATCAGAGATTTTACAAGTTGAGAAAGATGGGTTCTTTAACCAAAGAGTTGAAGTATCAGGGAATAGAAAATTGGTGAGAAACTACCTTGAACAAAGAGGGTAAATTGCTGAAATTAAGCTTTATCCATTAGATAGCATATTTTTACTTTTGTTTTTTTGTAACCCCTTTTAACTTTATTCCTTCCCTTTGGTATCTCTTAACCTAGGCCCTTTTGTTAAGAAACTTGTTTTATTTTTACAGTAAACTACTCAGTGCTGTGCTTGAAGGGAGGGGTGCATTCACCCCACTTAAGTGAATAACCTGCAATTTACTTTTAAAGGCGAAGCAAACATTATTTCTCTGAGTGTTCCCAGGAAGGGCTGGATATGCCAGGGCAGACAATTTGGGGAAACTTCAGGACTGGGATGCATTGGGTTCATCCTGCAAGTTGTAAGCCAATCTGCTGGGGTGCATGGGGGGGTGGGGTGGGGAGGGGGGCTGGTGTTGTAGGCAGGCTGCTGGATCAGAGTGCTGAACAAGACCTGAACTACAAAGAGATGCTCAGAGAACTGTGGTGTCTGCTACTTGTTGGGGTCCAAGCAGTGAGTCCGAGCAGTAGAACATTCAGGTCCTTGGATTACAGAACAAGTGGTGACATAGCCTCTCGCTGATCTGGGTAGCACCCCAAAATGTGGCACAGCTGCCACCCACTGACTGGGATTCTCACTTGCAAAGCCTCGCTTGGCATTACATGGCGATGATGTTTTGGCAAGAAGCCCAAGGCTGGGCTGGGGTGGCAGGAGAAACATCTTCCCCATAACCTTTAGCCCAGGTGTTGGGGTACTCACCTCAGTGAGATTTCCAGTTCAAGTCCCCCCCTCTGCATGAGGGGGAGAAAAGATTTGCTACCTCCTAGATGAGTGCCCTGGCAACTGAGCCCCAGGATATTTTGATGTGGGGAGTGCTCTTGGTCCCTCCTGGTGAAGTTGTTCCCGTCTGGCTAAATAATGAAAGAGTGATTAGAACCAGGAGCCTGCATGCTGAGTTGCCTATCTCTGAGGTGGTGTGCTCTAGCCACTAGGCTACAGACTCATTCTGTCTGCGCACACTCTTGCTTGCTCTTGCCCAGTAATTCTTTGCAACATGATTTGGTCACTACAGATGGCCACACGTGCCATGATCATAAGCCCAGCACATAGAGGTTTTCCAGAAAAGATCCACCTGAAAGATGGAAGGGCTGCCTGGAGTGAAAATAACAGCAGATTCTATCCTCAGTGAAAGTGAAAGGAGCAGTGATACAGAAGCTGAGTGAGACCATGAGAAAAACTACAAGGTTAGTCCAAGCAAGATAGGGACAACGACATAAACCTCAACCAGGAAAAATGTGAAACTCAGTGTGAGGTGAAATACATTGGGTATCTTTTCACAGCAAAGGAACTGAAAGCAGATACCTGCAAGAACTAGGAAGCCAAAGACATGCCAGATCTGGTGGACAGGAGCAGGCACGAGTGGACTTATTTACTTGCAAGGAAAAGCAGTGGAATATTGTTGTTGTTGACAGTGGAATATTATTCAGATTTTTGGGCTGTTAATGCCATGCCCAATACAAGAAGTAAGTTAGTAAGTGGCAAACTGAAGGCCCACTTTGTGAGATATGGCGTTCCGGACTCTGTGTTCACTGATGGTGGATCCCAATGTGCCTCAGAAGAGCTTAAAGAATTCTCACACACCTGGGAGTTTGATGACCACTCTTCCTCCTCAGCTTACCCACAGTGATTATTACAGGCACAACCCACATTGTTACAGGCTATTTCTTCTGGTTCAGAGTTCTTGTTGGTGTTGTTGGCATTCAGGAATACTCCATTACAAGGTGCTAAACAGTCTGGTACAGGCACTGATGGGACAAAGCATCAAAATCCTATTCCTAGTAACACTGAGGGGAGATCAGCTGCAGCCAGGACGGAGATACTGCTGAGAGGAGATGGCCAGCAGTGAGAGAGAGCAGGCACCAGAGCAGGACAGGTCAGCCAAGAAACTACTGACCCAAGACAGGCAATCCTGTGAGGATCCCAGCCATTAAAAAGTCATCAGAAAGAGTGGACGAAAGGAGATCTGAAGGATGTAGTAGGACCCAGGTCATATGGGGTGACTATACAAGAGAAGGAACAGGAGTCAATGAGCCAGCAGATGCAACATCCATACCTAGAGATCATCATGGAATGGAGACTCAGAGACCCATTTGGAGGCCATCCCCATAGGGAGCCAGGAGACTCCCCAGAGTCATAGCTTGCTGGATTTGGAGACAGAGAGAGAGGTCACTTCCAGCATGGTAATTAGTTGAGGAGACCAAACTATGAAGCCTACGTAACCAGCTGAGTCTGTGGGAAAGACAGGACTCCAACTCATCATTATTTGTTTTTAATGTTTGTTAATAAAATACAGAAGATGTATTTGATACCCTGAGGGGACACCAGGGAACATGAGGAGCAAGTTTGGAAGCGACACAGCTACATGGACAGAGCAGTGCACAGAGTTTAATAAAGTTCCACTTGGTCAACTTACCCTGCTTTCAGCTTCACTCTTAGAGATTGAAACGCTGAATGCTTGCACAGCACCTAGTACACTGGAGCCCTGATCTTGGTTGGAGCCTGTAGGTGCTATTGGGACACTAATCATCATCATTACCATCAGAGCCTCCTTTTCAAAATACGCAGTCTTCCACTATATAAACGAAAGAAGAATCTCCAGTAGG
The DNA here is from genome assembly GCA_007922175.1 of Pelusios castaneus. Taxonomy (NCBI): domain Eukaryota; kingdom Metazoa; phylum Chordata; order Testudines; family Pelomedusidae; genus Pelusios; species Pelusios castaneus. The sequence goes on from ML685808.1 coordinate 2,091,295, forward strand.
AGCCATCAGTATAGGGCTTATGCCCCACAGTTCAGCCATTCTGATTCTGTTCCATAGAGTAATGTTGGGACACCTGTCACCAGCCAGCAATGTTATTAGGGGAATAACAAACATAAGTTCCCCACATTGACCCAGAGCCTGATTCTTCAGAGCCTTGCACCTTGTTTAGCCATTTACATATCAAAAGGGGGTAGCATTTTACTTTGCACAGGTGCAAAGACTCCAGAAGGTGATGAATCAAGCCGCTAGTGCCAGCCCAGTTATATTCACCAGGAAGACTCACTTTCTGTAGCTGCATTCATCACTCACACAGATCCTACGCATTTGCTCTGAGTCCTGACAAGAAGACACACTGTCTCACCACCTTTTGTGCTTGTTGCTGTGTGTTGACTGCATTTTTTTTTCTTGTACGCTTCAGGGCTTCATAAAGCTTACATGATCATGAGGAGAATGATATGAACATAACCCAACAACACTTTCATCTTCCTGCCTTGTTTTTAACCTGGGTCTAGGATGTGTAGTCTGCCTGCCACATCCGTATGTGACTGAGCTATGTGTAGAGGGGTAGTCAGGTTTGCTGCCTTTCTTACCTGGAAGATGCTATATAATTTATGGGAGAGGCTCAGGATTACAAACATTTTCCATCATAGAAGGTAGGTCCCCTTTCAAAGTGTTCTTGTAGCAAGGGATTCTCCTGCTTGCTGCAGGGTTTTTTGAAAACACAACATCAAAGTGCTGCTTTCCTTCTCTGCACTTCCTCCCCCTACCTTTGCAACTGCACCTCCCACTATCTGAGCTCAATTCGTCCCTCTTTGAAGACTCATTCTCAGAGATAAGAGGCCAAAGTTTTACAGCTACCAAAATATTTTCATCAGCAACAATGAGGGAAACAGCAGGGCACGGATGTCTGGTGACGATTTTTGGCCAGGACAAGGATCTAGACTAGAGAATGATGGATGACCCTGTCTCTAACATGGAGAACAGGTTCTTGACTCTGTATCCATAGCTCTGGAGGGATCATTGAAGGGACTGAACTTCTGGATCTGAAAGTATGACAAGCTACTCTTGAATTCATGACCAGGTACACTTGGATGGTGGCAGTAGCAAGCAAACATCTGTATGATGCCCAACAAATGCATGTGAAGGAGACAGAGACACACTTGACCAATGCATTGCATATACTTGGGATTAACCTAAATTCAGCCATTAGTGGCCAGCAGTCTATGCAGCTGCATCTGTGTAAACTCCAAGGGCTGGCATGGAAAGCTGTGATTTGCACTGCAGGCACTAATACTGATGGTCTCCCTAGTGTAGATGAGGCCGAAGACATGTATCCTGCTGTAAGGAAAAGGAGAACCAGTGATGATCTTAGGATAATTGTCATTAAATGCTGACTTTTAATGGTGACCACTGTGTTTCTGGAAGTGCCCTCAAGATAGGGCTGTGCTGTGTGACGGTCTGATGGGTATCTGGCAGTGGGAGGTACCTGAACTCCTTTATACCTGGTCACCTTTCGGAGACTCAACCAGAGTGTCTCAAATCATCAGGGTGTCTTAGTGGAGATAAAGTAGTCACTGTTGCGTCCCCTCGCCTGGGAAGGAGAAATGCATACCTTTTAAAGAGTGATGTTGTTCTGAAAAGCTATAGGGGGAAAGAGTCTCTGAGTTAGACAAAATCAAGAGCTCAGGCATTTGCTGCCAGCAAATATGCAGCTAATGACTAGGCTTTAGTTATCTACAAGACATGGCTATTTACAGGGACCTGCTGGGGTCATAAGTAAAAAAGGAGGCACTCATAACCTGGCCAATGGCTGTCCTTGCCCACAAAGAAGCTTGCCTGTGGTTTATGTCAGTCTCTCTCTTTCCCCACTCACAAATCTCTGCAGCGAGTGTCTGCAGAAGAAGTAGGTGCAGTTGGCAGCAGTCAAACGAGTTGATGAGTGAGTCTTTTGTCCCTGTCCTCACAACTCACCAGAGTATCTCTCTGTTGCTTTTACCCTCCATGATGGTCAGATCTATGTGGTAGCATTAGGGCTCTTCTGTTTCCTCTTCCTTGTATATACTTGTGTGTCTGTCTGTGAGCTGCAGGGACCAGGGATAGGTGAGGAACTCCTTCTGTGACCGGTGGTCTCCTTAAGCACTAAACAAGATGTACTGTAATTTAAAAAATCAGCAGAGGGAGAGAAAGCAATAGTCCAAGGAGAAGGAGGCATCTGAAGAAACTGAAAGGTGATGCATTCAACATTGATTAAATGAATTAAGGGCAATACATGATTAGCCTGAGGATCTCACTGCCACACGCTGTCAATGGGGGCAAGAGCTCAGGAGAATTCTTGATGAGATGGACATTTATCTGTGTAATGAATATCAAGTGTTAGAATAGTAAATATGAAAATAAGCAAGAATTTAGGAAGGGATATAAACCCTCTTGTCTGAGGGCTTGAGACACTCTCTGACTACTGGGTGTCACAAGGGCACTCTCTCTGTGGGGAGTTTATGCCATCACCACCTAATACAGGGTTCTTCCTCTGAAGTGGACTGATATTAGCCCCTGTCACTCAAGATGCTGATCTGATCCAGCCTGTCTGTTCCAAATAAGAGTGCTACAGGCAGGGAGGAAAGCTGTGTGTTCAGGTTAGATCTGTAGACAGATGGTAGGGTACAGCACAGAGATGTGGAGGAGAAGGCTCCCATATCAACAAGGGTACAATGACTTGGAGAAGGGTCAGAGGAAGGACAATTCTGGATGAATAGAGGACATGGGGAGGCAAGATTGATCAGGAGCTAGTTACAAGCAACCCCTTTAGTAGAGCTTACCAAGCTGATACTCTGCAGGTGAAATGGAAAGTTAGCAATTTATGGGCTAACAGGGTTCACAAAAGAATTAAAATCATAACTCGTTGTGGAAGAAACCAAGTTTAGATCCTTTTAGAAGGTACTAGGTACTAGACTTGAGAGTCTTTCAGAGCTATTTAATGGGCTTTCCTCTGAAGGATGATTTTTTCCCCCCCCATACACGAAAACCTTTTCTAAAATGGGAATGCTCTCCAGTTCTTCTGGAAGCTCTTTGTGAAATTCCAGACATCCCAATTCTGCTCAGCGTTTGATTCCACAACGTGCCTGATTTTAAGCACACGCTGATGTCTCATTGTCATCTATGTGATTTGAACACTTCTTAACCTTAGGCTTTAGGTCTTTCTCTAGCATAGCATTGAGCGTGGCTGTACCTTTACACCTTTATGCTCCCAGTTGCCTGCCTGAGACTAATCACATGCTCAGAGTTACAGGTTTGCTAGATCAGAGACTTAATCTGTCCTGTTCCAGATTATGTTTCCAATAGGCTTTGCAGAAAGAAAGAAAGGAAGAAAGAACCCTTGAGCAAATGGAATGCCATTTTCTATTCAGTCATATACATTTGGGTTAGAAATCTAGGTCAGAATGTAAATTTTCTCACTGCCTTCTTGCAGGTGCAGTCCCTGAAAACATATAACTGAAATTGGGGACTTCACAGACTTTGAAAGCACTTTATAATGAATACAGGGTGAAAAAAGGCTCATGAAACTGCTGGGGGGACACATCCATCCATCTGAGCTGACTGCAGTATTTTAGAATAATGTAAATTGTAGCAATAAATACTGCTTGGCACTCTTGGGGGCCAGGACTCCTATATAGCTGGCAATATGTTAAATATCTGCCTGTAAGTGTCACAGTGGCAGCTACTGGATGAAAATCTCTGCAAAATCAGTTACATTTTATCAAGGTTTCATTTGAAAATCGGGTTCTAATTTAGGTCCCTAAATAAAACTGAGTTTCCTTGAAAGCCTGGCCCAGTCAGGGACTCTGGGACAGACTGTCCAGTACCTACAGAGTGCTTTGCATCTAATGATCACAGATCACTTACTGTGAAGGCAGGCAAAACACTGTGCTCCCTATTTTACAGGTGGGGCAGCAGTGACCTACGGAGGTTAGGTTCCACTTTTCCGTAAGTGACCTCCATTCTACGGCTGTGAGACTTGAGGGCATGAGGGGCTTATGGGGCTGCAGATACTCAACAAATCTGAGAATCAGGTCATGAGTTGGCTCCAGTTGATCAGCCGCTGTTAGGCTGCTTTTGAAAATGGAGCCACTGGTGTTTTATCCAAGGTCACCCAAAGCAAGTTAGAACTGTGGAAATGGAACCTAGGGGCCACATTCTCCATCTGGGGACTTACTCACCTGTTGGGGCAGGAGAATCAGCCTGAGCTTCACGTTCTAAGACCAGACCAGATTCTGAGGCCATTGGGATCACTTACTTTGACCTCCTGCATGACACAGGCCAGAGAACGTCTCTCTTCGTCTGAGTTCCGGCTGTGTGGTCAGTCCATCAGCCCACAGCTGCCTGGGTGGAGACGTGCTGCGTACTCACTACCACACATACTTGCACAGCTTGGAAGATGGTGCATCTTTCTATTTACACCAACAGATCCCACAGCCTAGTCTGGTGTTCGCAGAGGAATTCCCAGCGAAATGAATGCAGACAGTGTCTATAATGGAATATTAGTCTTGTGGATGTTGTGGTGAAATATGTTTGTTATCTGTGAAGGCATGGCTGACTCTCGTTGAGGCTATGCTGGAGAGACAGTCCTGAGATGTGCAGAGAGCTGCTGGAACTGCAAGCTATCACTTAAAGAGTGTTTTGTGGTTCTGCTTTAGGTCAGGGGCTCTGTGGCAAAGTGTGGTAACAGAGTCAGTCTGGGAAGATCCAGCTTAAAGCAAGATGGGGCGGGTTGTACTGAGCAGCCTGTTTTTCGCTCTCTGTTTTGGGGTTCTTAGCTGCTATCATTCTGTGTTCTAAGTAGTGTAATGTTGCAATCTTTAAGCATGAGTAATTATGTTTTCATCTAATTTATCTGTGTCTTTGCAGTGAACATAAGTCTCTGCTGACTCAAAATGGGTACAGGTGAAGTGGGGTGATAATCAACAGATTATCCAGTAGAGGAGGAGACCAGTAGCTGACAATTTCACATTGGGATATGTGTGAGAAAAGTCCAATGTATCTGATTATTTTGGGGTTTGGTGGTGGCAGACGTGGGCGCAGTGTAGTTCACTGTGTTGGGATGTGCAGAGAAGAGAGAGAGGGGTTTTTTTTTTGTCTTAAAGCTTATTTAATGACTCCCAGGTGGCAGGGCTAGCCCTATATCCATTAGAGGTTTGTTACTCACTATTGACTCTTCCATCCCTACTGTATTTTATGATATTTTTAAAACCACCCTATAGAAACCATCCACTCATCTGGACACAAGCCACTGGGGGACATAGTAAGAGAGTCAGTAACACATTGTCTGTGAGACAAGATGTGAGTTTACTCCTATGTTTTGACAGGAAAAGAAAAGCTTCCAATTTTACACCCAGTCTACAGTCATTAGTACAGCAAAAAACTACATTTACACTGTAAAGTATCTGTAGGAAACTACATTCACAGAGTGTATCTGAAATCAATTCAATTGAATTCAATAGCAGAAGCCCTCTGCTTTTCTTTTCCCTTTCAGTTAGGGAATTAAATCCTTTAGTGCAGTTTATTTACCACACAGTCAGGGTTGGTTTGTTTCAGTGTTAACATTCTTTTCTTTTCTTTTCTTTTCTTTTCTTTTCTTTTCTTTAATCAGAAACAATTATTCAGTTATATTCATGGATAACATTAAAACAAAAATAAGAGCATTATGAATATGTAGTTCATCCAAACAGAGCCCTGAGTTAGATTATTTATGTGCTCTGTGTGCATGTTGCCTGGTGTACAAAACAGGATTCCTCCCCTCCCCCGTTCTTACTGTTTCATTTTTTATATGCATGGAGGAAGTTTGGAAGAAACAATCAGAGCCTGGAACAAAGTGTCCAAAAGAGAAAGCTTCTTACCTGATAACAATGGAAGCCCCTGGGCAAAGTCCCTGGTATTGCTATGAGTTACTTAGTGATTCATGCAGAAATAAAGCCCACACAGAGAAAGAGAATCTTCAATGACACATACCTGGACTGTAGATGAAAGGGGGACAGGACTGTAGCTAAGGACTTTTTGCAGTGTTTTGTGATGTTAACTTCTTAGGACAAGAGACTGGTTTTCCGAGCACTGTTCTGATTGACATCAGCCGGAATTGTGGATGTGCAGAACCTCAGAAAGCCAGGCAGAGTAGCCAAGGTTCATGGTGATTCTGGGTGCCAACCTGATGCATCTCAATAGGCTTGATTTTCCAAAAACGATGAACTAGGAAAATTAGGGCCCCTGAAGTGGTGTCCCGTTGGGAGCCCAGAGTCATTTAAACAAACAAGGAGTCCTGTGGCACCTTTAAGGACAAATTTATTTTGTTAGTCTTTAAAAGTGACACAGGACTCCTTGTTTGTTTTGCTGACCTAGACTAACACGGCTCCCCCTTTCGAACAGAGTCATTTAGAACACTTTAGTATATATTGTGGGGAACAAGAGGCTTGAAAAGGTTACGTTCAGCAAAAAAAGGTTACGTTCAGCTATTAGCAACAGGAAAGCAAGAACAGCCTTAATTATATTGATGTGCTGAGCTATGTCAGATCCATGGAAGGCACTCCAGGCTCTTCTTGTGGCTAGGATTAAGATTAGGGAGGTCTGCCAGTGATTCTCATAATGCTTTATATAATTTTGTACATATTGGCTTATTAGCTCTCACCACACCACTGTGAGATAGGTAAGGATAATCAGATGGGGAAACTAAAGCAAGCAGCTTGTGATTTGTTTGAATTCACTAAGGGAGCTGGCATCATTGTTGGGATTAGGATTTAGGAGTTTCAGCCTCTCAGACCTACACTCAGGACATTCATAACATGCTGGATAAGTGGTGTCATGTCCCTCTTTGTTGGCTAGTCCAAATAGTGGATAAGAGTCTACGATTGCTACCAGCTAGTGGAGTTCCTGTTTAGTTTCAGAAGTAGAGTTCTTTGCTTTTTGATGCTGAAGATTCCTAGTTAAATCCTTAAAACATCAGGTCTGTACTCCCTCCCCCATCCCCAGCCCCTGTGCACATTTACATAATCATAGATATACAGGACTGGAAGGGATCTCGAAAGGTCATCTAGTCCAGTCCCTGCACTGAGGCAGGACTAAGTGTTATTTATTATTCCTCTGATTAGGGTCCTGCTCCATCTCCCATTGAGACACACCTATTGACTTCAGTGAGAGTTGGACCAGGGCCTAAATTGGGAATTGATTCCCAATTGGGAATTGATGAGCCAGTTATTGCTTATATTCTGTATTGTATCTGGCTGGCTGGTTCTTTACATTTTTAAATGGTATATTATATTGCTTTTATTATATGGTGCTTGGATATTTCACAAGAGGCACCTTTATGAATAGAGGCAATGAATCAATAGAGACTAATAATCTAAATCTAAGGAAACGTGGTTTGCAGAGCAAGGCACCATTTGCTTATATCGAAAGTGAGATGAGAAATCACCAGGGCAAGATGCAGCACTAGATAAAATGACCCTCGGAGAAGGGTAGGGGAGGAAATCCAATTTATGAAAATGAAAATAGATTTAAAAGAAATACTGCATAAAATTATACACGTAATCCTTTTTCTTAACACTCAGACTCATACTAGAAGATGTGATGATAGCTGCTTCCTTTCTCCTCCTAGTAGCTTATTCTCGGGAGGTCTGGTGCTTTAGTTACTTGCCTTTCTCGGCTGTGACTGTAATTTACAATCCTATTTTTATTGGAACCTTAGTTGTGGCAACTGGGGGACCTGCTCATCTATTTTTAAGGCTTGCCATTCTGCCTAGGTGACTAGTAGCCATATGACTTATATCCTAGAGCTCATCCACCTGGGATCCCTCCTTGCCTTAGCCTATTTCTTTTAATAGCCTTCCAAATGAACTCTTATTCCCAAGTCCTTTCCTGAACCACTCTTCACTGAGCTCAAGATAGACGGTACCTCTCTGAATGTCTTGCTCCTGATAAATTAGGGGGGCTTGAACCGACATCCATACTTGCACATGCTTTATACTGCAGCCCACTGTTCAGACAGCATGAATTGTCTCAATGTATCACAATTAGAAAAACACTTTAAGCTAAATAACTTTACAGTGATTTCCTGGGGAAATTCATTGGTTCAGGACCTTATAAATGAACTTCATTTACACTGTGAGAAACTATATCTGTGTCCATTGACTTTTCAATGTCTGTTATGCAGAATAAAGAAGCCACATAAATGGCGGGGAACCGATCGAAAATGTGCAGGAGAGAGAGAGCCACTAGCTAGTAATGAAAGAGAACTGAATAATGCACTTACGCATCTCTTATAGAGCTGGGATGTTTAATTCTTTCTCTGCTGAGACGAACTAGAATTGAACAGGAGCAATTTTATATTGTGGGGTGAAAATCTCATCCCAGCTTCTATTGTTATTTTAGGTCAAATGTGCTTAAGTGATTTAGCTTCCTAAGTCCTTTTTTTCAAAAATGTCAGTGAGACTTTGACTCCTAAGTCACGTAGGATCTTTTGAAAATGTTGTCTTTTAAGTCCTTTGTAGGCAAAATAATAATATACTTTGAGATTTCTATGTACCCCATTCCCCCAGGCCCTGCACATTTTAATAGCACTGAAACTTTATGGACAATAGGGAATCCTATGAGCAGAAAAACTACATACATGGTGGTGTTTAGGTTGTTCCTTTTCTACTAAGCATTTGGTTGGAGTGGCACATAGGCTATGTCTACACTTGTCAAAATAAGTCGACTTTGCTAAGTTGACTTAACAAAGTCGACTTTAAGTCGACTTTGTTAAGTCAATTTAGCATGTCCGCGCTGTAAATTTAGGTTGACTTAAAGTCGACTTTGCCAAATCAACTTAGAGTGGCCACACTGGATGCCTAAATCGACTTCTAGGGGCTTGGTGGACCTGGGAGTGGTCCATGGTGGGGGGAGGCACCCCTTTAAAAGTCTCAGGGGGCTCTGCATTTTCCCCATTGTACTAAAGTACATGGAGGGGCTGAGCAGGACAGGGCCAGGGCCACGGTACGGGAGTGGGGTGGGCAGGGCTGTGTCCTGCCCTGTGGGTGGGTACGCCAGGTTCTGGCTGTGCCAGGCACCCTGGCAGGGAGGTCAGTGGGGGAGCCCTGGGGACCCTTAAAGTCGACTTAGGGCTAAGCCACATCTACACTGGCTTAAGTCGACTTAATAAAGTCAACTTAGCCAGTAAGTCGACTTTAAACTAGGTTTTATAAAGTCGACTTAAAATTTTCTTAAGTCGACTTAAGCAGCAGCTTAAGTCGACTTAAGGAAATTGTAGTGTAGATGCAGAGTTAATTAAGTCAACTTAAGCAGGCTAAAGTCGACTTAATTTACAAGTGTAGATGTACCCATAGGGACTAATCATTAGTAAAATAAGTGCCTGATTGCTTTGGCTCATCTCTTCTAATTGCCTGTGGAAAGAGACCTAGTCAGGGCTGGGATGCACTGAAACAAACAATACCTTGTTATGTCAGAGTCTGTGCTCGATTGCCAGAATGTGCCATAGCTGATGTTTACGGGATATTTATCGATATATTTCATCACTGCAAATAGAACTGAGTCAAATGGCAGAAGCTTACCTTGGGGAGATTGTAATTTTGCAGGTTTGTCTTGTCTCTAGTTCTGGTCTTGGCTTCTTTTAAAAAGAAGAGCCAGCTCTATAAAACCGAGAAATCTCGAGCTCTGTAAGTCCTCTAGAAGAAGAATTCCAAAACCCCAGTTAGCCATGGGACACAAGACTGGGAATTGGAACACCCTGAACTCCATCATCCATTGGATCACAGATCAGTTCCTAGGGGGAGGGGCCCTGACTTTGATCAGCATAGGTGTAGCTGGTTCCTTTCACCTTTGAGTGTCATTGAGGTTAGATGGGGGACAGAGAGGGCACAATTGTGGGCTGAGGACTTGGAGGCTGGGGCTGGCAAGCTGGAGATTGCAGCAGGTTTTAAGAGGGGGTCCTGCCAAAGGGTTGAGTGTGGCACATATAGCAAGCAACTTTCCAGTCACAGTTGACTCAACCTGCCTTTTCTATTCTAGGGTCAATAGCTTTTGGAAGGCCACTGGAGGGCTCTGTGGAGCGCCCTCAACTGTGTAGCAGCAGCTCTGCATAATTTCTAACAGCGGCTATCAGACAAGTGGGGTCTCCCTGGTATTGAAGCATGAAGTTTGGTTTCATCAGTCATGTCACATTACATTATGTGATACAAGGCAACATGGCATGATTGATGCAACCTAACATTAAATGTCATAGAGCAACGGATCAGCTCTGGGCTACAGTAATTTTTATGTGCCTATTTAATCTGGTATTTAAAACCTGCACTCAGAGCAGTCTACATCACATGCTACATTTGGTCAAATCAAGGAACAAATATATAACAAACAAATAAATAATTCTGTGATTATTCATTCTCAAACGCGCATGTATGTACACGTGTGCACAAGGACCACTGTCAGATTTAAAATCGTGGGTCTGACTTTCTTCTAGCATCAGTTTAAACCAGGGATAATTTTATGGAAATCTATATAAAACTGATGTAAAGTAGAGTAGAGTCAGACTCAAAATATTTGTCCCAGAGACAGCATCTGTGCCTCCTTCTTCCTTGGGGCCTTCTGCTGACCTTACTGAGCTTGTCTGTTATGTCCTTTCCTACTTCTAAGTCACTCCTGCAAAAGCCACTTCTGTTCCCCTGTCCTCTGACTAGGTAGTTGGCCTCAGTCTGGCCCCAATTTAACAAAGCTTTTAAACACCTGCTTAAGTCCATGCTAGTTCAGGGCACCACCTAAACACCCGATTACCTTTAAGCATGCGGAACATATTCGTGAATGAAAGCCTCTGTGAATTCTAGCTTCCTCCAGGATAGAGATCCTCTCCCTCCTCGTATGTCTGGAATATTACAAGTACTGCCACAAACTAATAAGAATAAACAAATAATTCCCCAACCTGTGTACAACAACACTTTTAACTATTACGACTGATGGTAATACTGCAGTCACCTTGTCCCATATTTATGTCCTGTGCCCTGCATTCTCTAGGGCTCTAATGATAAGCCAATCATTTTCACGCAGGTTTTGAATCTGTTTTACTGTCTGTCTCATTCACTCAAGGAGACTGCAGTTCCTGGGTTGTAGACACTGCTGGGTAATGTTCCCAGCCAAATAAAAGTCTGTATTTTTGAGCAGACCCCCACCCCCAAACAGCAATAGCCCATCATCATGAAGAGATTGCTATGAATCTGAGGCATTTTCCAACAGCAGACCTGGAGAAATGAATGCTGTCAGCATTAATTCATGCAGATTCCTGTTCCATGCTGTCAAAGCTAGGCATGTATAGGAGCCACTGGCAGTGTAGCTCCAGATGGAGCGGTCCTGCTGGAGGATAGGAAGGCTAAGAGACGTACAGAATGACTGGTCCTCTGTGAATGCCCCAGACCTTGCAAATGCCCTGAGATCGATCACATTCTGCAACACTTCTGTAAAGTCTCTTCACTATATAAATACTGATTATATTCAGGAAGACTGATTCTGATCTGATTCCAACAGATTCTTACTCCACAAGGCTCAGTGGTATTTCTTTTGATGAATAGCACTGTATATGACTGGAGACTCAGGCCATATGTGAGTGCTTAATAGTAGAGCTGGCCAGAGTATAACAAATTCTGCTTCACAACTTTTAGAGATTTTGAAATTTGCTTGGAGCCACATTGGAATGAAGACAAAGCCTTTCAAATGTTTTGCAAAAATGGAATGGTGTTGGAATCATTGGTTTTCAGACTGAAAAAGTCAGAGTTTGATTTGGGTCTCTTTCCCTCTCTCCCTCAGTGATTGGAGAGCCCACCCTGGACCTCTTAGCCTCATGAACGTCAGAGAAATTGAACGTTTCAACTTTGACAAAATGTTTCAGCTTTGACAAATCGCATGTTTCCACAAAAAAAAGTTGTAGTGAAAATGTTCCAACCGGTTCTCCTTACCATGGTGAGTTCTCTTATTAAGACATGCTTGCCAGTTTGGATGATGTGGCTTTATAGATGCAATGGTGACGTTCCAAAGTCCTGTAGAAATCGAGACTGGGTTCCGTGTTTTGCTGTATTTGGTGACATTGCTGAGTGCTGCCATGGTTGGTTCCCCCTCCCCACAATTTCCAGAAGTAACCATACACCTTGCAGCTATTTATGAATTCTGGGAAGGAAGGGATCAAGCTATTTCTGAAAAATTATGCATCACATACGTGATCTGACAATGTAGATATCTCTGCGCTGTGTGCTCAACAGACCTATCTCCAACGCCTGGATGGTGGGGAAAAGTAGGTGTGTGTTGTCTGTAGCATCAGAAATCCATTGTATCTTAGATCAGAAGCAGGGGATGAAAAATGTATAATTCAGTTCAAGGCTTATTTCTGGATCTAGATCAGAAAAAAAAACTTAAATGGGGAATCTAACGTGCATTTACATTAATTTTAACTCATTATCAGTAGAATGGCTTTGTGTTTATACAGCTCGTGCCAAGGGGAAGGACTTGCTTTTTCATTTTCAGCCTTGAGTGATATTTCCCAGTTGAGATGATTGGATCCTGAAAATAATTATTGCCCCAACCTTAAATCCTGCATTATAAATAAGGGTGCATTACATTCAGTGTGAAATTAGAAATGGAAAGGACCATTGTTCACTCCCCTGGCAGTGTAGGGAATCAGTACAGTATGGGTTTCTTTTTCAGTCCTCTCTTTAGTAAGTGACCACTTTTCCTTAGAAACCTAGACCACTAATGAATAGACCAGCTCTCAGATTAGAGGATTACGGCAACACATGCACTCTGCTGTGCTTGGGAAAGAAGAAGGTTATGGCTTCATCGTCCTGTGAAATTGTTCCTGAGCTAGGGGTATCAGGGTTCTTGTGAATGAGTGGCCAGGCAGGTTTAGTTCCCCTGGTTCATGACATGTTGGCACCTGGCAGGGGTGTCCACAGATCTTGCCATGCTGATGGATTTGAGTCAAGCTGTGGGTCAGGAACATATTCAGTGTGAGGGCCACTTCAGGATTATCATTTATTATTTTTACTTGTGACTTGAATCCGGTGGCTTTCTCAGGGATGCTGACTCCTGATGCTTGGAGTTGGATATGAACTTTCATACAGTGCAGGGATGGGGTTGGGAGCTAAGAGGCTGGATCAGGTACATGTCTGAATTTTTACCTCCAAGTCCACTGAAACCAAAGAAATGAGGTAAGGCAAAGAAATGGATGAACTGAATGAAAACCCTGCGGACCCTAGATTTGGGGGCATTTGAAATCCAAATCCAGCTCTGAAGTATACAACTTAAGCCCCCTCTCCAGTGATGTGTGGATGAAGGCAGTGATCCATGCTACCTCTTTAAGGAATGTGGGACTGTGTCTCAGGCACCTCACAAGCTGAGGCCCCAATCCTGATTGGGGCATTTTGGTTACTATCATAGTACCGCTAATAGTAATTGCCTCTTCTGCCCCCTCCCCCCCCCCCCCCCCAGTTTGTGCAGCATTTCCCTGCAAGAATATGCAGTTTAAAAAACTAGTTCTTAAACTGATATCTTCTGAAATGCAAATTGTTTCCTATTTTTGACTTGGGGGATGACCAGCAGAAATGGTGCATCTGGAATCCTGGATTCCATTTTCCAAATGCCGTTCGGTGGCATTGTGTATGTCACTCATGCAGGTGACTTTTACACTAAAAAAAATCCCATTTAAACCTGACCTTTCACGTACTAGAACATAATAGACTGTGCAGCCAAACAGCATCCTCATCATTGGGGATAGCAGTGAACTGGAATAATGGCTTTGTAAGGGTATGTTCAAATTTTGCAAATTCATTAGTTGGAAGTTGTGTTTCTGACTATTGGTCCATTAACGTACCTGTGACAAAAAACCTTCCCACCTGGGTCTGCTGCTGGAAGCACAATGTGTATACAGTGGTTTTGTGTTAGAAAGGAAGCTTTTCTCTCATGTATTAGCTCACCATGATATCAGATTCTGGGAACAGGAAAATATCACAATGTATCATTAAAAGATGAATGCTTCCCCCAGGGCGAGATTGTGATTTGAACTATATGCCTGGGCAGAACCTGTAGGCAGTTGTTTATTCCCTGTGGGGCAGGTGGGTGGGAAGTGGGGAGAGCCACAGCTTTCAATTGCCTCTCCCCCCTGAGTTGCTGCAGGGGGTATTGTAATCTGCCACTATTATAGGCCAGCAGCAATCACTCTCAGAACAAGCAGTGCTGGTCTTTCCTTACTTTTGGGCCTGAAGGTGCTGTCTAGTCCCAGACAGAGTAGTATTTACTGTTTGTATTTCAGTAGCATGTAGGAGCTCTGGTTGTGGATCAAGACCCCTTTCTGCCAGGCTTGTTACAAACCCATAACAAAAAGATGGTTCCTACTGCAAAGCATCTGACGAAGTGGGATTTTCTCTCACGAAAGCTCATGCAATAAATAAATCTGTTAGTCTTTAAAAGTGCCGCAGGACTCTGTTGTTTTCCTACCTCCGGGCATTCACAATCTAATGATACCTACTTTTGACATGCAGACAGGTTACACCAGTGATACCCCTGCCATCTCGACAAAGGGGGACTCTCTCCCACGTTTGCCACAACCTCCAGCAGCTGCAGCTGCCCTGCACTGAGAGACAAGTGTTTCTCAGCTTTGCCTCATGTGACCCATCCCTTCACCCCACCTGTGACGGAGGGAGCAACCTTGTACATGGGCAGGAACCTCGGCTCATGCAAGTCTGTTGCCAGCCTCTAGGTCACTCAATAATCAATTTTAGAGCAAAACTTCCAAGAGTGGCTCTTTGTACAGCAGCTCCCTGTGTCAGCTGATGGGGCTGCTAATCCCCCTTTTCCTGATGATTTGGGAGACTGCCACGGCTGCTACTTTAAGCATTTATGTTAATACCTTATCAGGCAGTCACATCCCTTGGCTTATCATTTTCATCAAGTCTTGGTTTTATGGTTGAAAGGAATTATTTTCTAAAGACCATTACCAGCCTCCCCCTCTCTCATGGTCTTATGCCTGCCTGCTATTAAGCTTTTCTAGAGGCAGGGTTTTTTTATGTAAAGCTCATAAAAGCTGCTATTTATAAGTTCCTTATTCAAGCCCCCTTACATCAGCCACTGCCTTTGACTCTCTGACGAGCTGAAATGATCCTGTTTGAATCTACTGGCAACTTCCCTGGGGAGGAGCAAAGATAATTCTTTCACATGGGTCACATTCTCTGCAAGTGTCTTACACCAATGGAGTCACACGAGTAAAGAAATTGTCCCCCACCCCTCACCTCCAGCTGTATGATCAGATTGTGGTGACCCCCTGCCTAGGGCATGAGGATATGAGAAGGCTCAAAGGGTGTCATTCAGGAGCTGGCCACAGTTGCCCACCCCCAGAGGCAGGCCT
The DNA here is from genome assembly GCA_007922175.1 of Pelusios castaneus. Lineage (NCBI taxonomy): Eukaryota > Metazoa > Chordata > Testudines > Pelomedusidae > Pelusios > Pelusios castaneus. The sequence goes on from ML685808.1 coordinate 2,106,710, forward strand.
TGTTCTGGTCATGAGTGGCAAGAGCTAGTGGGGAAAGCGGTGATGCAGGATGCTGGTGAGGAACGCACACCAAGCAGGCGAAGCATAAGGAACCAGGCCATGGTTGGCCAGGGCTAGTGTTGGAGTCGGGAGCCAGGCTGGAGATGAAGATGGAGTCAGGAGTCGAGCCAGAGCCAGGGGTAGGGTGGAGGAGCAGTGATGTGGAGTGAGGCAGGAAGACAGGGCTCAGGAATTTGGCATCAGGGTCCAAAGAGGCAGTCAGGTGGGCACGTAGTTGTTCAAACAGCTTCCTGATGTGAGTCCTTCTGGTTTAAGTGATGTGTCTGAGCCAGGATCAGTGTGGCCAGATGTCTCCCCAGTCAGGAACTTCATGGGCAGAGTGACTGATAAACTAGAACTCCAGTAGCTCCCTTCTCCAGCGGTTCTGCTGAACAGCTGGGTGGTGTGTCGTGGCCTGAGCTCTGCCTAGGATCCTGTGGGCTTGGGTTCAAGATCCCTTGCACAGAAGCCCAACAGCTGTATATGCATGTGTCTCCCATGCCAGTGCTGGCCAGCGGCCTGAGCTGTCCCCCCTCTGCACACTTCTGTCTCCACCCTCAATACTGCTATGCTCTCCTGTCAGGCCCAGAACCAGGACAATGGTCCCAGGGAGTTACCTGATGAGCCATTAAAGACATAAGGAATACAACCATTGTGTCCTAATGGCTCATCAGGTAACTCCCTGGGACCATTGTCCTGGCACATTCCTAAACATTAAGGACACAATGGTTTTAACATAAGTTAAAGTATGGATATAACATCAAATTCTAACTTCTAATCGAAATAGAATTCCTAGAGATAAACTATATAATAATTCCCAGCAAATTACTACCTTTCTATTGATACCAAACATGACATAGTTCCTATGGATTATAGCATTTATGAGATATCCATAGAAAATAATATAATAAATGCTTCCTAAATACAGACAGCATCACACCCTGCCCACATGCCCTGCGCTTTGGGGGGCATGCCAGGCTCCCCCTGTGCCCCCCCCAGCAGGGAGGGCATTGGTGTCCTGGGGTAGCCCTAAGTCGACTTAGCGTTACCCCAGGGCTACACTGGCTTAATTCGACTTTAAAAAGTCGAATTAAGCCTTAGGTTGAGTAGAAAGGTGCTTTTATAAAGTCGACTTAATTTTCATTAAGTCGACTTTATTTTGCTTAAGTCGACTTAAGCAAGCTGCTTAAGTCGACTTAAGCAAAGTGTAGTGTAGACGCAGCGCCAATTAAGTCGACTTAATTTACCAGTGTAGACGCAGCCTTTGTGTCTGAGTCCTGCTTGCGCCGTTTTCCTAAACTGGTTCTGAGTTACTTTCTTCCTTTATTAAAAACTTTTCTTTCCACACTCAGACTGCTCACGAGAGGGGAAATATTGTCTTTTGGAGGTGCTGAAGGGGTGATGTGTAATTTCCCCGGTGACTGGGTGGAGGCTCAAGCCAGTTCTGTTGTATTGTTGGAAAGGAACCCCTAGGTATTGAATCGGGCTCTGATTGCCGCCCACTCCATCTGGCAGAAGGGTTACACCAGCATTTTGAGAATTATTGCCATGCTTTTGAGTTGTACCTATAAGCAAAAAAGTGGTCAGCTGAGAGACATAATTCGAGGGACTATGAACTGACAGTGGCTAGCTCTGCGCAGGAGGGCAGCTGCATCCTGTGTTAGCTGTCATATGTAATTGGCTCTGCTCTTTGGGGTCTCAACTTTCATTAAGCAAGGGTGTCTAACCTACTGGCTGTACAGGAACTCTTGATGCTGTAAACTGCACTTTGCTTGGGAGTCAGGGCGACTTTGGATTTTCTGAGACAGAGACTCACTCTCCTACTGTGTTTATAGTGGGATTTTTCATTGCTGAGTTAAAAAGGGATCTCAGCACCTTGTCCTGCCACCTGATAGTCGCTTGCCAGTAGCACAAAAAAATCTTTTAATGCCTCTATCGCTCCCTACTGCAGTCACTTTCCATTGCCTGTGCAAAACGGTATTGTAGCAGTGGGATAGAAGGGTAATACTAAAAACTACAGACTTAGGCAGACTCACAGCACACAGATGAATACCTGGATAGACAGAGTGGGCGGCTGGAGATAGGGGAGTGCTGCTTCTTCTCACACATCCTGGTGGGCACAAAATGAGCAGCTTCTCCCTGGAGAGCTGTCTGGGAAAGCTGGAGAGGCTAGGGAATAATCTCAAAGATGTCTAAAGTAAGATGAGGGAGGGTAGACCAGGTGAGTGGGGAGTCTGTGGGCACCCTCATGGAAGGGCAGAGGAGCAAGGAGATGCCTTGGCCCATATCTTAGGGATTGGGGCCATTTCCAGAATGTGGGCTGAAGTTTGCACCAGTTTAGCCTATAAATTATTGAGTTTGATCGTGCTCACCTACTGAGCAGGATAGAATGAAACTTCCGTTACAGCCTAGACCAACCTAGATGTTCCAAGTGCTTCCTTCCAGCTTCAAAATCTAGGCCCTTCCTTGCGCTGAGTTCGGGTGGGTCTGGACTAAGTTCTAACTGGACCTTTCTCACAGCCTGGCTTTCTTACCAGAAAGGATTTATAAGACCATGGATTAGATTTTTAATCTGCAATGCCTAAATTTCATTTTCAAATGTGATTTAGGCATTTAGGAGCCTAAATCCCATTGACTCTTAATGGAATTTTGGCTCCCAAGTGCTTAACTCCCACTTGAAAATGCAATTTAAACTCCTAAATCAGTTGGGTGTTGAAGTACTGAGTGCAGCAGTGCCTAAATACCAGTAGAAAAATGGTCCTAATGGCCTGATCCCAGGCACACTGAAATCAGCAGGAATCGTTCCATGGATTGGTCTTTATTTTGCGTCAGAGGAGAGGGCCAGGCACTATCACAGAGGTGTGTAAACAATAATTGTGTAGAGAAAGACTTTTTGCCCTTCCCCAGAGTGAGAGGGGACTTGTATGAAAACAAAATGTTGTTTTTTTTTTAAATGAGAGGGGACAAAGTATGTTTAGGCACCATATAATTAAGCTGTGGAACATGCTGCCACTAGATATTATTGGAGCAAATAGCTTAGTCAGGCCAATGCAGGATTAGACATTTGTGAATAAGAACAGCGTCACCGTTCCTCAAGCAAGGATCAGATTAAAAGGACTAGCCAGCTTCAGGGTATATTTATTATCTTTACTATCTGGGGCTGCATAATACTTTCCCTCTCCTGACTCAGGGCAAAGTCTTACAGAATTGGCTGCATTCTTTTTTTCTTTGTTTTTTGGTAACTTCCCATGAATGATCTGATTTGGTGAGCATTGGAGACAGGGTGGCAAGCTAAATGGGCCATGGGTCTACTTGTGTGCGACAATTCCTCTTTCTACATTTCTCATGCTCAGGTATACCTCATCTCTTGATTTAGACATCTCTAATTCTGCCTGTGAAAGATATCAAACTGTGCACAGCACTTAACCAAATGCACCTGGGAATGAATGTATGAAGACAAGAGAACCGTCATTACGTCTCTTTAAATCCCATTTTCACCTGCTTATGTGATAAGGCTAGAGTCTTGCTGCTGATGCTTATTGTGCCATGACGCTCATCTGCTTTGCAAAATCCATTTGTCACTTTTTAAAAATAAACTTTCCTGCCCTGCTTCATTCAGTATTGACTGTGTAGCATGGGGCTGGTCTCTGCAAAGTAACTTTTAATATGTATGGGCTAAACAGAAAGAAGAGCCAAACCTTGAGAGGTGCTGAGCATTGAGGCCTATGTTAGATCGAAGGCAACGAACATGCTCTCAATTGATTATTATAAACTATAAGAATCACCAAAGCACTGAGAGACCTCAGGTAGGGATCAGGCCCCAGGGTGCAAGGCAGAGGCCAGAACACAATCCCTGCTTGAGACAGAGTGCTGGGTAAAAGCGGGCTGAGCCAGTCCTGCCACTGGAGCCCTAACTGAGAAGAATTAGAGTCGGCTGAGTAAGTCTGCACAGAGCAGGCCAATAAGGAGCAGCTGCTTGGTGTGTTAGCAAGGCATTATAAAGGCTCACAGGAAGTAAGTGGGGAACAAATAGCTTGAAAAGGAGAAGTCACAGCAGCAGGATGAGTGCCTGTTGTTTGGTGGTGGAAACCGTGAGGCCCCTGAGATTGGTAGGACGGACTGTGTATTAATAGATGATGGCAAGTAACAACCTGTAAATAAAGTGCAGTGGTGGGAATGCGAAGCCAAAGTCTGTGGGTGGATTTTTGGGAGCAGAGGACCTGAGCAGTGGGAGGGACCTGTGTGAACTTGCTACACTGCTCCAAAGCTTTTCTACTCTAAGTTGAAGATGAACAACATCAGTGAATGTTAAGCAGATAAGAAGTAGACCGTGAGAATGAGACAAGGCTCTCTGGCTGCACTCTTGGAAAGTGGATGTCCAGGCTCATGAATTAATGGTTTTAACTTACACACGCAAAGAGACAACTAGTTGGAGAGAAGAGTCAAAGGAAAGCAATCGTTGGTAAGTCCACATGCATCTTTTCTATGGTCACTATCTCTAGCACAGTGGCAGGAGATTTACATGTCAAAGAGAATGCTAATGCCCTCTCTGGCTCAGGTAGAAGTAAAGGGAATCACATAACGGGATGGGGGGGTGCTGTCAGCAGTTTGTTAAAACAAGGACACAGACACAGTTTGGGAGAGACGCTGTAGGCTTTGGCTTGGAAGACAGCATCTTGCAACCAACTTCAAGCAAGATCTGGGCCCTGCCTGGGAACAGACAGAGAATGGCTGTGAAACATCAAACAGCCAAACACCTTGCACATAATCTTGGACTATGAGGTCAGTTTGGGTAGAGATGTTAGAGTAGTATGTAGTTTATACCTTTTATTTGATAGTGGTCACTCCTGACTCATTTATAGTATGATTCTGCCTTGATTGGCTATATTCTCACTTGAAATCGTACTCTGATCAATAAACTAGTACTTGTTTTATCTAATGCTGTGTGATCTTTAGAGGATGTGGATGTGGAAGCCTGGGCATAATCTGCTTCTCTGTTAAGTGGATGGATTTGAGACTATAGTGATTGGGAGTGGGTCCCAATCCCTGTAAGGCAGTGGCTCCCAGTGTAGTGTCTAGGGCTGGGTGTGCTCGCTTGGGGACCAACACCTGTATGGCTGGTGGATTTACACCCACTGCCTGGGATCAATTACACGCTGGTGGTTGGCGTGGACTGACTCAGGAGTGAGTGGTCACCCAGCAGGGTGGTGTGAATTGGGGTTCAGGAGTGGGGTTTGAGGGGTCATAGCAGCACACTAGACTGGATTTGGGGAGCAGCCTGTCACAATGGGCTAGCTCCACATCCCTAGCCGGGGCAGGATCGGTCTCCTGCTGCTGCCAACTGGCTGTCCAGCCCTGTGTCCCTGGCCAGGCTCCGAGCACTGACCCTGAGTCCCCACTAGGCTGGGTCGGCTTGCGGCACTGGCCTGGGTACCTGTGGCCTGTGCCCTATGGGCTCAGTGCCAGCAACGCCCTTGTGTAGCGCCATTCACTTCAGCTGGCAGGAATCAGCTGAGGATCTGGTCTTTTGGGTATTTATAGTCGAACTTGCTCCATCTCATTTTTTATTCCATCTCACTCACATGCTGTAACCACGTTTTGCTGTGAAGTCACATGGGCCTTGTGTGTTGCCCCCAACTCCCTGAAATAGGGACCATTATTGAGTGCCTCCCACTCACTATCACACAAGGGAGAGTGACAAGACTGAAGAAGTATCGATTTGAATGAACCGCCACCACCCCCCTCCCCAGTGGTTTCTGGAGGGTTAAGAAGTGTGGTGACTGTGTGTGGTTACTGCACCTTTAAGGTCTGGAACAGACTGTGTGGTGGTGGTCAAATGACTTGGCAGCTGGAAGTCACTTGCGGCTGGAGATGAGGGTGCAGACGGAGGCATGAATGAAATGGTGCTGCTGGATGTAGCTGGTAAAAAGGACCCATTCAATAGGCTTTCTTGATCCTTTTTTTGTTGTTGCTGCTATGTGCGTCTTGCTCTTGCTGTTTCATCCAATTAAAATAGCTGCAGTTAATTAAAAAGACATAATGGATTTCAAGAGATATGCAGCAAGTTGCCCCTCTTGTCCTTTCGGCACATATTGCCTGAGCCAGCTTGCTCAGTCTTCCGTCTTTGGTGCTTTTATTTTTATCCAGCTCCTCTGGGTTTCTCTATCTCACATGTTTTAACAGACTCACTCAGACTGCCTCCCCCAGAGTAATGAAAGGCAGCCAGTGGTCACCCTTTCCCTGTAATTGCAGTGTGAGGGCAAAGCAGAGCAATGGCAGGTTTTTGTAGCTGGTGAATTCCAACAAGCAATTTCTATTTCTCAGGGCAGACGTGGGAGCCAGCAAATGTTAGGGTTGTGGGCATTTTTAGGATTAAAAATGTATGCAAGTGTAGATGCAAATGAAGTGCATCCCTTGGGCGCCTGCCAAGTTACTAATGTGGCACTCAGGTTCCAAAGTTTGGTGACCTCTGGCTTAGAAGAAGAAGAAAAGAGCCTGCTGTTGCTTCCCACAAGTGTCTTTCATAGAGAGCCTGTTTTTCTGAATGGCATTTAGGGCTGGTATACACAGTAAAGTGGTCCAAGGACAGAGCTGCAATGTGCGGCTCACATTCAAAACAGGTGGACACTGGAGGCAGGTGGACCCTTGTTTCAATTTCACAAGCACCAGGGTGGGTGGAGTGCAGCTGGGAAGCCAGAGTCTGAGGCTCATTTGTCATGTTGTGGCTAACAGTCAGCACACAGGTATGTGTTCAGGCCTATTGCTACTGAACTGTATTGCCCAGTCCCAATGCTGATCTGCTGGTGAAAAGAAACTGATCCCCTCATGAAAACGAGCATTAGAAACAACTATTGGGTAAAACAAGTGGCAAATGGAAGGAGGAGTGGGGAAATCTGTGCTGCAGGGGAATTTGAACAGAAAGGAAAACTTGATGCTTTGCATTTCTTCATATTAAAAATGCTAATGGCCACTGTGTCGTCTGATTATTTAATGTGATTCAGAATAAGAGGTATTTGTGTTCATTTCCAGAGATGTTGTGCAGACCTGATCCTAAACTGATTTAGACAGCATTGTACATCAAGAAAAATGAGAAGGCAAAAAGTCTGATGCATAGCAATTTTTTTACATTGGGCTTCTTGCAAGCCTGTACGGAATTGCAGGCTATAGCTAAATTCTATCTCAAAAGTTTATATCATGAAAGAATATCAGGCTTGTGCTGTAAGAGCAGGAAATACCAAAATAAAGATGAGATGCTCAGCCTTAACTCTGGCCCATTGCGCTGTACATTATGATACAGTCATTAATATCCAGAACACGTGCCATATCTCAACTACTACTATATTATTATTGTTCGTATTATCGTAGCAGCTAGGAGTCCCATTCATAGACAAGGACACCTTTGTGGTAGACACTGTACCCACCCAGAACAAAAAGACAGCCCTTTCCGTGTTCTCTACAGTCTAAGATGCACTGTAGTGGTCTTTGACACCTCTCAGTAATGCGTATTAGGTATTGGGTCTGCAGTGGTTATTCCATGGACATTATGCAAGTAGATACAGCTACCACTAAGGACTGGGTAATTACTCTCCTTTTCTTTTTTTTTTGTACAAAGAATGGACATAGGGTTGGTATTCACTGATGGTGGCAAAATCGGTGCCCTCAGATTGACCTTCCCAATCAACTGAGTGGATTTGTGAAGACCCGCTCAGTCGATCAGAAGCCAATCTATTAAGACCACCCTGGCAAGTGGAGTAGCGCTGAGTCGTAAGCAAGTGCCCCCCCCCTTTGACTCAGTGTAGTGGACATGCTGGGCATAGGGCAGTTAAACTGGGATACACAAGTTGTGTATCTCCATTTACCTGCCACCAAAAAATGGTGGGCAGCGCAGAACTGCCTTCATCCCCAGCTTTGTTTTATTTCTTTACCCTTAAATGAGGTTCACTTGCTGTTTTTTTTAAAGAGACTCTCCAAAGTGTCAGTCAAGGCAGGCTACATTCACCTTCTTTTGTGTTTACCTTTAAGGTTTATTGCTTGTTGTTAAAACATGTGGAAGTGGGTTGGCACTGTATATGTGCTTGGAGCTGGAAAGGAAATGGAATGGAACCTTTTTCCTCCTAGGCTAAGCAGGCTCAAATCATTTTAACAAGCATGGAAAGAGGAGGCTGGACCAAGACTATAAACAAGAACAAAAGCCCTGAGGCTGGCCAAGTAAAAAGTACAACTCAGTTGACTTCAGTAGAGCTTAAGGGTCATGCACCGGCAGTGAATTAGGCCTCTAATGCGTTTGTTGGTGTGAAACCCCAAATGATCCCATATTGATTTACTTGACTGGTGCACAAATCTGATTGGTGTGTTTGTGTACCAGTCAGACTCTCTGGTTTGAAGCTGTTTAGAGTTTTGGAATGTTAAAAATAGCAGTACAGGAAGTGGATTAGTGGGAAGAATAGATGGCAGTTAAAGGTGTGTGATAAATGCGGTTTAACACATGCTTTTGTTGTGTGTCATATGAATATCACCACTTCGTGTGTATATGTCTCTGTGGTTTAATTCCACCTAGCCTTGAGAGGTGAACTGGGTCAGTGCATGGATAGGAGAATGAAAAAGAGGTACTGGAGTCTCTGTAAAGGCACTCTGCTGTCTGAGGTGGTGCTTCTCCAATTCCCATGGTGTTCGTGTGCTGGGCTGCTGGAAGTGCCATATTAATGAGGTATGAAAATAGGGTCCTGGCCATTTGTGGTCATTAATTTAAAGCTTGAATGAAAGGCGCTTACAGGGATGTCGTGGCTTAATCAGGTGACTTACATTCACCCTGCGGTTTGTTGGCTTGTCTTTCTTGCATCCTTTTCAGAATTGTTATATATAAGCTGTTAGTCAACAACTAAGTTACATTTTAGAGCCAGGTGTGTTCCTCTGATGGTTTGACTGATCCTGATTTAGGACTTAATTCAAAGCCTGCTGAAATCATTGCAAGTTTTTCCAGGGTCATAAACATGCTTTGGTTCAGGTCAATATATTGACTTCCTAAGATTGTTGTGAATCTTAGTTAGTAGAGGGGGCAGAATAGTTCAGAAATGTTTCCCGTGACTATTAGGCCTACTGGACACTAGAGACTTCTGTCAACCAAAGTCAGCTTTTGTGTCAAAACAGTGCTAGTGCACACAGCAACCATCCCCTCCCCTGATTTTTTTTGATAAAATAAAACCACCGATGAGAGGCAAACATTTAGTGACACAGCCTCAGGATAGACATTGCGCTTTATGTCACAGTAAATGGCCTCCAGGAAGTGTCCCACAATGCCTGTCACGACTGCTTTGGCCAACAGTTTGAACTCTGCTGCCCTGCAGCCATCCACCCCTCCCCCTTTAAAATCCTGAGAAGTTTTGAATTTCTACTTCCTGCTTGGTCGGCATGGAGAGCTCACATCTCATTTTCCATGGCAGCTCCACGCATCACTCTCTTACTTGGAGCATACTGGAGTTTCTGGATCTGATCCTCTTTTTGGTAGAGGAGATTGTGCAGTCCCAGCTCTGTTCCAGCTGAAGGAACTTCGATACATATGGTCAATTTTCTGGTTTAATGGCAGAGAAGGGTTATGAAAGGGACATGCTGCAGGTGCAGTGCAAAAATCAAGAAGCTGTGGTAGGGGTACCAAAGGGCTAGAGAATCAAACTATCAATCTAGTGCAGAGCTAAAGACTCGCTGCTTCTATAAGGAGCTGGAAGCCGCCCTCAGCGGTGACCCTATCTCCACCACCCCAAGAGACCTGTGGATACTTCCACAGGTCTGGAGGCAGCGGACACTGGACTCAGTCCCAATAAAGAACTTGTGGGTGAGGGCAAGTTGGAAGATGATGCGGAGCAGAGGGTCAGCGTATTTGGTGTGATGGGGACCCAGGACATCTTCTCAACTGTGGAGGGTTTGAGCCAGTGCTAGCCCTCCAGCTCTGGTGTGCAGGATGCAGAAGAGGGGAGCTCAGGTAAGTGATTTTTTTTTTTTTTTAGCTGCTCAGTCACATGAGGTACAACTGTTCTTTACTTTGTTGCATTATACATCTGGTTGAAGGGGTAAAAATGCACAACAGTCACTGTGTGTGCATGTGCTTTCCATTCCCCTATTCATCTAGGCAGTGAGGCAAAAAAGTGTATTAATACACAACAAGATTTCACGGCAATCCTCCAGGGAGACCTCTAGGAAACTTTCCTGGAGATACTCCCCAATCCTCTGCCATTGATTCTTTGGAAAAGCTGCTTTGTTTCTTCCCCTTTTGTAGGAAACTTTCCCAGTGCAATCAGCAATCACTTGTACAGGGACCAAAGCCACACACAGGCAAGCAGCACAGGGACCCGATTTGAAGCTGCACACACAGGAAGGAGATTCACCCTACCATTCTGCTCACTCTCAGGAGTGAGATATTGGCTTCTATAGCTCCTGCCTGTGGGAAATGGTGGCACAGTTAGAGACAAAATTTCAATCTACCTGCATCAATACCACAAACAACCACCTAGACCGTTTCCCACAGCTTGAGTGCCCCCTCCTCCCCTGGGCACAACTTACATTGCCCTGGTTGATCTTCAAGCTGTGTGCTTGCCAGGGGACAGTGAAAGATGCATTTTACAGTAATATATCAATGCTATTATTGCACTCACAATAATGCTCCTACTCATTGTTTATTGTGCTTTTTACAGATGTGCCCTTGAGGAGAAACCCCTCCACATCTGCTGAGCACCTGCTGCTAATAAGAAAACCATGATGGAGACACAAAGAGGAGATATTCCAAGAACTCCTCTAGTCCTCTGAGGAGGAAAAGAAAAGAGGGAATGGAGACATACTGTGTCTGAAAATAAAAAAAAGATAGGCAGGAGAGGAGGGAGAACCTAGAGCAAGTGATAAAAGCCATAGAGGAGCAAACGGAGCTGCTAAAGTCACTCATCACATTGCAAACTGAATGCTCCTGCCTTGCAGCCAATAGAAAACTGCTTTCTTTGCCCTCCTCAAACTCCAGTCACACATTCCTACCAAACTGCCGGCCATCTTGGTGACCCATTCACTCCACCCTTTCAGACAGCTTCCGGAATAATACCTGGACTTACACCCTTCAAAGAGAGTCTGCAGAACTCGAACTTATATGCAAATTTGACTCAGTTGGCTTGGGGTTAAACAGGGACTATGGATTTTTCTCGCATTACAACTAGTGATTTGACCTCCCCCTCCTCTATGTGCTGTTCCCCAGTGTTTTGAATCCTAACATCTATTTTGATTTGCTGTTACAGCCTGACCTGATGCTATGTCATACACTCCCCTGCATTTAATTTCCTCCCACTCTGTAACTTTCCTATCTTCAAAGCGTCTGACGAAGTGGGATCTTCTCCCACGAAAGCTCATGCGATAAATAAATCTGTTAGTCTTTAAAAGTGCCACAGGACTCTGTTGTCTTTCTACAATAGACTAACACGGCTACCCCTTTGGAATTTAAGTAATCTGGTGTTGTTTGTTTGCCTGGCACACAGCAGTTCAGGCACCTCGGATTCCAGTTCTGATTGGGAGCTCAGGATATATTGCTATACAGCTGCAATGTGTTCTGAACACTGACAACAAGAATGGAGAGCAGCACAAGATCCATCCCTTCAGATAGAGATGGCAGGGACTCAGAAAACTGAGGCCATTGCAAAATGCCACAGGATGTAGTCAGAAACCATGGAATGATGAGACAGAAATCATTCCGTCATGGGGGTTGAGCCTGCCTCCTTGCTTCACGGCGATAGTTTCCAGCTTTCCACACCTCCCTGTGATGCAAAGTGGCAAGCTGCACATGGGATAGTTGCCCACATGCTAGAGCACCAACTGCAGATATGTTTTGGAAACAGGATGCGTGGACAGGCACTAGCATTGTAATTACGGAACTTTTTTATCATCTCTGAAACTTGCATCAACAACACTTTCTAGTTTAGACAAGGCCTTACATTTTTACAGGAATTTCTTTCATCTGTGTTTGCCCCCTTTTATGTTTGCTGTCTGTGTATATCAGGGGTTCTCAACCCCTGGCCCAGGGGCCGAGGCTTTTTAAAATGGCCTGTGGTCAGCGGTCCGGGTGCCGGGCCACAGCTGCCCGGTCCCGGTGCGCACCTGGGAGCCCTGCTGTGGCTGCCCACCTCCCCTCTGGTCCCATCCCAGGTAGGGCTCCAGGGGCTGACTGTGCTGCGGCGGCGCGGCTGGGGGCTGTGCTGAGGGGGAAGGGGGACGCAAGCTAGTGCAGCACAGCTGGGATGAGTGCTGGAGGGGGCGGGCTGGTGCGGCTGTGGGGCGTGCTGGCTGCTGGGGGTGGTGCCCATGGGGAGTGCAGCTTGAGTGTGACTTGGGGGGATGGGCGTGGCCCTGGGCTGGGGGTGGCAGGAGTGTGGGCTGCACTGTTGCTGGGGCCCACAGCCTGCCCACAAACGCCCTGTTCATAGGCATCCAACCCCTAACCCCCCTTTTTTAAAAGAAAAAAAACTTTCAATTTTTCTCAATTTTAAAAAAAAATCCTTTTGGCTCGAGGGCCACAAATATAATTTTTAGAACCCTGAAGGGCCATTAGTCTATTTAATTTAAAATTTTATTTAAATTTAATTAATTTATTTTTAATTATTTTTAATTAATTTAATCTTAATGCAAATTTAATTAAATAGACTGGTGGCCCCTCAGGGTTCTAAAAATTATATTTGTAGCCCTCGAGCCAAAAAGGTTGGGAACCACTGGTGTATATGCTTGTTAGTCAGGGTGAGGCAAAAATGCTCACCTGAACAGTGAGCTTTGGAGACTTGATTTTCATTTACACTAAAGCTCCCATAATGTGGGTGCAAATATAATTCATGTCTTTTTACACTGTCAAGTGTGTGTGTGTGTGTGTGTGTGTGTAGTTTGAGGGTGTAAATGAGAGTGGAGGTGAATATTTGTGGGGACTGGATTTTAAATTTAAAGAATATTCGCCTGCTGATCCAATCTGAGAACAAAACCCTACCGTTTGACTTATGGGTCCAATCAAAGAAGCTCAATTTTCAGCTAATGGCTGTGAACTGCTTCCAAACAAGACCAAGCATTCTTACCAGGAATTAGAAGTCATTCCAAATAACAGATGATATAAAGCAAATCACAGGCAGCTTGTAAAGTTCACAAAGGGAAAGAGGCAGAAAAATTATTTGCTGTGAATTATTTACCTAACTCCATTTGTTAATTGATGTTTATAAAGCATCAAGAGAGGCCTGTACTAAAGACAGTCTAAAGGGCACAGTGCCATATAGTGTAATTTCTTTTAACACTGAATAGATTAATTACTTAACCCTGCTTCCCTTTCTCATCACGCTTATATGTGAAACACTTTTCTTAGAATACACATATATTATGAAAAACACCAACTGGGTGTTCAGGACAATGCATTTTACTAATTCTTGAATTTTAATTAAAACTATTAATAGTTTTCATCCACATGTATTTCCCTGGGGCTTCCAAAGTGATTTTTTTTTTATGTCATGTATGCAGAGATGAGGCAGTCATTTTGGTCAATTTTGGTTCTTAATTTATGGAAAATCAGATAAGAAAAATAAATATCTGGACAAGAGGCATAGGAGAGCTGGCTGGCAGACAGGGTCCTGAATGAAAAAAGAATAAAGTACATGCCTAATTTTACTAAGTGAGTTGTCCGAGGGAAATTAATGTGGCTATTTACATGCATAAACTTAGGCATGTGCAATAGTTGCTTGAATTGGGATTTAGAATGGGGTATTGGAAATTAGGCATCTATTTCTGGTTTTACAGTATGATCTTATGCAGATCAGTTAAAAATCCCCATCTCTATTTGTCCAGTAGGTTGAATTAATTAATATTTGTGTGTTTGTTTGAAAAGAAGATAGATGTCCTGGTCCTCGTTAAAAAGCCAAAGAATACTGATGATTGTTATAAAATGTGCTCATTTATTTCAGCTTATACACTATAGCATACTCATTCTCAAGATATGAGCGCATGAACAAATCTTTTGAAAAACACGTGTGTACAAAATCTGTTGTCAGCCTCAAAACACTTCTCAGCTCACAAAAAATTAGGATGTGTCTCACTCAACCCACTCCCTCAGAAGAAGTCTGGTTAAATTGGCTTTGCAGTGGGCCATGAAAGACAATAAACTTTAGCTCTGGAAGGCCTAAACTGATCTCATACCTGGCTGTTCTGATTCATAACATAGTAGTGCCTAGAGGCTCCACTGCGCTAGGTGTTGTGTGTGTACAGAGTGACAGACTGTCCCTGCCCCAAAGCGCTTACAATCTACATTAGAGAAGAGAAAAGGTGAGAGGAGAAACTGAGACATGGAGTTCCAAAGTGACTTTTCCAAGGTCATGCAGTAGGTGAGTGGGAGAGCTGGACATAGAATTCAGGTTTCCTGTCTCTTAGTCCTGCCCAATAGACCAGGAGTCGGCCCTTCCTCCCCAACCCTCAGTTAGTGTTGGCAGTCGCCTCTGCCTGAAAATAAGTGTCTACCAACTGAAAAGTGGCTGCCATGGCTGGAGGTGGTGGTGGGGTTGTGGCTTCCCAGGCATGCTACTGAAAGAAGCCACTCTTGGCGGTGTACCTGGGGATGGGTCCCCAGCCAGGGACACTGTGGAAAGAAGCTGCCCAGAGTGGCCCCTCGTGGTGGCATGTCTGGGTACAGTTCCCAGGGACGCTGCAGCAAGAAGCTGCTTGGAGCGGCTGGTTTTGGCGGGGGCATGCCACAGAGAGGAGCCAGTCTGGGTGGCTTCTTTCTGTGGCATGCCTGGGGACCCCTACCCCAGCCGTTCCTAAAAGAAGCTACCTGGAGTGATTTTCAGTGGGAAGGAGTGGCAATTTTAGTGGCACCGCAGAAGGTGCTGCTCCAAATGGGCTCACGTGCCACTGTTGCACATGTACCAGGGATTGTCTACCCCTGTACTAGACCATGGACCAGGTAAACTTGCTAAAAAAAATAGCCCTTCATGGGTGAATACCTAGATACCTAGCTGGATTTCAGTAACAGTCCATCTAGGCTCGGGAATCCATCCACTTGGAGCTCATTGCAGTGTTGGGATCTAAAATATTACCCCCATCCTCATTATTCTGCCATGCCAGGGGTAGGTGTGAGAGATTCAGAGCTGTGCAAAAATAGTGAAGCTTTTTTTGCTCTGTTTAGTGCCAATTCCCATTTTTTGGCCCTCTGGGCCATTCCACCTTTGTCTCCCCAAAATCTCTCTTGTGAAATTTTCACAAAATGGTAGCTTTTGCTATAAAGCACATAGAGCTCTGCAAGTGGCAATGTGCACATTGCCCTCCATCTAACTGATATTTCAGATGCTGAAATTCTAAACACTGAGGCTTTCACTTGAAAATGAGAGGAAAATGGGCCCATTTGCACCATATCAGCTCTCCTCTCAAGAAAACAATTGATCAGAACCAGTACTTTTTTTAAAAAAGGTGTTGGTACTCATATCTTGATAGTAAATTTGAAAAATACCTCTCCTACCACTCTTCTTCCTGCGCCACGCCTCTTCTTCCAAAGGTGCGCTCCTTTTCCCTGCTGACCCTTCCCGCTGCATCAGCTGGGCAGTGTGGCAGCCAAAAAAAGGTGCCGGTACTCCATACCCCTGTGTACCATCACAAAGAAAAGCACTGATCAGTACGTTTCCCAGGGTTATAGTGACTCATGACTGATTTTGCTAAATCAAATGTTTGGAATTTCAGCTGGAATATTCTCCACAGCCCTGATCAACAGCTGCTTCAACACTGGACATCTGCTCCACCCCAGGCAGGTAACTAACTTGTAATCCACTGCTGCAAAGGGGTTATTATTGATCCAATAGCACTCCACCTACATGGATCTATTTTGGGGATTGGGACCATGACACCCTCGTCTCAATCTTTTCCTGCTAGGCTCCAATCCTTCAATTGGCATAGATGGAATTCTGTGCCCACATAGAGCCTCCTGAACTCAGTGAGGTTCAGGGCTCCTTTCTCCATCCTTCCCTCTTCTTTTTTCCCCAGATCTTTAGGACTTGCATGCCTTTAACTGCAGACCAAATAAACACCATTAAAGTAAGAGCACAAGTGGCTTGTCTTGCTGCTCATAGTTTCTAGTGAGAAGTGTGCTGATGTTTCAGGACGAGAAAGAGTTATAACAGGCTTTTTGAAGATACTAAAATGTGTGACCTTTTTATAGAGCTATTTTATGGAGTCTTATTAGAGGTGGGTGAGATGGTTTCCATTTGTCTCACAGGCTCCACTCTGAACGTTTCTTATAGCCTGAAACATGATATTTGGGGCTGTTTGGGGAATGGGACTTAGTCGGAGCAAATGAATAAAAGATCATTTGAGTTTTGGTCCAAACAGGTTTTCAGTCACAACTTTGGGAATAGAAACGTAATATGTAAAACATTTCTTAATGCAACCAAACCAGAGAGGAAGGCTTGTCTGAGAGAAAAGATGGGCTATGGGGCTAGGGCCCTAGAGGAGGATCTAGGAGATTCCATATATTTATAAGTTTCAAAATATGAGGGACCTAATTGCTCCTCCAGTCTGGCCTCCTGCATAGCAAACACCAGAGACCTTCATATAATGATTCTTGCATCAGCCCTAACAGTTTGTGATCTGAGTACTTGGGTTAGCTTTTGGCTCTGCCACAGGTTCCTTGTGTAGCCTTGTGGAGTAGCCTTTTGTATCCATTGTCTCCATCTTTGAAAAGAGATCATAAATAATCCTTCCTTTCTTCCACTGTTTGTCAGCCTTATCTAATAGATTGCAAACTCTTTGGGGCAGGGACTGCCTCTCAGTACATTTCTGCACCACACATAGCACTGGGCTCCTAATGTTAACTGGGACCTCCAGGAATTACTGTAATACAAATAATAATATTGTTAAGCAGAACCAGATCATGCCACCTACTGTCATTCTGCATAGTACCTGACTGTTCTTCTAGGCCCATTTTTGCAATGGGACTTCAGGTGGAGTAAGGCACTCCTCAACCCAATTAAAGGTCTTGGAATCTGGTTCCCTCCAAACCAGGAGAATGCTGGCAGGAGCCCCATGATCCAAGTGTAACAGGAGCTTGTTGGTATTTAAGTAAATCATAATCAAATAAAAATGAGTCTGGGTTACTCCAGGGAAACTCCATCTTCAGAGAGGCATGCAGTGATTTAGCTATTAAGGTTAATGCTCGTCTTCCTGCTGTCTGTTGAAACTCTGGGCTAGGCAGTGCAAATAGCTTAGCCTGTAGTTTTAAAGGTCATTGTGCAAAAAAAAATAAAATCATATACTGCTCATGGAAATGTCCTTAGTAATCACTGCCTGCTTAATGGAGGAGGGGGTGAGGGAATCCTGGAACATTTATCTGTTCCTGCTGATAGTTTTGTGACAAGCCTTGAATTTGTGGCAGTTCTAACTGTGTGAGGCTATATCCCTCTTTTATCTATGGCTTTTCATGTGATTTATGTCCCAGGTTGTGGTGGTGCTCCCTGGTATTTGAGCTGTAGTTACTGCTCTCCTTTCATTCCCAACCCTCTGGTCCTCCCTAGTCCACCTGCATCCCTCATCATCTTGCATTAAATGGTTGATACAGCTTCCTCCAAAATTCCATCTAGGCTTCTTCATTGCTTAGCTAGCAGGCAATTTTGTAAAATTAAGGTTGGATCCCTTAATTTTCTGCTTTGCTTCCACTGGACATCTGTGCCAAAATGTTCAGATGCATTCACTTATTTTGGGTGCCCCTCTTGAGACTCCAGTCAGACTCGGTGGCAGCTGCAGGTGCTCAATGCTTTCTGAAAATCAAGTCTAGGGTGCCCCAGATTGGCCACCCAAATAATAAGACACCTGAAATTAGTGGACAATCCTGGAAAATTGACCCAAATGCATCACTTCTGTGGTACGCCTCACCAGCTACAGACTGGTGGAATGCAATCCCATGATGGCCCCTCCACCCCATTCCCCTAGATGACAGATGAGTAGCTGTGTCATTGAGTCAGCTGAACCTTCATCAATACACACAAACCCACCCACCCACAGTCAGACAGAACCACCTTCCCCAGGCTCCGTATGCTCACTGTTCCATTTTTACCCAGTACACACAGTTGCAGCCTTAAGCACTGTTTGCTGATTCTCACCCAATTGCTACCTGCTCTTGAACTCATTAGCCAGAAATGAAATGTGAGCCTTTTTCATGAAATGGATCTGCTCGTCTTTCAGACCAGATTAATTCTTGAGTTCTCTCAGTAATGTCCCTGAATGCCATACTCTTCTTTCACCTTTCCTCAGCAGAGTTGCTGGCTTGAGACCTCTTAGAGGAGATAGGGGTGCAGCTATGGCTTTCAGAAAAGCAGGTTTGAGGAAGGCATTTAGCAGTGGCTCTACCAGCTTGCTCTTTCCGCAGAGTGAATCATACCCTCAGGCTCACTACTGTAGCCTTTGGAGAGAGGAAGAATGATTGGGGAAGAGGAGAGAGAGAGGATTCTATTCACTTTCACTGTTTCCAAAAATGAAGCTTATTCAAGTATGTGCTTGTATCAAGCTTACTTAAGGAATCAGCAACAATGAGTGAATCTTAGTAATCTGCAATGCACTCTGTAGCCTTAAGGTTCCTAGTGATGAAATGAAAGCAGCTTTTCAAGTCTCCATTCTTCATCTTTTTAGTATAAAATTCCTTTTGTGTGTGAACTTCGATTTGTGCCCAGAATAATTTCCATGTTGACAGTCTTTTGTTCCTGCTTGCAATGCCATGTAAGTCTTTGTTCTTCCCTGACACCGTCCTCTTATCTAGAATCAAGTGGTCTTCAATGTGTTCCTTGTACTGAACAGCTGCATGGAAGAAAGGCTCCGGCTAAGGAACAGAAATGGTGCTGAAGGCTTGTGCCAGGGAAAAGATTCGAAGTCTTATTTCAATCAGCACCCATAAATTTGGACCTACTAGAACCTCTGTACTAATTGACTCATAAATCTGTCCTGTTTTGGCAGAGAGCCAAATGGGTTCTTATGGACCACCTTCCTCTTGAGTTTCTATGATAGAGTTCCAGCAAAATGAATGGGGAAATTAATTTTCTGAACTTGTTAGAAGTACCAGGCAAGTTTATGCATTGAGTGAAAGTTTGAGGTGATGTTTATTTCATTCAAACTAGCACGACCATCTCTTCTGAATCCCAGAAAAACACTTATCATGGCTTGATGAGCTAAGGTTAAGGACCTGGTTCTGCAAACACTTATGCACGTGCTTATCTTTAGACGTAATGAGTAGCCCAGGATTGTTCCCAGAGCATAAAGTTAAAAATGCATGTGAGTCTTTGCAAGACAAGAGCCTAATTGCATTTTTAATGGTTTTTCTTTCTAGTCTGGAAACTTCCCACTCAGTGCAGCAGATGGGAACAATTTGGATCTTTTTGCAATGAGTCTATCATCTGATATCTATAGGTCTTGCCCTTCAGTACCCTTCTGAAGTCAACTGTAGTCTTTTCATCTTTGGATCAGGCCCAGTAAGTAAATTAATTCAATGTTTTGGGATTGTATAAATATTTACAACTGTCCAAAAGTAGATGGTATGTGGAGTGTGGTTGGAATACAACATATTGAGACTAAGTCAAAACAGATGCTAGTCTAATCATGAGTCAATATCATTCTGAATCCTTTCTTCATTAATGTGAAGCTCATTTATGCCGGTGGTTTCTGAGGTCCTGATTCAGCACAGCACAGCACAGGCTTAATTTTGAACACAAGCAGTCCCATAGAAGTCAACAGAATTACTCACTTGTAGAGTTAGTCCATTTTTATTTTGACAAATAATTTATTCACCCAAAAATGCAGTTTGGGTTGACCAAATACTATTCAGGAATTTGGGTCTAACTCAGTGAAGAATTTTGGCTGAACAAAAATATGGAAAAACAATTTTGAAAAATTTGGATGCTTTTTTTGTTTTGTCACTTTGACAAAAAGGTGTAGACTATTCATTTTGAAACAATGTTTTATTTAGAAGTTTATCTGTATTTACTTTTAAAAAAAACAGGGGGAGGGGGAGATGCCTGAAACTCAAAATTGACTCTTCGGTCAGCACTTCTTACATGATCAAAGTTAAGTACATATTTGAGTGCTTTGCTGAATCAGCACCTTCAATGAGCTTTAATTTTTATCATATATCATATCATCTAATTATAGTCATATAGCTTATGTGTCATATATTCTGCATTAGAAATTTCTACCACCTGTTTTAAACCCCTAATCAAGGAGGATTATTTAGGGAAGCCAGAGTACAGTATTGGTATTTTTCTGTTAATCTCAATATTAGTTGTATCTAGGAGTAAATTAGGGAGAGTGAAGACTCAACTTGTATTTAGGATTTGGTTTTTTATTGTTCTTTGTTTTAATAAAGGAAACAGTTCTTTCTCACCCCCTAAATGTTTTATCAGAAAAGGTCACTTTACATTTTTTCGGTGGTTCGTCCTGCTGAGGTTGAGCGCAGTGAGTTGCATCTGCCTGTCATGTCATGTTAGTGTTTACTGTGGACCAGACAAGCAGAGCTCGCATATCATGAAAATCCCATTGTTGCTATTGTATGTGAAAATGGAAAAGTTGCAGCCTTCCAGAAGACAGGCTGGAGAAACATGGGCTTCCAATGGGATAGGAGAAATTCACATACATGAGCGGGAATAAGGCCAGCTTTCAAAGGCCAGCTTCAGCTCCCAGTGATGTCAATGGAATGCCTCTCGCTAACTTTCGGCAGCTTCGGGTACTGCACTAAAACATTACTTGATTTCGGATGTGTCAGATCCTACTACTTCATCTGAAGATTTAATGTTACCAGAAGCAAGATTTTTTTCTATTTAGCTGCCCTAACTTAGCTCTTTAGCTGAGTCATTTCAATGCTCAGTGTCTCAATAAGCCCCAATTGAAAAATAGCAATAATTAAGCCTCCTTTGTAAAATGCAGTAAGATCTATAGACGAGATTAAAATACATAAGAGCTAGGCATTATTGTTATTATCTTCACCCCCAAATATTTTGAAGAAAGAAAAATGTGTGCATGTTTTCAGATCCCCAGGCAAGGGGCAAAAGAAATGGGAAACTTCTCCCCCCCCCCGATTAAAAGTAAAACTTTATGATGTGCTTGCTCTATAGCTTTTGTTATTCTTTGGAAGTGTAACAGGATTCCTTGTTTGTTTGAGCTTGAAGCAGACAGCCATTGAAGCTTCAGCCTGAATTCAAACTCTTCATTGCTTCCCTTTAGGGAAATTTCAGAAGGCCCTAAAAGTGAACAAGATATTGTATTTTAAGGAAACATTGGGATTTATTTTACCAACAGGGAAGAGTTGCAACTAATGTAATAAATTGTTTTAGTGTGTCAGTAATTTTCTCCCTTCTTGAGTGCTACATCACTTTCAAATAGGTATCCCTTTCAGACTGGGAACCTATATATCTTGAGAAATAATTTAAGTCCCAATTCAGGAAAGCATACCCATTCGTGACTGCGGTTAAGTATATTTTTTACCTTTTAAGACAACAGAGTCCTGTGGCACTTTTAAAGACTAACAGATTTATTTATCGCCTGAGCTTTCGTGGGAGAAAATCCCACTTCGTCAGACGCTTTGAAGATGGGAAGCTTACAGAATGGGAGGAAATTAAATGCAGGGGAGTGTATGACATAGGATCAGGTCAGGCTGTAACAGCAAATCAAAATAGGTGTTAGGATTCAAACACTGGGGAACAGCACATAGAGGAAGGTGAGGTCAAATCACCTGTTGTAATGAGAGAAAAATCCATAGTCCCTGTTTAACCCCAAGACAACTGAGTAAAATTTGCATATAAGTTCGAGTTCTGCAGTTTCTCTTTGAAGCTGTGATTTTTCTCTCATTACAACAGGTGATTTGACCTCACCTTCCTCTATGTGCTGTTCCCCAGTGTTTGAATCCTAACACCTATTTTGATTTGCTGTTACAGCCTGACCTGATCCTATGTCATACACTCCCCTGCATTTAATTTCCTCCCATTCTGTAAGCTTCCCATCTTCAAAGCGTCTGACGAAGTGGGATTTTCTCCCACGAAAGATCATGCGATAAATAAATCTGTTAGTCTTTAAAAGTGCCACAGGACTCTGTTGTCTTTCTACAATAGACTAACATGGCTACCCCTTTGGAATTTTACCTTTTAGGCATGGGCCTTGTGCAGTCCTTTGTAGAGACTGAAAGCTTAAGTGCTTTCCTGAATGGGCATGACAGTGTTGTAAAAGAGAGGAAAGACCATCAAACTCCATTGTCATGGATTCCTTTTGCACTACTCTGGTAACATTGTCCATAAGGTAAATTGCAGTAAATGAAACAGTTCCCAAATAATGGAGATGGTCAGTACCAGATTATCTCATTTCTCTTTTTATATTGTCTACGAGTGACGGCAGATCAGCCTGAGGTGCTACCATAATAAAAGCAATTAATAATCCAGCCCCTATAAATGTCTTTAATCAAACAGCAGAGAGCAAACAAGTGCTGCTCCTAACAATTTTGCTCTCCCAAGAATAGAGTTGGCTGAATATAAATTTTTTGTGAATATTCACTTGAATAAAAAAAAGAATTAATTTGGCCTTCCTTCATGCTCCTTTTGCATTTCATGAATATTGTGAAGGGGTTTACTGGCAGGAAGTATTGTTGTTTAAAGGAAATATTGTGGAAGGTGAATTTGAACTTTTAATTACAACTGTTCCACCAGAAACCTGATTCTAAAGGCTACACTCCGCCAACAAGTGAAGAGAAATCTATTATGTGATCTGTGGGCCCAATCAAAACTAGTCACTGCAGTTTGAATCACAAAGTTTAAATGGCAAATGCTAATAACTAACTTCTTGTGAACAATGTATAGACCAAGAATTTTAATTCTGAATAACGAATACATTTGAAAAAAATCAGAAGCTGCTTGTGAATGACTCATAAAGAGAAAAATCTCATTCAATAAATTGATTTGATCCAAATTATTCAATCATCGCTATCCAAAAGTGGAGCAATCAACAAGTCAAGTTGCAGCAAATACATGACACAGCAAGAAGCTTTTGAAAAAATCATTTCTTAGAAACTGTTTCTCAAAGTGTCATCCCCAGAATAGCCAGACCATTAGTATGGAAGAGTGACAGCAGGACATTGTAGCATGGAAGGAATTCGTCCCTGTGAATCATGTCTAAAATGTTTTCCTGGAGGCTCCCACTCTGTGGGTCTTATTGTGGAGAAGCACAGTTTAAAAGCAGCAGCTGAAACCACTCTATGCGTTACAAGAACCTAAATGACCCACTTGCTTCTTGTTTATGGCTGAAATTCTTTCTGTGAGCGAAGCTGGACCAAAGTGATATGAGTGAGTCAGATTTATTTATTGATAGTTCTGGGTCATTTATTGACTTATCTGTTTCTTCTCTGTCTTCAACAACCATCACCTCCTGCGGTTCCCAGTTTAGCAAAGTACTTAAAGCCCATGCTTAGCATAAAGCACCTGAGAACAGCCATTGACTTAATGGGGTGACTCGTTTGATTGCAGTTAAACAAGTGCTTCAGTGCTTTGCTAAATGTGGGGCATGGGAATGTAAGCAAATGGAACAATCATTCCAGAGAAGGACAAGTTGCCTTTCTACAATAGACTAACATGGCTACCCCTTTGGAATTCCAGAGAAGGTAAGACTTCATCTGAGGAAATATTTACTCTGGACATCAGATACAGGTAGTTGTACAGTGAATCCCACTGTACTTACAGCCTAGTGTCTGTGGTGCCTTTCCCCCCGATAAATTATCCATGTTATGTATGTGGGTCTGAATTGAGGTTGGTCCACTTATTCTGAAGCATGCGGGAGGAGAGAGAATTTATTTCACCACTGTGGCTTAGTATGTAAATGTAACAGCCCCCTTCAGGGAGGTGAACCAGGTATTAGCTATCCTTTTAATCTCTTATATTAGCCATAATTTAAACCCAGGAAACAGAACCACAGCTGAAAGACTGGGTGCTACTTATGCCCCACCTTTCCATTTCAAAATATAATGATAAAATGTATCTGGAGTTTCCACTGAATAACATAAAAATAAAGGGCCAGAACCTGTACTAATCACTGCAACTGATTTACACCAGCAGAGGATCAGGACCAATCCTAAAAAACTCCCAATGACTTCAATAGGACCTTTACTTTGAATAGAACTGGAAGATGAGACCTGCAGTTCTAGAACTGAATCACAGCTGGCTTGAGAAGAACACCAAACTGGCTTGAGAAGAACACTGGTGTCAACTGACCCAGCTGCATTGACTGAGTACCCACAACTCCCCATGAAGTCAATGGGAGCGATAGGTCCTTAGCCCTTCACACTGCTGGCTTTAATACTTGTGACAGATGGTGAACATAATGGACTAATGGTCCAGCTGGTAATCCTTTGTTCCTAATAGTTATGTTTGCTAATTACTATGATTAATTATTCATACAGTGCCGTATGTATGCATGGTGCTTTATAGGCAAATAGAAGGATGAGGTGCCTGTCCCCAGAGGCTTTCAATGTAAAGGAAATGATACCAGAACAGAAATTGGCCACAAATATTACAGGGGAGACAACAGGAACCACTGCAATAAGGACAAGCAAGGAGAATCAAATCTCATGTTTCGGAACAAAAGGAATAAGGATGGATGTCACCATTTCCCCCAAGAACAATGGGGCCAATTAGTTAAATCAGTAGTTCTCCGATCTCTTTGGTCAGGAGACCACTTTATAACAGTGGTCCCACTCATGGACCCACTGTCCCTCCCAACTCACTACCTGGTTCTCCAAATGTGTCGTTCTGCAGAGACCTGCGATAATGGTCTGTTGTGACTTGGTCTATGGAAGCCAGCCTAAGAGCCATTTGGGTAGATGCTGTAGAGCCATGGGAGGATTCAGCTTTTAAAGCGCTAGGTATTACCCACTGTCGGGCAGGATACTGGCTTTGAGGCACTGCTGGGCCAGCAAATGAGGGAATAGGTTTTGAAAGTGGAGTAAATGATAGTTGGCAAAAGTTAACCTCAGTCATGTCTGTTACCTAGAAAAAGCCCATCCCTCCCCTCAGTCTGTATTTTGTTTAGCACATTCATGTTTCATCCCATTAGCACCAGTAGCAGTGACTGTATTGCTCAGCCCAGGAGTTGCTAAGGAAGAGCCTCAGAAGGCGACATTCTTGGAAGTGGAATCCTTCTTGCAAGGAGTCAAGGACAGGCCATGCCCCCTGATGCACACACTGGAAGCAGTTGTTAATGCTGTTGCTGCCATTTGGGGCATCTGCCAATTTGCTTTCCCTTGCTAGTTTTGCATCTACCCGTGGTATACATTTCTGCATCTTATTTGTGCTTTTTCATTTCCGAGATTTTCTAAATTTGTCTCCCACTTGCCTTTCCTCTCCTTTTTACAGCTTTTCCAGTGGGTAGTTGGTGAAATCCCACAGGTTGTCCTAGTCCATGCCTCCGAGAAAGAGAGACATGCCCGTGACTGCAGAGGCTGCTGGCAGGAAGGTGGCACATGGAAACTGTTTCTTAAGCAGAAATAAGCCAGTTTCTACCTCTCTGATCCTCCCTAATCTCCTCATTACTAAGTGGCAGCAGCAGCAGCATTCTGCTTAGTGGTACGTTGCCACATGATCCACCAACTGCCCAGCCCCTTTCGAATGAAAACTGATTTAATTCCTGACGGCTGGTGAGATCCTCAGAACACTTTGACATTAAATTAGTGATGTTTTCCCCTCTCCATAGAATAGTTCCCTTTCAACAAGATATTAAAAATAGAAATATTAATTTGCCAAATGGTGTACTCTGGCTGTGGGCAGAAGTCTGTACAGTACTACAGAGCCACAGACCTTCGTCTCTGCCCTTTTGAGTTGAGCTATGCTCTGGCAGCTGTCCAGTCAGTATTTTCCTAAGGCTGCTGCACGCTGTTTTAGTTATTGGTGTTGGGAAAATCATGTGGATCTGAAGGGTCATGTACTCTATCTAGGAAGTCCAGAGAAGAGCAACAAAAATGATGAAGGTCTAGAAAACATGACCCATGAGGGAAGATTGAAAAAATTGGATTTGTTTAGTCTGGAGAAGAGAAGACTGAGGGGAACAGAACAGTTTTCAAGTAAATAAAAAAATGTTGCAAGGAGGAGAGAGAGAACTTTTTCTCTTTAATCACTGATAGGAAAAGAAGCAATGGACTTAAATTGCAGCAAGGGTGGTTTAGACTGGACATTAGGAAAAACTTCCTAACTGTCAGGGTAGTTAAGCACTGGAATAAATTGGCTGCTGGGAAAGTTGTGGAATTTCCATCATCAGAGATTTTTAAGATCAGGTAAAACAAGCACCTGTCAGAGATAATAATAATAATAATAGTTCTGCCTTGAGCATAGGAGACAGGACTAGGAGACTGCTCAAGCTTCCTTCTAGTCCTCTATTCTACAATTATATCCTCCAGCTGCCTAGTAGGTTTGATATTTGTTAATTCTAAAACATCCCCATAGGATCCTTTAAGCATAGTGGGACCAGATTCTAAGCACAGCTGAGTGATTTCAGTGACTTTCAAGACATGGGAAAGGAGTATGGTCTAGCGGGTAGGGCACTGGACTACGAACTGGGACAGATAGTCCCGACTCTACAATTGACTCACTGTGGTGACCTTGGGCAAGTTGCTTTATATCCGTGTGCCTGTTTCCAGCTCTGTACAACAAGGACAATGACACTTCCCTTTCTTTGGCTATGTCTACACTTGTTAATTTAGGTCGACTTAGCATGTCCACACTATAAAATTAAGTCGACTTGGGGGGGGGGGAGGGACTTACAAAGTCGACCTAGAGCGCCCACGCTGGACGCCTAGGTTGACTTCTAGGGGCTAGGTGGACCTGGGAGAGGTCCACAGTGGCGGGGGGGGGCACCCCTTACCAATTGCCAGGGGGCTCAGCCTTTGCCCCATTGGGGCAAAGGGGACAGGGACCCTGGCAGGGCATAGGGGCAGGGTGGGCAGGCTCTGCCCTGCCCTGTGGGGGGCATGCCAGGCTCCCCCTGTGCCACCCCCCTGGCAGGGAGGGCAGTGAGGGAGTCCTGGAGAGCCCTAAGTCGACTTAAGCCAAAAGATGACTTAAAATGAGGTTTAATAAAGTCGACTTACTTAAGCAGCTTGCTTAAATCGACTTAAGGAAAGTGTAGTGTAGACACAGAGTAAATTAAGATGACTTAAGCAAGCTTAAGTCGACTTAATTTACAAGTGTAGATGCACCCTTTGAGAGGTGCTTTACAAGAGCAAAGTATGACTCTGATTACCTATGAAGTGCAATCGGCCTCACTTCTGGTATTTCCAGCAATGGTGACTTTACATTCTTCCTGGGCACCTTATTATTCAACTTTCAAATTATTCAAATTTGTTTGTAGCACCAAGAAGCCCCAACTGAAACTGAGGGCCCATTTTCCTCCCTAGAACTGGTCTGAAACTGATAAAAAACAAACAAACAAAAAAAACCCCTAATAAAACTTAACTTGAATTTTTCCTGCCGCAGCTTTGGCCCATTGCTGTTATTTCAACAAGGGCAGAGCAAGTATAATTCATTCTTGTCACCTTTCTGACATTCCTTTACACATAAGTATCATCCCATTTTGTAGCATGTGTCCCTTCAGTTTGTGCTTCTCTACACAGCACTGGCCATGTTCTCTCCTCACATATAATTCCACTGACCTCAGCAGAGTTCCATCTGACTTACACCGGTGTCAGTAAGAGGAGGATCAAGTCCTCCATTCCCACTTTTTTAATCTTTTATGCCCAGATTTATTTTCCAAACCGTTTAGCATTTGTGGTGTTCTTTCAATCTATCTTTAATTTAGCTTTCTTTGTTTAAAGATGACACGCAAATCT
Organism: Pelusios castaneus; assembly: GCA_007922175.1. NCBI lineage: Eukaryota > Metazoa > Chordata > Testudines > Pelomedusidae > Pelusios > Pelusios castaneus. The sequence goes on from ML685808.1 coordinate 2,134,614, forward strand.
CAGCATACTCTTCCAAACAGAGGCCAGCTACTTTTATGAGTGCAGTGATCACCTACCTTGGTAGTAACAGCATCATAATATTGACTTCTATACAGCTGATCATCCCCTAGACTCTTCTTTGTGGTGTAACTGCCTGGCTGGAATACCCTCATTCTGAGTCTGTGCTTTTGATTTGTCTTTCCTACATGGAAATTGCTTTGCATTAGTCCTATTGAATCTCGTTATTTTGAATTGAGACCATTTCTCTAATTTATCAAACTCACTCTGTGTTTTATTCCTATCCTGAAAATGATAGGCCATTCTCCCCTCAGTATCATGTTGTATCGAATGTTGTTGCTGCGTAGTGAAGAAATTCCTAGGCCCTGAATCTTCCAAGAGAACCATGCAGGCTCAGGGGACTTCCCACACAGTTCTCTGAATTAGTAAAATTGTACTTTAATTCCGCATCAGTCAGGCTGCAATTCAAGATCCGCACATAAACTGTCAGGATAGTCTAGACAAGTGTTTCTCAACAGGTGGTATGTGTCCCACTAGTGGGACGCAGAAGTAGTCTAGGTGGGATGCAGGATTTTCATAACTATTACTAAGAATTCGCTCTCCTTCCCACTGATTTGCCCTGCCCATCTGACTCAGTATCATTCTATATAAACCGTAGCAGTAAAATTTATACTCAACAGTATTATTACAATTTTCAACTACTAATGGAATTATTGTTTTTGTTTGTTTGTGTTTTAAAACCATAGCAATAAAATGTACTCCCAGCAATACTGCTGCAATTTTTTTATGTCCTTAAAACTTACTGTAAATGATAAATATAACAACAGAATGCCTGTAAACATATAAACGTCTTTCTTGGAAAAAGTGGGCTTTTTGTTTCTATCGTGGTGGGACCCAGGTTTTTTGATAGTGATTGATGGGATGTGAGATATAAAAAGTTAAGAAACACTGGTCTAGAGACGATGCTTGGTCCTGCCTTGAGTGCAGGGGACTGGACTAGAAGACCTCTCGTGATTCCTTCCAGTCCTATGATTCTATTGACTCTATAGTATCTTACTCTGTAAGTGGTTCCATGTTCTTCTGTGAGCGATGTTCTGATACCACCTGGTATGTGCAAGTGTGTCAGTATCTGTCCTTAAATAAGAATAAACACAGGGAGAATGCAGAAGCAAGGAGTGGAAGTCTTCTCTTGTGAGGTCTTTTCTGAAAAGGTTTGAGCAGCAAGAATGCATGGTGCTGTATATGGTTGAAATCCCATGTAAAATAATAAAATCCTCTATAATGTAGCAAGCTACCACCTCTCTTGTCTCTGCTGGGCCAATGCTTTTTGCTACTTTAGGTGCAAAACCTGAATCTACAGGGTTCCTCTCTGAAAACCCAGCTTACCTGAATATCCCATTGAAATCAATGAGACTACTCAAGGGAGTAGTTGCTACTCAGCTTGAGTGAAGGTGGCAGAATCAGGCCCATAGAGAATGACATGACATGGAAATATCTGTTGCTTGTATTTCCAAAATGCTTCCCTCATTCTTGCTACAAGGTGCAGAGTTACATTGATTGTATTACTGGATTATCAAATAATTAAAGCCATTAACAATTCACTCTTGAGCAATCAACATAACAATGTTTAGTTGCCTTGCAGTAACAATTAAGAGATGAAGCAATTTGCAATAATTACGTTTTGTATCTGGAAAAAGTAGTCCTCATTAAGAGAAGTTCAAAAGACTTTTTCACATGGTTAAGATGAATTTAGTAGGCCTATTTCTCTCCCTCTCTTCCCCAGTAGTATTTTGCAGTCTTTCATTTCTGCAAAGGAAGAAAATTATCAATGGGATTTTACCAGAAGCTGTACCGGGCTGGTCACGAGAACCTCATGACCATAATTTTGGTGATGGGGATTCATTTAAATGGGAAAATCTATTCAAAAGTGGTAATTGGCTGCTATGATGTTTTGCCACCCAATGGGATTTCAGATGACATGCCAGAAGGTCAAAACAAATAGTCTCTACTAAATGAGCAATACAGTCATGTTACAGACATGATCATCGGATGGACTGGCCAAGCCAGGCTCTGTGCTCTGAAGCAGAACACCAATAGGTTCTGAAGAGGATGTCCCTTTTCCCCCCACTCTAGCTAACTCCTGTTCTTCCCAGCAGTACCTCTCTCTCCCTCAGCAGAGCTGTTTTGAAACCCCAGTTTTGCTGGCTCTAGGCCAGTGTTTTTCAACCTTTAGTTGGCCAGGGAACACCTAAAGGTATTAATTACTTTATGTGAAACAACTGATGAAAACATTCTCGAAAAAGCTGGTAACAGTGGCGGGAGATTTAACACACCCCAGTTGCAGCAAAGCTTCCAGATGTGCATTAACATCCATGGCTAGGTGCCCAGAACCTTCACTGTGGCTGGGGCATTAAATTGCTTATTGCCCCTCCCCACTCAGTCTCCCTGACAAGGAGGGGTCAGGGTGGGTCCTGGAACACCTGCACTATGTCTGAAGAGCACCTGCTTGATCACAGCTTTTCTTGTAGCTACCTTCTCTGGAAGTCTCTGATTCAAATGGCCACAATACAATCATGCTTAATTTATGCCCAAACTGCTATGGCAGGAGGCAAATGATTCATTTTAGGGAAAAATACATGATTTTTCCCCCGCCCACTCACCTGTAACTATTTGAAACAGAAAAAAGTATCAAGTGGAACTAAGTAGACTCTGCTGTGCTTTCAATGCTTTGATGTCTACACAATGTTCAGAAATAAACTGAGAATTTGGGCTATACAATTCTCAGCATCATGTGCAATCTTTAGAGAGAACATGGTGAGGAGGAGGAGGAGAATGGATTGCCACCGGTGATACAGCACCAGCATGTCCTCTTCAGTTGCATCCATATGGAATCCCATCTGGTGGCAGAATTCAGACTGTGCATTAGTGCTTCTATAGAACATTTGTCAGCTCTGATGCACGTAGCCATTTAAGATACAAAAAACTAGAAATTATGTCTGATACTGCAGAGTTGTCATAAATGATATGAATTGGTAGGAACTGATGTCCTCTAGCAAACTACCACTGTCATCCAATGTGAAATGGAAATAGGTTGTGCTGCAGTAGGAACATAAGAGTAAATTATCTGTACTTTCATATATATTTTAAAGATGATATAGGAAGTCACTTTCTCATGGAAAGGATTGCTGTGTCAAATCCATTTAGTTTTGGATGGACAGTTTGGAGATTGTCATTATTTTTTATTTATATAGCTCCCAAAATTCTTCTTGGAGGCATGGAATTTCAAAAGCATCTAAGCCCCATTTTCAAAAGAGTTTCAAGTCAATGGGACTTAGACTCCCAAGTCCCTCAGGGGCTTTGGAAAATTTTACTCAAGTCCTTTTAGAATTGTATGAAGATCCCTGCTCTGAAGAGCTAACAGATGTAGGCCCCTGTCCTAAAAGTGTCCCACATGGCAGCTGCCTGTGCAGGACAAGTTGCTGGTGGAAGCTTTGAGAATGGCATAGAGAGATGAAGGCTGATAGTGAGCAGGAATGGTACATGGAGAGCAAACTGGCCGAGTGGTCATGTCACACATGCATTTTCCATGACGTGATCTTTTTAATCTTCTGTTTTGACTGCAGGGTTAGCTAAATAAACTCTCAATTTCTTCCTTTCTTCCTTCCCCATTCTCCTGCCTTGCATATTCTTCAATACGGCTGTTTCCACCATTGTGGAGCTTCTTACTATTAATTCTACCTTTTCTGGGACTGATTCTTCAACCCTCACTCTCACTGACTAGGACGTGTATACCCTCATTCATGCCCTCAGTTCTGCAGTTGGACATGCCTGAGTCAAGCCACCCTGACTGCAGTCTGCCCACAGGAATACGAGTAGAGGATGGGTCCCTACTCAGCAACACCCAGCAGAAGCAAGCTCTATGGCCTTATCCAGAGCCCACTGATGTCAGTGAAAAGACTTCCTATTGGATTCAGTTGATTTGGAATCAGGCCCCAGAGTAGTAACACGGGAGACTAGAACAAATGTTGTCAATGCCTGTGACAGAACACTATTAGTCTCGCTCTGTGTTTATGTCATAAGCCTATTATTCAGACTATTTCTTAGAGTAATGGACTCCCTGGAGATATTTATTCTTGACTCTGGTGGTGGTGCTATGTGTGTGAGTGTCTTTCTCTCATATATAAAAGTTGCACGGAATGCTGTGCTGGAAGAATAGGAAATACATTTAACAATTCAGGTGACATAAACCAGGAGTAAAGCTCATATTGTCAGTGACTAGGACTCATGGATGTTTTTATACCTTCAGTCGTAATTTTCCTGCTCTGAAATATGGATGTATGATTGAAGAGTTGAACAGAACACCATGGCACTTAAAGGAGAAATCTAACACTCAATAATGTGAAACAAAACTGCAGTGTTTCTATTTTTCCACAAAAATTCTCTGTCCCCACAAGAGTTAGTCTTGCATTTTGCTAAACTTGTCAGTTATGAGTTTTTTAAAGCCTGTGAACATGTCATATAAGACTTGCATTGACACAGTAATTATTACTTTTATTCCAGTGGCTCTTAACAGCCCTGACAGCAAAGAGAAAAGCGCAGCAGGCCTCAAGCATTAAGACTGCACAGGTTTCATCTTCTGGCACTGGAACTTACACCTTCATTATCTGTAGCAAGGATGGTCAAGAATTGGCATTTTTAGCCACTTGCGATGCTGCAGCATGCTACATGGTAATTGTTTTGGGGGTTCTTGGCATCATCTGCCCTCCTGCCTGGTGCCACCTTAACATCTTTCACAATTTGAAAGGAAAGGAAAGCTCCATGCAGGAATAAAATGGAACAAGTAGTGGCTGACTAAAGGGTGAAGAGTCCCATTGACGGCCAGATTTAGGGACATATGACACAGGAGACTGCCTTGTGTGCCAGACTTGGGGGATGCCATGCTGGGGGTGCCGTTTTTGTTGTTAGTGGCAAAAAGGAAAGTAGAATGTTTGAAGTAAAATGTTTCAGGTATTCCATATGATTCATTTTCCACTAACTGCCTAGAATGCTCTGGACCTTTGTAGAATCTCTTGGAACCTTCCAGACTTTCTGGGAACTATATTTTCCTGGAACCTTCTAGAATTTTGTCAGCCAGGCCTTTATGGGTATTTAAGGGGTGGGGCTTCACCAATCAGTCAATGAGATCTCAGAAAGCAGTGAAGAGCAGTGAAGTGCAGCTGTGATTTTGTGAACTTGGTTTTACTGTGTAATTGTGAAAGTGCATTTGTGTTTTAAGATTTGAAGAGTGTAAGTAGTGACTAATAAAAGATATATTTAATGAGATTCCAGAAGATATCTATTGAAAATGCCATTGGCCAGTCTTTCTATCTCTGATGCTGTGCTTCAGTTTGCGAAGGTAAAGATGGAAAAAAAGTAATCTTTTGAACTAATGGACTAGGGTTAACATTTTAAGATTTTTACCTACTGTAACACTGTTTAAACTGGTCCAGCTAATATTGGTGTACAGTTCAATTTTTTGACATGAATACAGCTCAGTTATTCTTAAAATTAAGAAGTTTCTATGAGCTTAGAGGAAATGATTTTTTTTTTTGCTCATATATGGCATGAGTAAATACAGATTTACAGATCCTGGTGGGCAAATTTATCGTCTTATATGACAGGTGTAAATCATGCATGCAAATTGTCATGAAATGGGCTACAGATGCAATAAAAAATAAGGTATTCCAAAGTTTAACAAATGGGGGCGGGTGGAGTGTTGAACATGCTCCTTGCTTGGCATGCCATTTGTTCTAGGGTCAGCCTTGCCCCTTGATAATGATTTGTAAGGGAAAAACAAGTAGCTTATGAAAGGAACAAAGTACTTGGGCCCTAGCTGATACCCATCTATAGATGGCAGGAGAAAATTACTTCAGAACATAAGAACATAAGAACATAAGAAAGGCCGTACTGGGTCAGACCAGAGGTCCATCTAGCCCAGTATCTGTCTACCGACAGTGGCCAGTGCCCAGGTGCCCCAGAGGGAGTGAACCTAACAGGCAATGATCAAGTGATCACTCTCCTGCCATCCGTCTCCATCCTCTGATAAACAGAGGCTAGGGACACCATTCTTAACCCCTTTCTGGCTAATAGCCATTTATGGACTTAGCCACCATGAACTTATGCCATGAAGCAACTCATGAAGCATGTTGACAGCCGCCATTAGGTGCCTTGTACTATCTCTGGTGCTTTATCCTGAATGTAAAGCAAAATGAATCTTTCTACATTTAAACAAACAAACAAAAAAAACCATGGTGAGGATTAACTGAAGCTGCTCCTGTAACATCTCAGAACCAGCCCTAGTGAGACACTCAGGTTCAGCCCAAATAACTTGTAGTAAATGCTCCTTGGATCTCCTGCGGCCTATTGAGTGGGAGATCTCTAGCTGAAGGTCAGTTGGGGAAAAGACAGACGAATTGTCTTCTGACACCTTGGCCGTTTTTATTCTTGAGCTAATTTCTGGTTACAGTGGTGGCTGCTCAGCGGTGCATATTTCAGTGCAGCACACAGGGAATTAATTAGCTTTGTACCTCTCAGAGGGAGTTATTCTACTAATGCCCTGGGCTCTGCAGTGATAATCTGCCTCTTAATAACATCAGAGTTACAGCCATGACTTTTTGCTGTGGTAACATCACTAAGTTTGATGGGCATAGAGTTTTGCCTCTAATGCTTTGTTTTATTTCACTTCACTAAGGAGGTAAGAAGACCCACTGGCCTTTAATTGTGTCCTGGGGCGGATGTGGGCCTAATCCTTGTGGCTGCATTCAAATTCCTAAATGTGTGATGCTGACACTGCTGCCATTTGGGAGGGGTGCTGCTGCTGAACCCGCCCAAGGAAATCCTTATGAATGTGCATCGGGAGATTTTTTTTGTTCAACTTGATCTTCTATGTTCACCTTGGGCTGCATTGCAAAGTAGGCTGGCATGCTAGTTACATAGTGGAATAAAACCAGAAACTGGCCACAGGCGCTTCACGGCGGTAGCTGTTTGATGTCAGTTCGGCCATCTCTAATCTAAAGTTTTAAACTTCTTACAAATTTTAAATTTCCCTTATTAAAACTTTAGAAAACTTTCTTTTAACCCCTCCCGACACTGTCCCTGAAAGTATGGCACGTGCTCACATGCTCTCTCTCTATTGATCCGGTTTAAAAACCAACTCAACAGATGCTACAGAAAATAATTTATAAATGCACGTGTATGTACGCTTCAGGGAATCTCACATGAAAAGACAGGACTAGCTTTGTGTGCTGGCCTCCTTCATTCCAGCCAATGACTTGCCAGTACCCTATCTCGCAACCCTGGGAGAATGATAATGAATCTGAGTAGTGTATAACACTGGTACTTGAGGAGAACCTGCCCTTAATAGCAGGGCTTTGGGACTGTAGCTGGCTAACAACTCTTCAAAGGCAATGAACAGGGTAACTGCACATGGCTATTTCTAAGTATGCACATTTATTCTTACGGTGAAAGTACTGCAGAGGAAACCCAGTGAAAAGAATACCGACCTGCATGCTAATTAACTTACCAGAGCTCATCCTTCCACTCATTTCTGCAAGGGGCTGGTGTCACTTTTTCCAACCTTTTCCTGGGGCTTGGATCCCGTCTGTTTGTTGGATCAGAAAGAAGGCACTGAGCCAGTTTAACTCAAGCTATGTATCTAGAATTCCTTTCTTTGACTATTGGCCTCTGGAGAATCCTGGTTGAATTAGTATAGACAAGTCTGACAAGCGGGTGATGCCTCTTTGGAGGAGGTACAACCTGAGTAAATTGGCTGAATTACATCCCCCCTGCCCCTCCACACACACTGTTTTTAGTTCCTGTAGGATTGTGGTTACCCTTCCTGTAGGACTGTGATTACCATGGAATTACATGCAACCCCTTGCCCATAAGAATACATAAAATTAATACAGTAAGAGCTCCCAAAGCAATTGCAGAAAATGGCCAGATCTGTCACACCTACATCTTTTGTGCGGAAAGGAACTCAATTTCATACCGGCTCCCTGTGCAGTGGTGCATAGGACAGGAGGAAGAGCAGCAGTGGGGCTAGCTAGAGGATGTGAAATGGCATGGATTTTACAGGGCATGATGATAGATAAGAGTGATGCATCTGCCCACTCACTTAAATGGGGGGTGGCAGGATGATTCGGCTCTGTCTGAGCAGGTATTTTCAGGGCTATTAATTTGGATGATCATCTGCACCATAAAAGTATAAAAGTTTAATAAATGTGGCACAGGATCGGCCAGGTGAGCCCCAGGAGAGTATTACATTTTAGATCCTGGTTAATAAAATGTGCTTATAATGACTCACTGCGTCACATAAAGTGCCCACTCCAGACACTCTGAGAACACTTTGCCCAGCTCAGCTGTACACCCAATGTGGAAAGGGAGAAAAACTGGGCACACCCTCTGATCTGGAGCTAGATGATGCTGATAGTAGGCATGAACACCAAGTCTCAGATCTCAGTTTATTGAGGTGGATAGAAAATGAATGTTAAAGCATTCCGGCCACCCATACAGCCCCAGGCAAGCTACAGTTATGTGAATTATTTTACACTGTTTCAGCCGTAGTTAATAAGTTCCCAAGAAGAACATAATTGGAGCAGTCTTTGCTGTTACTAGTAGAAAAATTTAATGTTCAAAGGACTTGTGCCACAACAGGCATCAGACATTAAAGGTTGCAAGCAGAGTTAACGAAACAAGCAGCATGAGGGAACTGTCCATCAGTGGCTCAATCAAATAAGTTTCAATTTGGTTCTAGTGGAGTTCTCAGCTGCCTCTGCATGGCGTAAGACTCTGCCTCTGCCATGCTGTGTGACTGAGCAGTTCTGCAAAGCTGACATGGATTTGAAATTTAAATCTGACGTAGTAACTTAAGCATTTTCAAATGCCTCTGAATCAATGAAAATGATTCAAGGAAAATCCAGATAGCCACATAGCTACTGTATATAATTCCAGCCAAAGGCTGATCTCTTTCTGAACAAGAATACCTCTTAACACAGATTGAGTTTTCAAAGCATCTTAAATGCTGCAAACTACCAATCCTAGGAACGGTCCACAAAATGAATCTTTTTTCCCTAGCAATCATCGATCCTGTCATTAGGATTCTGATCTGATTTTTTTTATGGATATTGTTCTGCTTCGTGCTTCTCAGTGCTCCGAAAATTTATGGGAGGTCTGAGCCACAGCCACTGAATGCAGAACTGGCTGAAAAACATGGCAAGCTGGCCTGAGAGTGTTCTGTTGGCCTGGCTGTATCTTCTGTTACTTGCAGTGGACCAAAAAGCTAGCAACTCCAGCTGGATCAGAGGCAAGATATTGTAAGTGTGGGTGTCCTAGGGGGCTTAGAAATAGTGTTAGGGGCAAAATCTGAACGTTCCTTTCCCCTTGTGTTCATAGAACTCAGAGCACGGTGCAAACGGTTAGGTGAGTGAATAAGGATTATTATCAGTAGTCACATGTAGGGGAGCTGAGAGAGATGGGGGTGAAGGCCAAAGTTTTCAGTTATCGTTATCATTAGAAAGCTCTTATAAGAGGCTCACAAAATCAGATACACTTGTTGAAATTGTGGCTGTATATGACTTCCCTAGGCTACTGGACTAGGTGGGCCTCACTTTTGGGCTGGCATTCCTATGTTTCGAGAAAGTTACCTTGCTTCAATTTCTGTCTCTGCCTCAGACTTCTTGGTTTTTTTTTCTCGCGTCTCTTTCCTTTCACCCTGCTCTGCAGAGTTGCTGGGACTAAACAACGGACTAGGGTAACCCAATGGGCTCATTTAATTCCCTCTCCCCTTATCTCTACCCCTCCCTTGTGGGATCAGATTCCAGTTGCTTGGTTTTAAACCTGGGCTCCTAGTTTTTTTCTGCAGCTAAAGGTTGGAAGTCCTACCTTTGCCCAGTTCTTGGGGCAATGTAAAACATATTCAGCTCTGATACATTTCCTGTGTGACTTTGGGCTGCCATTTAATCTCTCTACCTCACTTCCCCATTGGTAAATGAAGCCAATGCTTCTCCACCTCATAGGGGTGTCATGAGGATAAAAATCCATTACTGAGTGTGAGGTGCTCAGATGTGACTCTGACAAGGGCCACTCTTGTCTTTAGATTGGAGCAATAATTCCCCAGGATCAGCATGGGGCTCAGTCTGTAGGTACCATAGCGTGAAAATCCATTATTTTTTAAAAATCTGCATTGGAAAGCTTGGGAACTGCTCGAGGAATCATATATTGATGTAACTTTATTTTCTTCAAGTGGCTCTCAGCATGCGGCCACCCACACAAATCTATTTTAGATCATTGTACTGCTGTGTTTGAACCCCGAGTAACAGGGAGTATTTTTCAGCAATTGAATTCATATGTTTAGTGTTGGGTTGTTTTTTTGTTTTTTGGGTTTTTTTTTTTTTTTTTTTGTATACAAATTAAATTCACTGTTGGTACAAATAGAGATTTCTAATAAGCCAGGAGGTGCAAAGAAAATGTTCAAATGAGAATTGGCACTCTGCAGAGCTTGTGGAACGAGTTCCAAAAGCCAGGAGAATCTGGCCTGGTTTTAAGTTTTGGTGTACACTGAAAACTCGCTCCAGATTCTTTGCAAAATTCTAATTAAACCTGAGCTCAAAGCTCGAGGGAGCCCAGGCTGATTTATTTATGAAACAGAAGAAGACTGCATTCAATTAATTTGAAAAGTGGCAAATTCATTCATTGATTAACAAAAATAACTTTTCACAGATTGTGTAACAGGACAGTGGAACTCCTTGCCACGGGGTGTCACAGAAACCAAGAACTCAGCATGCTCCAAAGTGAGATTGGACATTTATGTGGATAATAAGAATATTGAGAGTTAAAATTGTTAATGGTAACTAATAAAACCTTGTGCTCTAGGTTTATGCCACTCTTGGGGTGAAGATGAGGCTTTCACAGGGGGCAGATTATGCCACAGCTGCCCGCTGTGGGGTTTCCTGCCCCTTCCTTGAAGGCAGCTGGTGCCTAAATGGATCATGGATCTCATTCAGCATGACAGTTCCTGTGTTTTGATCTGCACCTGGGCAAGTTGGGGTGGTGTTTTGCTTTAAATATTTCAAGAGACAAGAAGCAGCAGAGGTGCAAAAGGGGACTTGCTTGTGGGAAAGAGGAGGGGAACAGTGAGGGAGGGAAACAGGAAAGAAGAAGCCAGTGGGGCTGTAAGTGGGCACAGGGATCTCTTTGCATGGCAAAGGAGGTAAAGAGAGAAGCAAATGGACTGCCTAGGGTACTAGATGTGAAACAGAAAAACAGGGGCAGACAGAGAGAGGAGGGAGGGAGTGTTGTGAGATGGCACCAAGGAGGTTAAAAAGGAGGAAGAGCCATAAAGAGAAATCTTGGGAAAAGAGAGAGAACTTCCAGACACCCATGGGTGAGGGGACTGGCCATCTGCTTTCTGAGCACTCTGGAGTGGTGTAGGAGGCTGGGGCAGAAGGAGAGGTGTGGTGCCCAGAGAAGTCTCCCATGTCTTCAGACAAGCAGGGGAACTCTTGGGCTATGTCTACACCTGCAAGTTAGTTTGAATTAAGGAAGCTTAATTCAAACTAACTTAAGCCTTGGCCACACTAGGCTTTCATTAGTTCAAATAAAGGGCTTCCTTAATTCAAACTAATAAATTTGATTATATCTTTCGAACTAACCCTTAAATCAAATTAGTTATGTCAAATTAAGTCAATGTGGCCATATTAGTTCAAACTAACTGCTTAGTTCAAACTAACCGGCATATTGAGCTTAATGCAACTGACTAATTCGAACTACGCAAGTGCCATGCATGGCACTTGCGTAGTTCGAACTAAAATTCCAGTGAAGCCATGCTAGTTCGAATTAAGTTAATTTGAACTAACTAAATTAGTTCAAATTAGTTAGTTCAAATTAACTAATTCGAACTGACTTTGGTAAGTGTAGACATAGTCTTGGATGTTTGTCTGAGCTGATCATGAGCAACAGAGCTTTTGAAGTTCCTCGCTGTAGCTTTTTACATTTATCAAGGTAGGGTGGTTGGTGGATTTTTGAGCGTGTCCTAAGATGCCAGTGCTGATGGTGCCGAGTCTGAACTGGAGACTGCATGGTAAGTGCATGAATTAGCTCACTCCCTCCCCTCCAAATGCAACAATTTCTTTCCATCCAAATACAAAGGAATTGGTGCTCAAGGCTTCCAGTTTGGTTTAAAGTGCCAGAGTCAGGGGATAAAGTGAGAGCACTGATTCCAAGCCAGGCCCTGCGCTTGACCGTCTCAGAGCCAATGGGCACTGAACAAGCTATTGATGTGCATAGGGAATTGGTATCTGCAGCCAGTGGGTTCTGTCATGAAAGCTGAGGGCAGCGTGAGGAATGCCAGCATATACTGAGAAGGGAAATATTTCCAGCTGCTGCTACCGGAGAGGCAGAAGAGGGATCCATCAAGGGAAATAGGACTCTGATCCAAGCCCACATATTCAGTTCAGGCAACTTCCTTAATGCTCGCTTTGATTTGTATTTTTTTCTGCTGTGTTTGAGCTGGTGGAAAACTACAATCCACGGCTCCTTCCATTTACTGCCCTTCTGTCCTCTCTGAACCATCATGAACTCCAGGGCAGAGAAGTATTGCATGGCTAAGTTTTATCAATTGATTTAGAGCACAGGCAGGTAGTCCAGACTAGCAGCTAGTTAGGTAACCAGTGATCAGCTCCAGCAGAGAGCCTGAACACCTCCATGATCTGCCTGAAAATAATGATGATGTTGGTATTTATGAATAACCTTTTGTGTGCTGCACTTTTATGTGGACAAAGCCTTTAAAGGCCTGGCTATATAAATGGGGAAAAGTTGCATAGTTTTAAAATGTAGGCACCGAATCAGGGCATGCAGATTTTCATCTGACACTCCAATTAGTACAAACATCTGTTTTAGGTTCCGAGCCGAGTGCCCAAATGTACATGCCTGAGTTTGTGTAGCAGGTTTATGGGGTGTATTTTAAAAGCATTGTGTGGCACAGTGTTTTTAAGACTCTGAAATGATTAATTTCCTGAACATTTATCATCCTGTATTGTTGTGCAGCATATTCCACTGTAACTAGATAGGTACTTAGTACAGTAGCTCAATGATCATTGAAATACTGGTAAACCTGTAATATTTGCAATTTTTGTCTCTTGGAGACACCTTGCCATTCCCTATACTTTCATCCTCTCTTTTTGAGGAAAAGCATCTCTGTTTGCCTCAGCAGCATCTTTAAGAATAAAAACAAGTTGGTAGGTATCAGTTTTGATCCTTTTTATCTGATTTACCGTGAAGTCACCTCATTTGATTTGGGGAATAATGATACTGACTGAGGAACTAGATATTTCCAAAATAGTGGCAGTGGAAATATTCCCTATTGGGGGAATCTAGTTTATTATCTAGCCACTTGAAAGGCAAAATATCCAGAGGGGAAAATATTACATTAGCAGATATAGCTTATAGGCAACAAGGCACAATGGCGTTCCCTAACTTCAACATTCACAGACATCATAAAAAACAAGTTATGCTGAATCATATATGTATAGACAACAGCGTCGCACCTTTTTAGTTAGAGTTATTTAGGCACCATCCCCCCATTGAAATCAGTGGGAGTTATGGGCCAACATACCTTTGAACTCTCAAGAACTGGAATGGGTGGATGTGGTTCATGAGCCATATTTGTCATTTCTTGTTAGCACTGCATCGTCTGTTGGCCCAGGGCTTTTTGCAGCTCAAAGCAGACAGGCAGGAGCAAGGGAAGTGCTCTGGTTCTATTCAAGAGCATGTCTTGCTTTTTTGCATTAGGCATCTTTCACAAACAGCAGATCCACTGGGAAATGTTCCTGAGAATATGTGCCTCTTGATGCCCCATGTTTGTTTGAGCTAATATTTTACTTCATGGGACAGGAAATAACTTCAGTGTCACTTATTCAGAGCGGTGATGACTCTTGACTCCCCACTGGCTTGTTTGATGGAGTAACCCACACTATTACTTTGCTTTGCTCTCTTGGGTTCTGCCCTTGATCTTATTTTATGTTTTCTTTCTCCACTCATGTCTTTTTGGTATGTTTAGAACCTTACTTAGGCCCATTTCATCCAATTATTATGATTTATTATTTATATTATTGTATCCCTGGGGGCCTCTGTCATGGAGCAGGATCCCATTGTGCTAGGCACTTTACAAACACAGTAAAAAAGTCTGTCTCTACCCCAAAATCAAAAACCTCAGCAACAGCCAGAGCAGCAGCGGAGGTATCTTGTGTCTTATGATTCAGTGGCTACACTAGAAGACCCTGCTGAATGTTTAAAAGGACCCAGAGAAGCCAAAGTAAACCTTCTCCTCGGTGATTTTTACCTTTTCTGTTCACGTCCCTCTGACTTGGCTCATGAAAAACATTCTACTTCGAATTCTGCCGTCATATTTCTTTTTCCTGGGTTCAGTGGGCACTGAGTGTGTCTGAAAATCTGGCCACTTCTTTTAGGTACTTGAATGAGACCCGAGCTCTTAAAAACCCCAGTCAATGCAAACTCACCTCCACTTCAAGCAGTAATTAGCATTCTTGCTGGCAGCCTCCAAGGATTCAGTGAGCCTAGACATCCAACTCCTCTAGGCAAACCTTTATTTTTTCATCCTTTGTGCTCCTCTTGCCCAAGTAGATTGACTTTTTGTTTGATAAAAACATTAATACCTGAGGTGTTAGTGTTTAGGTTTGCCGCATGGATCATAAGATGTGAAACATCTGTTTGCATTTGCAGTAAAACAGCTAACAGAGATTTCTTAACATGGCTACAAACAAACAAACAAACAAACAAACACAAACAAACAAACAAACAAACAAACAAACAAGTGAACAACCTTTAGTTCAACTGACAACATTATGACTATTTTGTGGTGCAGCAAATACCTGCAATGGTTTCTAACTACATCCATCAGGCAGGATTGTCACAGTGGTAGTAAAGTAATGTAATTCGTGGGAAATATTACAGGATAAAGTACAGACAAAAAGGCAGTTATGCTTATGGTTAGGACAGGGCACAGAGAGGGGTAAAGATATATTTCAGTAAACCAAACCCATAGTGCAAAGTAAAGCAACAATATTTATATATTTGTTATTATTTGTCTCACTGTAGCACCTGGGGGTTCCAGTCATGGACCCCCTTGTGCTAGGTGCTGTACAAACATATGCCAAGCTGCGTCCCTGCTCCCAAAAGCATATTATTTGAATATAAGACAAGAGAAGATAGATGGATAGAGACAAGGGAGTGGAATGAAACAGTGGCCAGAGCCATCAGCAGTGGGCTCAGCACACCAGTGGTCTAACCATTATTGTTTTTTGTTGGCATCATGGGAAAGGTGAGTTCTAAGGATGGATTTGAAGGTGGATAATGAGGGAGCATTGTAGATGATGCAGGGAGCAAATCGTATGTGTGAGGGGCAGTAGGAGACATGCATGAAGGAGCTTGTTGGAAAATGTAACAAGTGGGCGATGGAGCCTGGCATCATGGACTGATCAGAGATGGCATTGGCCTCTTGAGAGTGAATATTGCATCTTCAAGACAAAAATTTTCTTCATGGGATTTCCAAACATGAAGCATCACAGCCTTGCATGAGTAATTGAGATCATCTTTCTTTTACAAATGGAGAAATTGAGGTTCAGAGATAAAGTGACTTACCCATGGCTACACATTAGGTCAAGGTCAGAGTTGGAAGTTAAACCCAGGAGTGCTGACTTGAGTTTTCCTGTTCTAACCATCAGACCACAGAGCAAAACTGTGACAAAGGAGTGTACTTGCTGTTCAAATCGCACAAATGAATGTGGCAATAAACATGAAACTACAGGTGACAATGTGAAAACATGTCATAAATTCTGGTCCATTTGGAATCTCACTCATGTCATTGTATGTAGACTATAGCTATGAAAAGAATGCAGCTTCTTCTGCTTGAATGTAATGGCCCCTAATTCTTGAGCCATATGGAAGAACCTCTGCTAGCTGTTAGCAGTGTCTAGCCTATGGTTCGCAGTTGAGCACTTCTGATTCTGTTGAGGGCTGTGATGCATCTACTCTAGTAGGTATGTAGAGCTGTACGGACGTGCTCCTGGGAATTTTCATTTGCTGCAGGGCCAGAAAATAAAGAGAAATGAAAGGTTCAACTAAAAAGGGAGAAAAGTGCAAGCTTTTGCAGCATATTTCCATCATGCACAGCCATAGTACAGCGGTAACGCCCCCTACAATCAGTCCACCCTGACTGAGGGATGAAATGAAGAGATGCTGGGGAAAGAAGAGGAATGTGCTGTCTGAACTTTGCCAAGGAAAGTGCACTGCAAGTGATGTTTCATTTTAAGAAATATCACCTGTACCTGCCTGTTGGATAAATGTCAAGAAACCAACAGAACCTGTCAAGGGAACTTTCTATTGTGATATATCAGAGATACATCCTGGCTTATTTGCTGTCTCTGTGAGAAAGTAGTGAGCTGTGGAAAGGTAGGTATCCATCTTGGTTGGCATTTCTGGAGCTGAGCACCATCTCTATGAGAAGCTCATCCTGTTTGCATCATAAATTAGGTGAAGACTTGGTTGGTGCTGCTGAAGTGAAATTTGAAAATGTAAAGAGAAAACAAACACAACCGTGTTACAAGAGCTGCAAAATTTAAAGAGTAATGGACAAAATTTACAAAGGTATTTAGATGCCTAACGATGCAATAGATGCCTTGTGTGATTTTCCAAAGCGCCCATCTCTATATCTGAGCACCTAAGTTCCTTTTTAATTCTGCCCATCTTGTCTCTTTTGGTTCTAATCTCTTTGGGACAGGAACTGCCCCTCCCTATGGTTTTGTACAGAGCATAGCACAATGGCAACCTGATCTTGGCTGGGGTCTCGGTGAAGTACTAGAACATACAAATAACAGTAACATCATTATTTTGTCTACTACCGTAACAGGGACTATATAGCTCATCAGTAGAAAGACCAGTGAATTTGTGACTATGGAGGAACAGGCATATTTTGCATAGTTATCTGAATTTGACAATTGTAGCTTAAAAGAAAGTATAAAATGAGTAACATGAATGTTCTCCATTTAAGACAACAGAGTCCTGTGGCACTTTTAAAGACTAACAGATTTATTTATTTATTTAGTCTTTAAAAGTGCCACAGGACTCTGTTGTCTTTGTACAATAGACTAACACGGCTACCCCTTTGGAGTTCTCCATTTAAGTGCAGGTTGGTGAACGTGAGTCCCATTAGTTTTGCCTGTTCAGCTCCAGGGAACATTGCTTTCCAGTTCTGCACAAAGACCTTTCCTTTCACAGAGGAATGCATGATCTCGTCCTCACTCATGTCCCTGGTCCTACGCGAGAAGAATTTAGGAGACTTATTTTGGTATAATTTTCAGCACTCAGGGAAGTGAATAAACCATCCTCATGAGCAACATAAATGACACCAACCTAAGTGCCAATGTGGACTGTGCTGTGTTGGCAAGAGAGCCTCTCTTGCTCTCTTTCTTGTGGAGGTTTATATATTATGCCAACGGGAGAGCTCCCTCCCACTGGTGTGGAGCTATGCTGATGTAGCCCTTCTAGTGTGGACTAGACCTAATGCTACTTCAGTTCTTTAGGTCATCCTTATTCTAATGACCATAGCTGGTGTAGGTACCAGCACCATGCGCCATGTTAATTCCCATGTGGTGACTGTAGTCAGAGAAACAGGTAGTTACTGTAGGAGCTAAAATGTTTTCCAGGGATGTTTTAGTGTGTGCCTAGGAAAAAGAGTAACTTTAATTATCTTTATTTGGTATTTTTGGAAACCTACTATGTTTCCTATGGCTTCTGACCACAATTCATTATGATTTCCCCAGGACAATTTCCATTTTTCATTTAAATAATCTAGCAACAAAGAGGATGAGGCCATCTATAAGAAGGCATGTGACCAAGTAATCATTCTGCCTTCATATTCCTTAGGGGGGAATTACTAGAGATAAGACGAACTTCCTGGCTACCCACCATTACCATTGTAACAAGGATAGATGATGGGACCCATCTGACATACAGCAAAGGCAGGCTGAGTTGATTGGGTGGTTCCTGAACCTGAAAATGACAATGATTTGATTAAAATGAATGTGTGAAAAAAGAGTGAGAGATTGCACCCTTTGTGGAGAAGTATCCCCTTTAAAATATTCAGCACGCAGACTCAGGGTGAGTGAAGCTTGCTACCCTCCTTGTGTGCCCTCAGGACATCTTGACAGCCTTGTTAAATTCTCTTTAGTGGGAAATATATACCTTTTGTTCAGTGCAGTGGGAGCCAAAAACCTGGATTTTGTTACCAGCTCTGCCACTCACTTGATGAATGACCTTATGCATGTCATTTTGCCTTTTTGTGACTCAGTTTCCCCACCTGTCTAACAGGTATCATGATTCTCATCTGTCTTTTGTACAGGGGACTTAGATTCTTGGATGATGAGTATAAAGTATTATCTACCATATACAATCACAGGAAAAAGCAAGACAAATAATACATTAGGTCCTTTTTACCCCAAAGGACCTGAAAGGACTTTACAAACTACAGGAGTACATAACTCAAAACTCACATTCACTTCTAGGAGCAGGAAAAGACTACAAGATTTAGCTTTATATAAACAAAAGTCTTCAGTCGCCATGGAAATGCAGCCATCTCTGAGGTGGAGCAGAGCATTGTTTAGCAGAATTGAAACTGAAGAGGAAATGTAGGGAGATTGAATGTGGTTACTCCACCTGCGATTTGGCCAGTAGTTAATAGGACCAGGATCATAACCACTCGACAATGTATTAAGCTTGGTGTCAGGTCTCATCAGCGAGGTAGAAACCTCCTGAAGAGGGTTTGAACTTTGTTAGAGACTGGCTCTAGTGTAATAAGAAGTGTGAAGAGTACCAAAGGATTTCACCTGATCACAAGTGGCACAGACCTAGGCTTTAGTCATTGGTTTTTATACAGCTAGTATGTGTAGGTTTTTAAAAATATATTTTAGATGAGCTGCTTGAAGAGTTTGCAAAGGGGAAAATGAGCAAAGTGGTATGTGTACTTTATATACCATCTTCTCTTTAATCTGGGCCTTATTGAAAAAGAAAAGAAACATAATAGGTGCTCAGGAATTTACATGCTAAGATTTGGCATAGTAAAGTCAGTAGCTGACATGAGCCAAGCATGTTCACATACCAAACATCTGAAAGAAGATGAACAATTCCCCTCTCTCATACAGTATGTTCGTGCCATTAGGATAGAGAATTGCTAAGTATTCTGCTGGTGAGTTAGTGGAATCTGGAGTCCTCCAACGTCATTTTCTGGTTTATCCTCAGGAACAGTTTTACAAAGAGCATGATTTATCATTACCTTTATGGTGATCTACCTTGATTTAGTGATGAAATTATGATGATGGATCATACTTAATTATGATCATTAAAAGACATCAAAAAATGTAATCGGCTGTTCATCATTTATCTTATAAAGAAAAGAAGAAAAAATCCCTGGTATTTAAAAATCCAAATTATAGGTGTTGATAAAATTAGAACATGTTTTATTCATGCTGTGACACAGTGATCTTTCTTCACTGGATTTCCCCTTCCCCCTTTTCTAGGAGTTTTACTTTGGAGTCATTAGGGAAGGACCTGGACAAGGCCATTTACAAATCATACAGTCAGAGGACCCAGTTCTACAATGAGTGGCACTTGGACAGAAACCATTTCTATGTGTTATCCCACTGAAGTGGGTGAGATTTCTTCTGGGTGTAGAGATTGCACAGAGCAACCTGCAGGTCAGGACTATGTGAAAACCCTGTGAGCGGCTGGTGAGGCCAGCTTGCCTCAGTTTTGACCCTGTTCAAAGAGCAGCATAGTTGATTGTGAAAGGGAGTGTGAAAAGCAACTCAACTGCCAGTAGTATATGGAATAAAAAGAGAATCTTATCAGAGCGCTAAGAAATAAACATGCTGGTGTCAGGGGCAGGTTCTTTGATGTCTTTAAAAGGAGCCAGCTATTATTGACTCGTTAGATTTAACTGCACCATGGAATAGTCAAAGTTTAATTATAAAATCAAATGATACTGGCTAAAAGGAGAATCCTTGGGATTTGCAGAAAACGGTCAGTGCTCCAGGTTGCTCACAGGTGTTGGAGATAAAATGTTTCTCCCTAGACAGAGAGATGGTGGTACTCATTACCATTGTTGTTTGCATTACTGAAGCTCCTAGTATTTCTTACTGAGGTAGGAGGACCTTTTTTCTGAGAGACTTAGAATGTAAATAGACAGGAAAGGCAATCTGGTTAGCCCCCATTGTGGATGGCAAACTAAAAGACACCCCAGGTCTGGGGGCCGGTGGTGAAAGGTAACCGCTAGGGCAGGCCCACATTCTGTATATTGAAATAAGTATCAGGGAAGGGTAAATCACATCTCTCTCTTTGCCCCTGTCTGATTAGTCTATGCACATTTCCAGGAGAGCAAGCCCTGTAATCTCTACAGACAGCTACTCTGACGAACTCATCTAGTTAAGATAAAACGTATAAATCTAACCTGATGGAAATATACTTGCTCATTTTTCATCCTTGTTTAAGGAGAGATTGTGGCTCACCTTATGTCGAGGCAGGGAAGATAGGGGTACAGAGCTGTACCTCACTCCCTTGTGCAGGTTCCCTGCTTCCCATGTCTCGGCGTAGGATAAGAATAGCCACCACCCTTCCTGCTACATAGATGAGTTAGCAGGGTGTGGACAGGGGTAGGGTCTTGGCTCTATCACCACTGACCTTCTGGCAAGCATAGCTGAGCCAGCATGGAGGATGGCATCATTTATACCAGGTGTTGGATTGACACAGATTCCCCCTCTACCCCCCAGGAACAAGGGATGACTCCTTCTCTTTTTCTGTGCCATATGCAGAGCTAATATAGAGTCCTTACATAGCACAATTTTGTTTGAAGTATTTTCTCTTCCCTCACAAAGGGCAAATACTTTAAAGAGGCTTCCCCACTTGGTGTGGATCCTGTGTGCACTTAACATACTCCTCATTTTAAGAAGAAAGTGTTTTTGCAAAGACAATTGAAAGAAATTAAGAATGGCACATCATGATCATTTATATCATGTGTATCTCAGAAAGTTCATCAATTCATAGTACATTAGGGAATATGTAAATAAATGTGCACTCATTTGGCATAGTCCTCAGAGCAATTATTCTTCAGTTGATTTAGTACACTTGATAAAACTAAAGGTTAAGGAGGATGTTAATTTAGGACTTTTTTATCCACTAGTTTTTATAAAGTGTTAAAATGCAGATCAATTCCAGGCTTTATAATACTGCATCCACTTCACTCTCATATAAAAACAACTGACATAAATCAAAGGATGGGCCTGATTCTGCTGCCTTCAAACTCAAGACTTCCACAGGATCAATCCTGATGTCAAAGTCTAGATAGAATATGAATTTAATGCAAGGTACGTTAGTGCTCTGCTAAGAACATGCTCAGTGGAGCATAATAAATCATGAGAGAGATGGTGGTCTGAGAATTCCTAGGGATTGGGGACCATGGGCAAAGAGTTGGTGGCAGAACTAACGTGACCCTGAGTTAATGAGAAAAATGAGTGTTTGGAGATGCTATCGGAACAAAGGAAAATCTCAGCCCAGAAGAGTTAGAATCTGTTACTCAAGTCCATTGTGGGACTGAAGACAGGGTTAAAAGGAAGGTATTAACAAGTGTATCAAAATGGTTACAACTATGTGATTCTTCCCTGTGTCCATGAGAAAAAAGTAGTGCAGGTTCCAAGGGGTTCCTTAAAAAACAATGACAGACAAATACAAAAATACTTGGGCCTATGATACAGATGCATGCAATGCCAGAGAAAACAGCATGCTTTGTGAGTGACTATGGTCCCATTTTCAAAACTCTTTTTAAGATCCAGCTCTGAATACCTTTGAGTTTCTGAACCTAAAAGTGCCGATGGACATTAGATGCACAGAGTTTTCGAGATCAGGCTGAGGTCCCTTGGGGTCTGTATCTATTCATTACAAAAAAGATTTGAGGCTAATTATTTATCTTGCCACTTCCATGTGGGAGTGCATCATCTTTTCACTGTTTTCCTTTTAAAGTCATTTTTGGGGGGTTTTATATTCAGAAGCTGCAAGCCTAAAATCCATAATTCCTTTTCCAAACTTCTATAAAAGAAGCATCTGTTTCTGTTGGGGGGAGGGGGCTCACTTAGTGTGTGGAATAGTTTCCTGTACGAAGTAATGGAAACGCTATACTTGTGTCATTGGATGAAGCACTGGAAAAGAGGCTGAACAGAGATGGAGAGTATGGGTGGTTAAGAGGTTTTCCATCACTAATCTCCATGATTTTAGGATTTGTTTCCATCATTTGTTGATCTCTTTCTTGGGCCTTGGTTGGTAGTATACTGTCTTTCTTTTTGTATACCAAGAACATTGTGAACTATCTACAGTTGAGCAAATAATTTGCAGTGAATTTTTTGATAAACTTGGCTGTTCGTGAATTATCCTCAAGCAATTAATGATTTATTCAAATTTGTTAGATTATTACTTAATGAATAATTCGGGTGAGTAAGCCTTGGTCAGTAGACTTCATGGCAGCAATTAATTGCAAAATATTTTATATTTGATGTGAAATGTGTTGATTAGTTTCATTGGACAAGTAGGACGTCTGGTGTATTTCTGTTTTCTGATTGGAGGAGTGCATCTCTTAGACCGAGTCTTCCGGTATGAAAATTCATGATTAAGCATTCAAAATGTGCTTTTTGAATGAAATCCTGTGAAGAGTACCAGCACAGGACCTATCTACCACATAACTGCTATTTAAGCCCTGAAATGCATTGGCTTTGAGTTAATTTTTGCCCTGGAGGAAATGTCATTCCCCCATTAATATTCACTTAGTATTTACTTTTTCCAGGATTGTTCCTGCTAGTAATCTCATGTGCTGGAATATGTACAGGGAAGGAACTCAGCTGAAATGAATTTCTGTGGAAATTCATATCAGTACCTACAGAACATGCTTTTCCTGTTCTCCTCTCTTATAACAGTAAGGTCAAATGGATCAATAATAGGAATAGCTCTCATTCTGCCCTCTTTGTTTAAAATTTAAATGTATGGTGGGTGGCATGCATTTTTATTCCTAAAATGTGAGTGTGAATTAAATAACTTTGACTTCATTCAGCCCTTATAGTTTCGTGCTCATTGAAATGAGAGGCGGAGAGTTTCATTTGGCCCATCTTAATCTGGGCAGAAACCATACAAATTTCCCTGCACTGCTTTGTCAATGTGTCAGTTCTGACTTGCAAACAACACCCCAGCTATCAGTCTTAGGGAGCATTTCTATTTCTTCAGGGTGGGTGCACATCATTCCAGGAGACAGAAAATGGATCAAAAGCTGTGGAACTTGCCAGAGAGACCTAGTTACATCTGTTTTCTTTTGAAAGATGTGAGCACATTTCATAAAACAGAGTTAAAGCAGATTTCGGGTACCCGCTTTTCAAGCATCCTCATAATTTCTCCACGGTCTGAATGAAGCTCCCACAGATTAGTTCCAACACTGCATTTTAAGTCACATTTTATATTATCTATTTGTATAGGATTAATAAATGATTAAATAGATGTTATAAATGTTACAGACATAAGGTGTGTGTGTTATGTGTGATGGTAGGAGTTATTGATGGTTATAAACCATGATAGTTGACTGGTTGGTCTCTGACAGTCTATCATAATTTAGTAAGTATTGATTGAAGCATCTAGTAATCATTAATTAATCAATCATTTACAAATGGAAGTTTAATAATATTCTATTCAAACAGGTTCTTATAACCTCCTCATCGCTGCAGTATTAAATAACATGACTAACATCAGCAGTGTGTGTGACCATTTTTTACTATGTGACTGGGGATCTTCTGAGCCCTTTCTGAGGAACCAAATCTGTGAGATGTTGAATGACTTCTGAGAAGTGCTGAAAACCCTCTTTTCTTGTTGGCTCAGTGGAAGTCAAGCATGCTCAGCATGATCAAGCCCATGGCATTTGGAAATGTTTCCCCTTGCAAATGTTTCCCTGGGCATCTTGACAGCTGGGGAAGGCTAAATGCTGCTCTCTCCAGAGCCAGTTTATCTCATTCTTGAGCTGACCAGAGGAAGGTTGTACAGGACAACACATTTTCTACTTTAGTTAGTTAGTTTGAGATGTGTCTGCAAAATTTACAAGTGTCTCCTCTGCATCTTGGCTTCTTTGAAGAATCTGTGAAAACATGGTTAACAAAGGTAACAGCAAAATGTCCTATCTACCCCTCTCCCCAAAAACACAAAACTGAAGCCAGTCAAGAAGATGAATATTAGATAGTATAACAGTGCTCCATCTGCTAGACTTACTAGCTTCCATCTTCTCCAGAAACCTGAGCAAATAGACAAGAGTCATGCACGACATACCCAGAAGATCAAGAGCTATGTCTAATTTCTGGCCAAGGTGGAAAGTGAGTACCAAAGGCTCTCATGGAGAAGGCTGTGCCAGCAGCTCCCTTAAAAACCAAAGAGGCTCTAGATGAAACACAACCAGGGGCAGTATTGCACAAGTACAGAGATGCTCTTTTCCTTTCTCTCATGTGAGTTTTTGCACCAGCTTAGCAATGCTGACCTCCTGGTATCTTGAGAGCAAGCTAATGCCTTGAATTCCTCTACATGGTAACATACTGTGATCAAGCTAGACCCCTGGGCCTATTTATTTCATGCTCACATAGAATATTTGTTTCCCTCTGGCACCATTATACTGACTGCAATCACTTTAAACCCTTCCAGTCAATCCTAGTTATCAGAATCTGTAGAGAGGACAGGAGGAGGGAGAAAGAAAATGGATTTGCCTTGAGAACTCATCTAGAAAGCCAATCCCACACAGCAGACTGACTGTGTAATGTATTACTTTTTAATAAGGTAAATATATTAACATTAGAGCAGCCTTCTCAATCTTCAGTACCTAACCATTACATCACTATCAGGAGGAAATGTAATTAGATATAATAAATATGAAAAATACAGGGACATTAGTGTAGAGAACACCAATAAGGTGCTTTTCTTGTCATATAGTTGAAAAACATTAAGGGTGTATTCTGTTTGCTGGTACCATGAGCTAAGATCAAGCTTAATACAACAGGACAGCTTGTAAGCTCAGTGTGGGTTACCTGAAATAACTTAAAGGGGCACTGTCAAGGTTTTTTTAGATCTAAAAGTTAACATACCTGTACATTTGATTAATGTTGCAAATGCCATTGTGTTCTCAGCTGAACTGTTTTCTCATCAACACCGTTTACTCTGTTATGTAGTAGCGTCAGCAACAACAAAAGTCAATCTTTCAAATGCAGCCCCACGCACACAGGCTGGTGGTGTTCAAATGGGCTGCATGGACTTACCTTCTTGCGATCCTCTCACTTTGTAAAGGTTTCAAGTCTTTTGTTCTTCTTTTTATACCTCCCTCCCCAGGAAAACTTAGCAGCGAAAAAATGTCAGACATTTAAAGCAAGGCACTGCACTCAAATGAAGTGTTTAAACTTCCAGAAGGGAGAGGAGTTCAGCATGACTGTACTGGGAGTGAAAATGGACACTTTTTGGCAATGAGATCTATTAGAGATGGAGTATTCTCCCAAGGAAATGGTGAGATCACTGGTGTTTAGGATAGCTAAGATATGGAGGGTATCCTGCCTTGGCTGGAAGAGAGATAAGATAACCTAGTAGGTCTTTACCAGTAGTTCAGATAAATGTTCTTTCAGACCAGTCAGTTCCTCTTTGTTAGGTGCCCTGAACTTGGAAGCCTTTTCTTGAGATGCTGCCTAGAACCAAGTTCAGCCAACACCTCCGGGGTATGCTCCAGGCTGTATCTGGATGGTTGGGTCTGTTAAAAAGAGGCTGGTGATCAACTATTCTCCAAATGCACTGACGGTAAGACAAGATGTAATTGGCAGCAAAGGAGATTTAGGTTAGATATTAGGAAAACCTTTCTAACTTTAAGGGGAGTTAAGCTCTAGAATAAGCTTCAACAGAAGGTTGTAGAATCCCCCTACAGTTCTATGGTTCTGTATTTTTTTAGCTGTGGAATGAGGTTTCCATTGAATACCTCACATAGTCAGTTTGGGACTGTTCGGTGAACAATGGTTGAAAAGTAAACTGAGTGATAACGTGCACAGAGCCAGACCTCTCCAGCCTTCAGCTAGCATTCAGAATCACAAATCACACATGTACCCTTTCCATAAAGGCTATTAAATGCTGGAATTCATCAAAGTGTGAGGAGCAATCATATAAGAGTCTCATAAGCTCCTCTGTGCAGCTTCCAGCCCTTCTTGTTCAGCCAGCAACACAGCCCTCAGCATGGCTCCATCTCCAAATTAATTGTACCAGAAAGAAGTGCCCACTAATCCACTTTTATCTGGGCCATGCAGGGCTCAGGAGGACACAATAGCCATCTTTGCAGGGCCTGGGCATGTCACTGCTTCTAGAACAGATTGGTTTGTGCAGATTCTGGCCAGGCTCTTGTTCCTGCAGGCCCGGGTTCATTAACCTTTTTGTTGTTGATTGCATTAGTGGGGTGCTGATAATGGCTTACCCAGCCCTTGGAGTGAAGTGCACTCTTTCTTGGGAACCTCTCCTTTTCTGGGATTGTTTGTGGTTTAAATTGTTATGCCTGATGCTCCATCTTTTTTCTATTTCTTCTTTTATCCAGCCCTCCAGCACACTTTGTTCTCCAATTATCTAGATTTTTGTGTCTCATTCTGCTTCTCTGCCTGATATATTCTGTCTCCCCCACCCACTTAGTTCAGAGCTTCTTTCTTTCTTTCTTTCTTTCTTTCTTTCTTTCTTTCTTTCTTTCTTTCACTGGTCTCTCTTGGTTGGATATTTGCTAATTTTTTTCTGTCCGCCAACAGACTTTCCTTGCACCAGCTCTCTCAGACATCAGAGGCTTTGCTGTCAACCCCTACCTCCCCTCTCTCTGTCTGTCTGTCTGTCTGTCTCTCTCTCTCTCTCTCTCTCTGCTAGCTTTGCTGTTGCTCTGGTCACACTACCATGGTAACTTCAAAAGACACAGCCATTTGATAGACTGGACCAAGGGAAAGCCTGCAGTAGTTAGTGTGTGTGGAGGGGAGAAGTCTTTATCCTTCTGTTTTCATTGTTATGTGCAAATATTTTATTAGCCCTGGTGGAAAGAGGGACAAGCAGTGGGAGAAAACATCTCAAATACATAATACCAAATGGAGCACACGTAAGGGCAGCAGATGCTAACAATGGTCCTGAACCTGCCAGGTGCAGAGTGCCACCAATTCTGATTGGCCTCGGGGAGCCAAGGGCAGTTCAAAACCTCGCAGCAGGTGCTCAGCCACTTTCAGGATTGAGTCCCTGATATTTGAAGCAAAGGGAAAAAAAACAAGTGACTTCTGAAAAATCTAAGCACAGGCAGGAATAACATTGCTCCCGAGGGGAAGCATATGGGGCATTCAGAACATTTTCCTTAGATTGCACATTTACACTTGAAAGTTAAGCGTAAAAGATAACAAACACCACAGCATCAACCCAAATAAGCCGCAGGGGTTGGAGCATGGTGGCAGATGCTGGAGTGAGAATCAGCAGCAAATCATGTTGGGGGAGGAAAGGACCCGCCCAGAGCAGGATGGAGGCATCTCCCACCCTGTGCCAGACACAGAAGTTGTTGCAGGGCTTGCTCGACTTTCACAAGGATGGGCTCCTTCCCCTGTGCCTGGCAGGTGGCTAATGGGTTGGCTCTGCTTATTTGGAGTTTTTAGAGGGCCGTTGTGGGCCTAATCCTGAGCACACTCAATTTGCATTGACTTCAGTGAGAATCGAGAGTCTGTTGCACCTTTCAGGAGGTGCTGAGCACCATACAGGACTGGACCTTATCTCCCAAACTGTCTGTGGCCACTACTGCAGCCAGGGGGAGCTGGCTGTTTATTCTCCCCACCCCCTTTTTTTTTTTTTTTTTTAAAGGCTGTTAGTATTGTTGATGGTGTGTATGATAGCATCTAGAGGCTCTGTCATGTAAGGTGCTGGACACACAACAAGAGACTGCCTCCCAGAGCTTCCAGTCTAAATAGATGTGGGTGGGGAGAAAGAAAGGCACAGTCGCAACATGACTAGCAGAAGGCCTCCCAGTGGCAGGGCCAAGAATAGTGCTAAGGTCTCCTGGCTCACGGTGCAGTGCCCAAGCAACCAGGAGATCATCCCCCGTGCCACTGTGCAGCTGGAGAGGGAGGGATAGAGAGCTTCCCTTCCCCTGGTATAGCCTCTGTAGGGCTGCCCAGAATTGTAGACTCTTCTCTGGGTGGGGGGTCCAAAGGCAGTTGCTTGTTTTCTCCCACTGAGTAACTTGCTAAACGGGGGAAGGAAGGCAGGAGCACAGATAGCCGCACGCGGGGAGGAGTTGTCTGCACCCCATAAAGAAATATAGCAGATTTTATGCCCCCCCATTGTCTGGATGCTCTGGGAGAGACAGTTTAGGCCTATGTAATGTAATTATTTTGACAGTGCATCCGGCTTCTTGGATGTTTCCTCCGAAGTCTCATTTTGAAAAGGATAATGATTTTTTGCCTCCCGTGGGCCTTATGGAAACAGGTAGGCCAATTAGGAGCACACAGCCAATGTACAGCTGCCTGGGAGGGGTGAAGGGGAGTCTGGGAATGTCCGACTGCATCTCCCCCGTTAATTACATCAGAAACAACCTTTTTGCACAAATGCTTCTACTTCTCTGCATTGAGGAGATTTCTGTACATCTCCCAGAACTAAACAGACTTGTGATAATTGTTCCAATCGATGAGTGAATCAATCAGTCAGTGATTTTTGGCGGCTGGGGGCAGGCTGAGACGGTATGTCATTCCCTCTCTGGTCCTGCTGCAGATGCTAAAAATGAATACAGCCCCAGGTTGCACTGTCCTGTGGATCTCCAGGGGCCAGCTTCCAGTGGATCTGCACCACCAGGGAGTAGGGAGCGTCTGCTGGGGGCCAGAGTCAAGGGAAGAGATATAGCACCTGTGTGCAGATGACTGTAATCTTGTGTAGCTTTCCTGGAATCTGCACAGCTCTTCAGGGACCAGACCAGTTTGGAGGCAGTTTTTACATGGCTCGGGGAAGGGAGAAAGGAAGGGAAGAGCAAAGCTCACTCTGCAAGGGGATGATGCTGAGGAATCTCTGCTGGGTTTCCTCACATAATTCCATGGCTAAAGGGACAATCAGGGCCAGGAAAGCTAAGATCTGATATTTCAATGTGCAGAAACCTGGCAGAAAAGGACTTAGGCAAAAAAGAGAGGCCACCCCTACGAATCATAAAGGAGCAGTAACGGGTGCCAACAAATGGATATGAGTCAACAGTGTGTTCTTGTTGCCAAAAAGGCCAATGGCAGGCATATTGGGCTGCATCGATAGGAGTGTTGCCAGCAGATCGAGGGATGTGATTATTCCCCTCTGTTCAGCACTGATGAGGCCACATCTGGAATACTGTGTCCAGTTTTGGGCTCCCCACTACAGAAAGGATGTTGATAAATTAGAAAGAGTCCAGTGGAGGGCAATGAAAATGATTAGGGGGCTGGGGCACATGACTAACGAGGAGAGACTGAAGGAACTAAGCTTAGTTAGTCTGCAGAAGAGAAGACTGAGGGGGGATTTGATAGCAACCTTCAACTACTTGAAGGGGTGCTCCAAAGACGAGGGAGTTAGGCTGTTCTCATTAGTAACAGAGGACAGAACAAGGACCAATGGTTTCAAGTTGCAGGTGGGGAGGTCGAGGTTGGATATTAGGAAAAACTTTCTCACTAGGAGGGTGGTGAAGCATTGGAATGGGTTACCTAGGGAACTGGTAGAATCTCCATCTTTGGAAACCCTGGTTAGACAAAACCCTGGCTGGGATGATTTAGTGGGAGTGGTCCTGCTTTTAGCAGGGGTTGGACTAGATGATCTCATAAGGTCCCTTCCAGCCCTATGATTCTATGATTCTAACTGTCCCTCCACCCTGCTTTGTTGTTCACCTCTAAAGACTGCACAAGGAAGAAAGGTGGTTACTAATGAAGCAGGATGCAGTTGGAGCCACTTCACTAATGCAGTGCTAACTCCCATCCATTATTTTCTGGGTTTTTATAGCACTGAGGCAAAGCTACATGAATATAGATTGTTTTTTGCATTTAATAATTAAGGTATTCCTGAAACCTGAGGAGAGAGCATTTCATTTAAAACCTCTCCCTTGAATGGCAGGAAGCAGGGCTGGCAGAGCATGTGGACTCTGAGCAGACAGGCTGCTGTGTATTCCCTGCTGGTTATCTTTCATTGCTTCCCTCTGTCACGAGCCAGGGGCTACTGCTTTAAAAACAGGGACTGATCTCTTTGGTGGCAAAGAGAAACAGACATACCTCTAAGGAAACCAACAAGATATCTGGTGGCATTTTTAAAGACTAACAAATTTATTTATCGCATGAGCTTTCATGGGAGAAAATCCCACTTCGTCAGACACTTGAAGATGAAGTGGGATTTTCTCCTACGAAAGCTCATGCGATATATAAATCTGTTAGTCTTTAGAAGTACTACCCAATTCCTTGTTTGTTTTGCTGGACTAACATAGCTATCCCTTTGGAACTTAATACCTCTAAAGAGTGGTGCTGTTTGGTGGCCGGGACATACTGGGCATGTTTGTACTGTTTTAGGCATTTTACTGAGCTCTGCTGCTGGGGTGGAGACATGAAAGGGCCTCTGCTAGTTGGGCTGAGCAAAACCGTGTTTGGTGTTGGGTGGCCAAGCAGCAGCGTGATGATATGACAGAGATAATCTGTTGTTTCCGCCATCCAAAGCTGTCCCAGGTGTGTGTGTGTGTGTGGGGGGGAGCCCTGGACCTCCTCTGCATTAGGGGTGGGGCTTGTGGGCCGGCCCAGAGAGGCCAGGCCCCTCACACCCGCTCCTCCCCAGAGCCAGCTGCTCCACTCCTGGGGGCGGGGAGGGCCAGCCCAAAGGCCAGGCTTTGCGCTCCTGTCCCACGGCCTTTGGCTTGCTATGCCGAAGGCCATGGGATAGGAGCAGGGTGAAGCATTGCAGTGAGAGAGTGGGGGGGGGGGAGTGGGGAGTGGGGCCCACATAACCGTGAGGCTTAGGGCGGTCACCCTGCTCGCCTCCTCCAAAGGACGGCCCTGCTGCTACCGCATGTCTTTTCAGTATAAAACTTCGCCACCCTCAGAATGCTGAATTGTCCTGAAATTCCTTCTCCCCCCTTCCCCGGATAAGCTTTGCAAAGTGGCTTACGTTTATTACATGCCTCAGCCAAGCACGCTGTACACTTACACACACAAGTGATACCTTGATCCTTCTCCTTCCTAGAGTAACCACTGTCAGGCAGAGGTGGCCTTTGGCTATTGGGGGCCCTAGGCAAAGGCCCATTGTGGGGCCCTCTATAGGCCCATGAGGGCCCCCTCTCTGGCCCCATTCCTTCCACCCCTCTCTCTGGCCCTGCTCTGCCCACCACCCTGCCCCCTCCCTCCAGCCCCAGCTCCCACTCAAGCGGCCCCAGATCCCTGAGCCAGCTCCTCCTCCTGCTGCCAACCAAGGCAGATGCAGCTTTTGGGGTAGGCGAAGCAGGCGACGGGGCCCCTTACTGCTGGGGGCCCTGGGCATGCACCTGTTTTGCCTACCTCAAAAGCCATCTCTGCTGTCACGTCTGCCTTATTTCCCCAGGGCAGATTTTAATTTTTGAGATCTACTGTACTGATTTTGTTCTCTTGCTGCCCTCATTTTCTTTCCTCCTCAACGTAAAAACCTCTATTCATTCTAATTAGGGTCATCATGAGCCTGGCAGCCTTGGATTACTGTTTCCAAATGCCAAGCAATAAGGAATTCAGCCAGGTTTCATGTGAAGAGACATGGTGCTATTATTCCCCCTCAAATGTGATGAGGCAGCAGAATTTTAAAGATGAGTCTGGTGATGGATTCTCGGCTTTGTTTGGCCCCCAAGGCTGAAGGATTGCATGCACACACTCTTTGCAAATAGTCCTCAGGAGAAGCAGCTCCCCACAGCAAATGGAAAGATTGGAGGCAGTTCATTAAATTTTACTCTTAGAGACCTAGCAAGTGTGTGATACAGTGTGTGAGAGAGAAAATGAGGGAGACAAAAAACCAAACTTTATACAGTTTGCAAGACTGACTATGTTCTACGATACTGGTCTGTCTCCAAAGGTTGTTAGTCTTTAATAGTGCCGCAGGACTCCTTGTTTGTTTTGCTCAGACTTGACTGTTCTCTTAGGCCAGATGGACTATATTGAATGCAGGTTTGTTGCTGGCTCTCCCTGAGCTTTGGGCTACCCCTCTGGTTCCAAGTAACAACATACAACCTTGATAGGGCTGCTCTAAGTTGTGCTATCAGTGACAGCCCTGAAGGGACTGTACCAGACAGAGCATACAGGCATTGGGGCCTCACCCCCTTTTCCTTGGCCATACCTCCAGCACTTTGAGCTGCAAGGAGGCTCCTTTGCTGACTATATAAGTTGGCTTTTTGACACGAGCAGTATAAAGCAGGTTTAACAGATCAGAGATTTTGGTCCCTAATATTCTAGTCTATTTATTAAAGTCCTATCCTTCATATTGATATGGTACTAATTACAGTGGAATGTAAGCATGATATTTACCTGCTTTACATCTGTATGCAGCCTTTCATTGTAAACACACCTTAAATATCCCCCACCCAAAATACTTTCTCGTCTCTCTCCTTATGTAGTTTAAACAAAGAACATTATAAAGCAAGCTAAGCTTTTTCAAAACTTCCTTTCTCTTTGTCCTTGAAGAAAGTCTCGAGGCTCCTTTTCTCTGGTCCCTTAGAATGAAATTCCTGGCGGGAGACACCTTGTCAGCTTTTCTTCTTGGGCTAGAACACAATGTTTCAAGTGAAATTCCTTTTTTAGTCTTGTCTACTTCATCTACAATAAGATGGGTGGGGAAAAAAATCTATTTTCTTTCTTCTTTTAAAACAACTTTTTAAAAGTGCCCTTATGGCTCCTTTAAGAAATTATATAACAAATTGTGGAAATCTGGAATTGAGATGGAGTTTGTCTGATATCTTTAAAACTATCCCTTCTGTCCCTAAAACAAAGAAAGAAATCATAAGATTCAGCAAGCTTTTTAAGGGAATCAAAGTTACCATTTGGCTTTTGAACAAGGAGCAGATTAGTGAGTATTTGTTAAAACTTGAGACAGCAGTTGTCTAAGAAAAATACTTTCAAAGTGGGAGAAGTTTTTCTTCTTTAAAAAAAAACAACAAAAAACCCACCAACAATCCACAAACCTCCTGTTGTTTGAGCTTCAAAAGCATGCTGAATTGCACAGAAAGAGAGCTTGAATTTAGAAGAAAACAACTACTTTAGTCAAAATAGTTTTACTTGCGAAGGAATTACTTTCCACTTGCTTTTTTTAGTTTATGTAACATATTTTTTTCATAATTTTCAAGACCCATTGACCCTCGATAACACTTTGTGATGTTGAAACAAACACACAACATTAAGGATTCATGCATCCTCTGATGTCCTATGTACAACTCTTCTAATCACGTGACTTGAGTGCTTTTGACCTGCCCAATGAAACCTGCAGACCCACTGGAGATAGTTTAGAATGACCATTCATTCACGAATATGTAGATTATAGAAAGACCTAGCTCTTACAGAGTGATTTTCATCAGTAGCTCTCAAAGCAATTTACAAAGGCAGGAAGGATTATTATAATGGGGAAACTGAGGCACAAGAGTAAGTCATCTCACCTCCAGTGTCACCAAGGAGGCCAGTGGCTGAGCAGGGAATAATACTTAGCCTCTATCATCTAGACAAACTAGCTCCTCCTTCCAGGAGTCCCAGTCTACAGAGACTTTTGCAGTATGGGACTGATTATCCCTTTCCCTTCATTCAGTGCCATCATTTATACAATGTACCTAGTGCGTTTAAAGTGCTGCCCAATCAGAATGAAAGCATTTGGCTCTCACTGTGCATGGTGTAAATGACTGCATAAGGTGCAGCGCAACAGAAAATCAGGAGTACAGTACCCAAACTTAGATGTGGATAAATCTTTGCTGGATCAGGGTCTTCCAGTGTCCGGTCTCTGGCAGGAATTTCTCAGTGCCCTAAAGAGAAATAATAATAATTCATATAATGGAATGATTGTGTATTCATAGCTATGACATGGTGTTATGGAACTGTTTTGCATTTGTTCAAATGATGAACCACCTGATAATCTCAGGGGGGAAAGCAGTCTTGCAGATGTTCTAACAATTTATTTGCAGAAGTTCTAGGCAGCTTTGTTCATAGTTATTAATATTAACTGCTTGCTAACTGTTCTTGTATAGTTCAACATTAGCTTAATCACCAGGGATGTTTACAGATGTTATGCTGAAATCCATGACTGTCTGAAATTTAATCACTCAAGAGTTGCCATGGTGGAACAGAGTGACAATTCATCTAGTATCCTGTCCATACAGTGGTACATTTAAAGGAGATGGTTCAATATCACAATATGTTTCTTCTAATTGTAATCATCTATGGTGTGTCTTGCAGCATGAGTGTTGATGGAAATAACAGTGTTTAGTACTTCTCTAGTGCTTTCCATCAGAGTAGCCCAAACAGCAGTGAATATAATGAGTTAGGTATGGTGTTGTTTCCCTCTGCTCAGCAGTAGCAGATATCTGGGAACTAGCAAATTGATTTCTCCATGCAGGAGAAATAAACAGTGTGGAATCTGGATATATTTTAAGTATGATTTGTTTTATTTGCATCTATATATACCAGGCCTGGAACAGAGGTGCTCACAAATATGACCCAAGCAGTCCCCTCATTCAGGAATCTCAGCACAACACCAATGCCTACTCCCAGAGAAAAACTCTGCCTCACAAATTGATTCCTATCAGAGACCAAAGCAGAGAGCAGATTCTCCTACAGTTCAAACAACTCCCTTGACCCAGAGCTTTGTATACACACAAACTAACTAACAACAATGGCGTGTCTTCCCACGACTAAACATTTGCTCACATACTATTTAAAATAACTTGAGTGGCTCTGTGTATTATTACCACCAGATGACACCTGCCATAACACCAGTCACATTGCTATTTTACAGCTGAGTCTGGCCCATATGCAGGTGCATGTGTGGGGAAGAATGCAGGAGACTTTCCTGCTCATCCCTTCTTTGTTCCCCTGAGCAGGGGCAGGGAGCATACAAGGCTTGCTGAAGTCTTGTACCCTGCATGAGCAGCAGAAGGGAATTGGTACAAAAGGAAGAACATGCCATGCCCTCTTTAAAGGCAGCGTCTTAGCCATGCCCACTGATTTAGCCTTTGTACTGTGTGGGTGCAGGGCATTCACCAGGATTATCTGGATATATCCCACTTAATCATTTTGCTTCTACTGAAAGTGCCTCGGACACTGGTGCACCTTGATCCTTTCTATTCCCTGACCGTGGCATGTAATAGTTTGATCTCCCATGGGCTGTAGTACTTTAGTCTCCTGTTGGTTGTTGGGTTTAGTGTGTGGGTGCTGGGTGGTGTTGGCGACCTGTGATAGACAGGAGGTCAGACTGGAGAGGAGTGTGCATAAGGGGAACCGGGGGGTGTGGGGTGGGGAAGCAATAATCGTCACTGGCACAAAACTCCTTTGGTCCTGAGGCCATGGTAGTGGTGGTGGTGGTGGGGAGAAAGAAAGCACTTCCTGGGGCTGAGGTGGGTGGGGGAGGGAAGAGTGAGGTCCAGCCAGGCCCAGGGTGGGGGGATCAAGCTGCTGCCGGGGAAGCTGGGAGCACAGAACATGCCCCTCTAAAAGGGGTCAAAGATAAATTTCGGTACACTGCCTGAGACTGGATGATCTTATGATCCCATCAGGCCTTCAACTCCATGATTTTCTGACCTAATAAGTCACTATCAGAGGCAGATGAGAAGTTGCATCTCCTGATCCCACCCCCATGTTTTAACCACTGGACTTGCTATCTTCATGTATGACTTTCTAAGTTTTTCCTAACTCGTGGAACAGCAGAAGCTATTCTTGTAATTGTCTAATCCAGTTTTGAGAGTTACTAAGCTTTTTTGCCTCAGTAACCTTACAGCAGAGAGTCCTATGGGCTAATTATATGTTTCATTTTAAATCTTTTAATTTTTGACAATTCAAATAGATAACTATGTTTTTATCCCACATCTTTGATTCAGATGGATGATTTGCTGCATTAATTGATACGTTGAGGAGGGAGTCAAGAAACAAGCTATATATATCCTTCAAAACTATTCCTTTCCCTTATTGTGTTTTTTCTTGTGATTCTTCTGTCTGTTTCAAAATTACTGTGAAGTGTCAGGTCATTGACCTTTGTCTAGGAATTTTTTGCCTGATTAATTACCTCCTAATGACTATATTTCTTATTCTATTTGATTTGTAAATTTCAGCTTGGTTTCATGTAAGGCTACATCTGAAAATATCTCTGAGCCTTCACACTGAGCTGTGCACGAAAGGGAAAAGACGGTTATTCAGGTTCAACCCAGATTCTGTTTACAAAGCTTTGTGTTGTGGTCGGTGCTAAGCCCTAGGATTCTGCACCAAATGAGGGTTCTTGGACTGCTCATTTGAACGTTACCTATCCAGAGTGCTCCTCCATAGGAAAGAAGGAGCGTAGAAGTTGCCAGACGGAATCAGACTAATCCAACATTCTGTCTTCCACACTGGCCAGTACCAGCTGCTCTGGAGGAAGGGACAAGAAACCCCAGAGTGAACAATTATGGAACAGCCTGCCCATAGGAGAATTTTCTTCTAAACCTTTCTACTTCATGGTAATTTCCTGAGGCCTTCCCTCTCTAGGGCCAGCTGGAAAAACTCATTAAGATCCAAGCCCTAAAATATCCACACCAAAGGAAACCGTAATGAGCTATTGGTCTCTTTGTATTGTAATGCTACCATTACCCACATTCTATTCTGCCTATTTTGCAAACCCCCCGCTCCCCACCCTAGATACCTGAATGCCTCCATTTTTTGTTTTGACACACTTTTTAAAAATGGCCCAGTATCATTTTTTCATTCAAACTAACAGGTGCGTCAGCCACAAACACATGTTTTCTCACTACCACAAAAATTTCAGGTGATGTGCCAGAAATCTCACACTCAAGGAGGAAGTGCCCCGAAACAGAAAATACATTGACTTTAAGTGTTAAACATGGGCAAAGCTTGAATCCCAGGAGTTAATAGCTCTGGAGAAAAACGTCAACCAGCTCTTTGGGTTGTAAATTCATGAGACCTTGCTTGGGTGATGGAAGAGGAGGAGATAGAGCTCTTTGCTTAACTGTTTACTGATTTGCCCATTAATTGATATATCCAGACTTTTTATTGCACTCCTTATTGTGGTGTCACAAACTTTAATGAATGTATCCTCATAATGCTCCTGTGATATAGGGAAATATTATCATAATCTTTATTTTTCCTATTCCAAAGGGGTAGCCGTGTTAGTCTATTGTAGAAAGACAACAGAGTCTTGTGGCACTTTTAAAGACTAACAGATTTATTAATCGCATGAGCTTTCGTGGGAGAAAATCCCACTTCGTCAGACGCTTTGAAGATAGGAAGATAG